>ML780289.1:49309-79489 GCA_009831015.1 Picea engelmannii | reverse complement strand
AGTGAAGTGACAAAGTCAAAGAGGATTATTTAAATAATAAAGTGAAGTGACAAAATCAAAGAGGATTATTTAAATAATAAAGTGAAGTGACAAAGTCAAAGAGGATTATTTAAAGTGAAGTGACAAAGTCAAGGAGGATTATTCAAATAATAAAGTGAAGTGACAAAGTAAAAATGATTATTTAAATAATAAAGTGAAGTGACAAAATCAAAGAGGATTATTTAAATAATAAAGTGATGTGACAAAGTCAAGGAGGATTATTTAAATAATAAAGTCAATGGAGAACTTTCTAATTATGGAAAGTGGTTATAAGAAGGTTAACCCTAAAATGAGGAAAATGGGTTAAGTGGTCAAGTGGCTATTGGATACATGGACAAGTGGCAAATTGGGCAAAGTTTGACATAGGTGACTATGTGGACAAAGTGGTTATGTGGACAAAGTGGCCTAGAAGATGCTTCTAAGGAAGCTACTTGGAGAGTATAAATAAGAAGCATTGGTCTCTTTTGAAAATCATCTCTTGAGCATAGCAAGGGGTTGAAGGAAGGAAAGTGCGTATAGTTGGATGAAGTCATGGAGAATTGAGTGTGAGCTGATGACAGGTTCTTGAAGTCTGAAGCAAGTTCCATATCTGCATTCCATGGACTGAGATCTGCCATAGAGACTATGGTATGGTTAAATAGTTGTCTTGATGGATATTCTTGCTTATATTATGGTGAATGCTTAAGGCATTCTTGGTATGGTTGTTGTGATATGGTTATGTTGATTGATTGATAGAGTGAGAAACAATCTTATGTTTCAATACTGATATGGTTGCTATAGTATATTGGTTTCTTATGGTTGAGTAGCATTGATATTGTACATGGTTGAGGAGCATGAGTATGTTGTTGGAGAGTATGGATGTGTTGAGATTGGTTATGGTACATATTGGATAGTGATAGAAAAAAGTGAATGTGACTGAGGGTTGCAGTAATCCATAGTGCATACATACGCATGTTGCACTACTGATAGGTCACCTACCTATTGACATATTGGTATCTGTTGAGGATTTATTCATCTTCTCAGTTGGTGTTGAGTTGTGTAAGATGAATCTTGCATTGTAGATATGGTGCTCTTGTGGAGTTGTAACTCTATTCAGTTGTTGTTGATAACCCAAGGATTTTACTCCGTAATAAAAGGAAATTGTACATACATCTTGTGTTCTTTGTGTTCCTTGTGGTGATGACTTATTGATGATATATGTTTCTAGTATATGTTGTTGATGTATGTTAACATTTAACTGGTTATACATGACAACAATAAGTAATGAGTAAATGGTGATTGCTAACTAAGGAGTTTTGTGAAGGGGAAGTTTTAAAGAGCCCTACAATGATTCACCCCCCCCTCTAATTGTGGTTGGTGTGTCCAACGATTGGTATAAGAGTGGGCCTTCATTATAAGCCTTAACAAGCTTGGAGGAGATCTATGGACACAGAAATGGATGATGAAGTTCCAATCCTTGATGAGGAAAATTATTCTACATGGAGAATAGAAATGAAAGTGCATTTGAAGCAAATAAGAGCGGGTGTTTGGAATGCAGCTATTGGTGGATGAGTTCCTTTGAAGAACAAGTCAAATTTTGTATCTCAAAGGGAAGAAAAGAATAATGATGCATTGGCTGTTAAGACCATTCTTAGTGGACTGTCAAGTTCTATAAAAGAGAGCATGGGACAGTGCACTTCCGCCAGGGATCTATGGCTAAATATAGAGAAGACATACCAAAGAAAAAAGGAATACCTTGAAGACAATTTCATCAAGATCAATGAAGGTAAACAATCTCCAAAATCCTCTAAGTGCAATATTTCAAAAAGTGATGGTGTTGAATATTTCTCTACAAGTGAAGAATAAAAACTAGAAATAGTTTGTGTAGAATTAGATGATAGTTATCCCATGGAAGAAGTAGAAGAAGAACTATTTGAGCTTAAAAGGAAAGTAGAATGGGGTCTATTTGAATACAACTATGACCATTGTTACATAGAATATATCTATCTTTCTGAGAACACTAAAAGGTTTCTTAAAAAGAATCAAAGGCATATATTGAAGTTAAAGGAAATGCTCAAGGAACAAGAAGAAATTAAAAAGACTCAATTAGAATAAAAATAAGAAGAGATCAAAAGACTAAAGAATGAAGTAGAAGATAAAAATAAGTTAGATGATGATATTAGAAAAAGTCTTGAAGTTAATGTCCATCTCAATGCCCAAATTGAATAATCCAAAAGGGTAGAGGAATTACTAAAGAATCAAGTAAATGAAAAGGAAGAGTCATGTCATAAGTTGGAAGATGAAGTTGTTGATCTTAGAAAGAAAGTAGAGAAGTCAAAAAAATTCTTGAATAGCTCACCAACATTGAATAAGATATTGGATATTTAAAGATCACCAAATGATAAATCAGGTCTTGGATGCAATAAAGAAGCTACACATGTTGAAACAAGCACTTCAAAGAAGCATGAGGTAAGTCCCTCACTCTCAAAGGATGGAAATAATGTTGCAAGTATATCATCTGCACAAGGCAAGTAAAGTTCCAAAAGAACAATGAAAGGAAGACATCAAGAAGCCATCTTTACACCTCAAAGAAGAGAGACAGCTTCAAGATGGACACCAACGCAAAGGTATGAAAATGTTTTTCATGGTCAATGTTACTCGTGTAATGAATATGGTCACAAAGCCCTGGAATGCATATATTATGCAAGGAAATATAGTGAAAGATTTCATAACACCCCAAGGTGTTAGATATGTAATCAAGTAGGACATATTGTTGCTCATTGTCACACCATGGGATGATACAATTGTAGTGGATTTCGCCACAAATCCCAGGATTGTTGGAACAAAAGAAGAAAGTCCATGATAAGGACTTCATATAGAATGACTAGAAGAAGGCATGAAGTTAGGAAGGAAGACATTTTTGAAAATATGGAAGTTCAAAGATCAAGTCTTGAAAAACTAGGACACCTTCAAAAGTGGGTGAAGAAAACTAAATAGTTAGAACAAAATGGAATCCTTAAGGGAAGCTCATGTTTGTCATATTTAGAAGCATATGCGGGTTGCAATGGTGTTGGCACAGGGGAAAACCCAAGGTTCAACTCTAACAATGCAAAAAAAATCCCTAACTATTGGCCCTTTCGAAAACACCTATGAAGAAGATGTAGTCTCACCTAAAGTAGCAATAGGGGGTTGCAAGACACATGTGTCTACAACCAAAAGAAATGCAAAGTGGATCTAGAACAATAACACACAAAAACTAGATATTACTTTCCAACTTAAACCTACTTTTCATAATTATATCTTAGGTCTAGCTCAATAATGCAATAAAAGACTAACCGGAAGCAAAGAACACAACATCAATCACAGAAGGCAACAAGATATATGTGCTTCACCCTCTCCCCAGGGCTACGTCCACAGAACTGTGTTTCTTGATATATTATGTGAAAATGTATAGTTCTATCTACGAACTTAGCTTGCCGATATCTCTCTCTTTCTCTCTTCTCTATATCCCCTCCCTGCGCACCGAGTTGTAGGGTTGATCTTCGCACCCAGCTTAAGATCTTATAATACAAGAATTCTCTCACGCACAACACTTCTTCCTCGCACAATAGTAATCACTCAACACAACAATAACGATGATCCAACTATTGATTAACAAACAACCCTTTTATCACTCCTCTAGATCTTTATTTATACATTACAATGATTCTCAGACAACCTTAGGTCGAAACCTAGCTGTCAAAACCCTAGATACCAAAACCCTAGGTATCTAAAACCCTAGGTCCACTTGACCTGCTTTTTTAGTGATTTGGATTTTATGAGAATAACGAAATGAATACAGATTATTGATAGGTGCTTAACACAAAATAATAGAGATACAATAAAAATTGTTTTCTATTCAATAACGAAATAAGCTAAAACTGTAAAATGCAACGGAAACAAGCTTGTTGGAATGGTGGTGGCTTATCTCTGAGAAGAGATGTGACGGCAGTGCACATTCGCAAGAAGAAGGTTACAATGAGGATCCAAAGGCCTTTTTACAATAAGCAAGAATGCCAAAAACCCTAGACATCCAAAAACCTAACCCTAGGAGATGAAACGCCAAAAGTCATGTGGGCCCCGTTTGGGTAAGCTAGTACATCAACTTCCCAGGGTTGTAACTTTTGCATACGATCTTCATTTTAGGCATGTGATAGCCCATTGGAAAGGTATCAATGAGGAGATTAATTTTGGGGGCCCAATAATGCCTTCAAATATCATTTAGGAGCTATATACTGAAAAACATTCATTTAGGCCCTCAAAATGGCCCCGAAAGTAAAAAATGCTAAAAATAGTAAATTGCCAAAAATGTCAGAAAAATGTTTTGAGCCAGTTGGAAAAGGTGGGTGGACACCGATATCCATCTGGATAAATCCTCCCTCCTTAGGAAGAAATGGTCTCCATTGCGTTGAGGTCCCCCATTAGATGAGGAAATTTCTGCTGAATTTGGCCCCGGGTGAGCCACTTGCCTTGGTGTAGGAGCTGCCCTGCTTTGACGACTCGATAAAGCTGGATCCTTTGTTGTCGAGTGCCCTTGATCTCTCTGTCCACAATCTGATCATTGGATGCCTGTTGTATGCAGTTGGGGTTGAGCTTTGTTGGTGTTAGCTTTTCTGCTACTTCTGAGGTGTCTAATAATGGTGGGAAATAAGGGCGAAGGAGATCCATGTTGAACACTGGGTGCAGGCCAAGGAAAGGAGGAATGTTGAGCTCAAAAGAATTATCCCCCATGGCCTTGGTGATAGTGTACGGTCCATAACAGAGTGGGTGAAGCTTCCGATGGGGTCCTGTAAGGTGTTCTTTCTGCAAGTGCAACCAAACTTTTTCACCCACCTGAAACTTATGCGACACCCGATGTTGATCATGGTGTTGTTTATACTTGTCATTGGACTTCTGTAGGATATCCTGAACCTGTTGGCGGATGTGCTAGATCCGCTTAATGAACCGGGTGGCTTTGTCAGCTTCAGTTGGAGTAGGAGATGATTCAGTCAAGGTGACTGCAAGGGGAAGTGCAACATCTATGGGACCTAATGGTTGGAATCCCAACCCCACTTGAAAGGGGTTGTGTTCGGTTGAGTTATGAAAGGCTCGGTTGTAGCTATGCTGGACATAAAGAAGGCTCTCATCCCATGTGTGAGGGTTCTGTGAATTATACATGCGAAGGATATGCACAATCATTCAATTTACAACCTCGGTTTGGCCATCTGTCTAGGGGTGGAAGGCTGTGGATTTGGTGAGCTTGGTGTCCAGCAGTGACCAGAGGCTCGACTAGAATGTGTTGAAAAATCGACTATCCCGATCTGATACAATGGTTTGTGGGATTCAAAAATGTACCCAGACTTGTTCAAAGAAGAGCTTGGCAGTGGCCTCTGCTATGATGCTCTTCTTGCAGGCAACCATAATCGCCATCTTAGAAAAGCGATCAACAACCACAAAAACACAGTCATTTCCCCACTTGGTGGATGGGAGGCCCGACATGTAGTCCATTGAGATGGATTCCCATGGCTTGTCAAGAGTAGGAAGAGGGGTGTACAAGCCCTGTTTCTTAGTGGACGGTTTGGCAATAGCACAGGGAGTGTAGGACCTGATATACTTGTCGACCTCCTGTCGAAGTTTCGGCCAGTAGAAATGTTTCTGTAGCATCGCCACTGTCTTTTCAATGCCGAAGTGTCCTGCCACCCGACTGTAGTGGGATTCCCAGATCAACTTCACTCGCTCTCTTGATGGAACACATATATGGCCCATACGACACAACAACCCATCCTGAAGATGGAAATTATTGACAACTGCATTTGCACCCAACATTTGGTAGGTGGTGGCAAAGTCAGGGTCTATCTCATAGAGTTGGGTCCATCCAGATGTCTCATGGCTGCAAGAGTCTAGCATCATGGTCAGTGTCGCGAATGGCGGTCTACTGAGGCAATCGGCGATGCGATTAGTGCTTCCTGTTTTATACTTGATGTTGAGGTGGAATTGCTGCAACTATGTGGACCACTTTTGATGGCGGTCATTTTGCAGTTTTCCCTGTGTTTGCATGAACTACAGTGGCTTATGATCAGTGTGGATGACTATCTCCTTCCCAAGAATGTAATGTCTCCACTAGCGACATGCTTGCACAATGGAGTACATTTCTTTATCGTAAGTAGGGTACTTACGAACAGTATCTGACAGTGTCTCACTATGATAGGCCACAGGGTGGCCGTGCTGAGTGAGAATGGCGCCCACGACATAGTCTGAAGCATCTGTCTCGATCTCAAAGGGATGTTGCAGGTATGGTAGTGAAGGTACTGGGGATGAGCACAAGTGCTGCTTCAAATCATCGAACGCTTGTTGTTGGGACCGGCCCCACGTAAATTTTTCCTTACCACCACCCCTGTTTATTTGGCTGAGGGCCCATGCAATATGGGAGAAACCTAACAAGAACCTGCAGTAGAAATTAGCAAGTCCCAAGAAGCTCCAAAGCTCAGTGAGTGTTGTTGGGGCTGGCCAGTCATAGATGACTTGGATCTTGGCTGGATCCACATGTACACCATGCTGATCAATGATGTAGCCCAGGTAATGGACCCTGTCCATGCCGAAGGAGCATTTTTCCAGGTTGGTGTATAGCTTGTGCTGTCGTAGGGTGTGCAGAACCTATTGAATATGCTGCAAGTGTTCGTCCCAAGTCTTGTTGTAAATTAGAATTTCATCCAGATACACCACTACAAAAGTATTGGTGAATGGTTGCAGGATATCGTCCATCATCCTCATGAAAGTGGCTGGAGCATTTGTCAAACCAAAGGGCATGACCAACCATTCAAAAAGTCCTTCCTTTGACTTGAAGGCAGTCTTCCATACATCTGTCTGTTCTATCGGGACCTAGTGGTAGCCAGACTTCAGATCAATATTACTGAAGTATTTGGCCCCTGTGAGTTGATCAAGGAGGTCATCGATTCGGGGAATCGGGTACCGGTTTCTGACAGTGATTTTATTCAGAGCCCGGTAATCAATACAGAGTCGCCAGGTTCCATCTTTCTTCTATACCATCATGATTGGGCTCCCGCAAGGTTATGAGCTAGGGCGTATGTGCCCCTTCTGGAGCAGTTCTTGGATCTATCTCTTGATCTCCTCATTCTCTAACAAAGAGAGATGATAGACTGGCCAATTGGGCAGCGGTGCACCGGGGATCAGATCGATGGGGTGCTTGACCTGGCAGTGCAGAGGTACCTCTGTAGGTGAGGAGAAGATATCTGAGTATTCTTCCATGACCTTATCTACTTGCTTCTGTTGTGTGGAGAGGTCAGCCGCAGAGACCCTGGATGTGGCTACGATCTTTCGCTTATTCTGAGAGAAAATCACGAAGAAGGAAAACTTCCCCGTCTGAGAGATGACCTTCCTGCATTGCTTAGCAGAGATCAAGGAAATAACACTAGGTGGGACTGCCTCGGGTATCCTATACAATTTCCTATTCAAAGTAATAATAACACTACAAGGCCTAGACTCATATACAACATGACGTTTCCATAAATAAGGTTGGCCCAAAATAACATCACAAACTTCAAGAGGAGCAACATCACACAATACCTCGTCTTTGAAGGGCTTGATGCCATATGACAGTCGACACTGTTGGCCGATGTGGAGATCGCTTCCTTGGCGGAGCCATCCAATGGTGTAGGGTTGTGGGTGCGGCGTTGTTGGCAGGGCCAACTGCTTGATGACCTCTGTTGAGATGAGGTTCTTCTGGCTACCACTGTCAACGATGAAGTGCAGCGGGGTGCCTTTTACCCACATTTGTGAATGGAAGAGGCACTCTCCTTCTTCTGGCTCGTTTGGTTCACTAGGCTGGATCTTGGTGGTAGCAATGGTCGCACTGGGTTCTGCGTCAATGATTTGTCTTCCCCTTTCTAGTTTTGTCTCGGAGTCAGAATCTACATCTGATTCAGAGGCTTTCACTTCGACCACCAGAGACTGCTTTGAGAGACAGTCAACAGTGTTATCAAGGATGATTTTAGGGGCTAAATTTCGCTCATGGGATAATTTTCCATGGTTTTTCCAAAAACAAGATTCATTATTTTAAAAATGATTAGCCCAGATTCTATAGGATAAAATTATTTTACCTTAAAAATCACCAAAATTTTATAAAAACTATATAAAATCGTTAGAAATTTGAATATTTTTACAAAAATATTGCCAATCATTTATAGTTAGCATATGAAGGATTAGTAAGATTCGCCAAATTTTCTCCATTTTAAAAGAAATTTCCATCCTTAAAATCATCCCTGAGTATTATGCCAAGGGCTCTTATGGAAGTCGCACCACTTCCCGCTATTTTTCTTTGTCTTTTTGGTGTCCTTATTTGCTTGCGGCTTGTACTGGTTATCTTGATACTGTCCATATTCGCTCTATCCTTTGTTCGGTGGGTTGGGGCTGCCCTTTCTTGGCTTTTGTTGTGAGGGGTTTCCAGGCCCAAATTGCCGCATCTTTTGTTTGATCTTATGCTCGATTTTGACGGCATATCGGTAGGCCGCACCCAAGGATGAGTTGTCTAGAAATTCCATTTCGGTTTGGATGTATGTATGCAGAGCACCGTGATACTTGAGCACCAGGTGTCTCTCCGAATCTCTGATACCCAACTTGGTGTGCAAGGTATGGAAGATATTTGTGAAATCTGGCACTGCTTGGTCTCTTTCTTGCCGCAGTGTGGTCCATTTGGTATACAGGTCGTCATAACTTTCGACAGGGTAGTATTGTTCCTTAATAGCATCCTTGAAGGATTCCCAGGTGGACGTGACTGAAAATAATGAGGTTTCCTCTATTTCCTTTTGCTCACAGAAAGTTTCCCACCAATCTTTGACATGGGGAACGACTTTGAGGAGTGCAAAAGTAATCTTTTCTCTATTCGAAAATTTATGAACAGAAAAATACCCTTCTAGTAGATTCAACCACTTGTCTACAACATCTGTGTCTATCTGACCTTCAAATATAGGAATATCAAAGTTTATTTGTACCTTTAAGGGGGCGACGCCTCTGTTCAAAGAAGATGCATCGCCTGTTGGTAGTCGCTGAAGGATTTGCGCGAAGCTATCCATCATCTCGTTCCTCTTTTGCGTGAGGTCTTCCTCAATCAACAGTTTGAAAGGATTTCCTATCCCATCATATTTCTTTTCTCCTAACATGGGAGGTCGCTTGGGCGTGCGAGAGCTTCTTTCCTCAATAGAAACAAGCTCAAGACCCAACTCTTTGTACTCCGACCTCGTTGGCGACATGCATTAAGACGACAAGGATCAGACCGCTCTGATACCATTGATCCGTATTTTATGAGTAGAACAAAATGAATACAGATTATTAACAGGTGCTTAACACAAAATAACAGAGATACAGTAAAACTCGTTTTCTATTCAATAACGAAATAAGATGAAACTGTAAAATGTAGCGGAAACAAGCTTGCTGGAATGGTGGCGGCTTATCTCTGAGAAGAGATGTGATGGCAGTGCGCATTCACAAGAAGAAGGTCACAATGAGGCTCTGAAGGCATTTTTACAATAATCAAGAATGCCAAAAACCCTATACATCCAAAAACCTAACCCCAAGAGATGAAACGCCAAAAGTCATGTGGGCGCCGTTTGGGTAAGCTAGTACATCAACTTCCCGGGGTCGTAACTTTTGCATACAATCTCCGTTTTAGGCGTGTGATAGCCCGTTGGAAAGGTATCACTGAGGAGATTCATTTTGAGGGCCCAATCATGCCTTTGACTATCATTGAGGAGCTCTATACCGAAAAACCTTCACTTAGGCCCTCAAAATGGCCCCGAAAGTAAAAACTGCTAAAAATAGTAAATTGCCAAAAATGTCAGAAAATTGTTTTGAGCCAGTTGGAAAAGGTGGGTGGCCACTGATATCCATATGGATCATTCAGGGCTTCACCAACCTGTCTTTCTGTCTTTTCCACGAGGTGATCCAAAGCATCCGTTGGTGACTTTTTCTGCTAGCTGATTTGTCCTCGCTCCATCTTCCTTGTTGATATGTCTTCCTCGATATTCTCATTCAATGACTTGTTTTACCTTACTTCGCTCCTTTTTTTCTACTTCTTTGACCACTTCGACCCATTCTCAGTCAATGTGCCTTCCGTGTAGTTTGTACTTCGTCTTTTCTCTTCCTTTTTCTTCGCTTTCTTCCTTAATCCATAACCAAGGGCCAACAGGCCCCCAACACTCACATGTGACTCATCCCGACGCACTACAAGACTGAACGTTTTGTTTCACTTCGACTTTAGACTACATGGAGCAACCTATGCTTTCTGCTCTATCCCTCCCTTCCTTGTGCAGACTGTCTTTTCTGTGTTTGGTACCTAGTTTCAACTACACCTGGTACCTACACCCTTCTTTTCTATTCTTTTACTGAGAGTTGTGAGGCAGTTGGCTGTCATAGTAAAATTTCAACCAGCTCCCATTCACTAGGCCTTCCTTCCATTCTCCATTCAGGGTCTTCAACTGCACAACTCCTCCTACTGTAACATAGGCAACCTCATATGGCCCAAGCCAATGTGTCCTGAACTTCCCTGGATGCTTCATGAACTTGTTGTCATATACCAATACCATATCTCCTTGCTTGAATTCTTTCCTCTTGATGTGTTTGTCATGATAGGCCTTTTCTCGTTCCTTCTCTACCTACTGATGAAATCCCACAATAAATCTTTCTTCCTCTAGTTCCACCAACTGCGCGATCCTGTTTTGAACAGCGCCAGTGTCATCCATATTTGTGAATGCTGTAATTCTTAGACTAAGAACCAAATAATCCATAGGGACCGCTGCTTCCATACCATAAACCAACTTAAAGGGAGTTTGCCTTGTCAACTTCTTACAAGTGGTTCTATAATCCCATAACACTATTGGTACTCTTAAATCCCAATCATCCATGTTCACACTGTAAATCTTCTTCAGTGCGGACTCTAAGATCTTATTAAATGCTTTGACTATCCCATTCTCTTGTGGATGGTATGGAGTGATCTTTTGGTGGTGGACTGCAAATTTATGTTTCAAGGCTTCAATAGTATTATTAATAAAATGTGTACCTTGATCGCTCATAAGGATCTTCGGGCATCCAAAACTAGTTATGATATCATCAAATATGAACTGTGCAGCTGTAGTTGAACTACAGTCCTTAATTGGTATTGCTTCCGCCCATCTGGTCAAATACTTTGTCACAGTGATGATGTATCGAGATCTTGTGTTCTTTCCTGGTGGGTTGATAGGTCCCGCAAAATAAACAGCCCATTTCTAAAAGGCCTGTAAAGTTAGCTAAGGTGATAAAGGCATCTCATCTCTTTTGGAAGGTTTCCCAACCCTTTGTCATACATCGCAGGCTTTGTAGTATTCCTTAGCATCTTTGTGTAAAGTGGGCCACCAGAGGCCAACTCTAAGAACCTTCTACATTGTTTCTTTTCCTGCGTAGTGTCCTCCTGCGATGCCTTCATGTGATTCTACTAGAATTAGTGGTCTTTCTGCCTCCATAACACATCTCCTCAAGATCTCATCAGGTCCCATCTTATATAGTTGTCCCGCTATAAGTGAAAAATCTGCAGCATGAACTACCAGTTGTTTCTTTTGAATGATTGTATATTCACAAGGTGTCATT
The DNA here is from genome assembly GCA_009831015.1 of Picea engelmannii. NCBI lineage: Eukaryota > Viridiplantae > Streptophyta > Pinopsida > Pinales > Pinaceae > Picea > Picea engelmannii. The sequence continues at coordinate 67,819 of ML780289.1, read as the reverse complement.
CTCGTTGATAGGAACTAGACAATCTTGGTGAAGTGATCATCAATATTTCTAATGGACAACAACTATGCATTTGGTAGTGTATCCTCCAAACTAGTAGGTTCCTCTCCATGATCTAACCTAGACATGTAGTCAGGTCCCTTGTTCATTTTCCCTGGCTTGACCACAATCTCAAAATCATATTCCTAGAATAAGAGTAGCCATATGCATATTCTTCGCCCCAACACTAGCTCGTTGACTATTTATTTCAATGCAGAGTGATCAATGAACATCTTAAAATGTCCACCCAACAAGTAGTGTCAAAACTTCTGCAGCACATACACCATGGCTAAATCTTCTCTCTCAGTGGTAGTGTAATTTATCTCAATTGTAGAGAGATTCCTGGTAGCAAAGGATAAAATAAGGTCAATATATCCTTCTCCTATTTTTGCTAACACTGCTCCTAATGCAATAGATGATGCATCGACATGCACATGAAATTCCTTACTCCACTCTGGGAAAACTAGAATAGGCACAGTGACCATTTTTTGTTTCAGTGTGTTAAAGCTTTGCTGACATTTTTCTGACCATTGAGACTGGCAATCTTTCTTTAAAATATTTTCCATGGAATTTTTTATCTATGCATAGCCCTTGATGAACTTCATGTAGTATCTAGTATGTTCCAGTTCATTGTGCAACTATACAACCAAAGTAGGAGGAGGTAGATCAACAATGATGGCAATCTTGGAAGGATCTACCAACAACTCCTGCTTACACACAATATGGCCTATAAGAACTCCAAAGGGTGAAAAGAAAATACACTTCTTCAGGTTTAGGGAAATCCTACATTGCCTGCACTTATTCAACATTAGTCTTAAACATTCAATATGGTTTTGCAATAGGCTAAAAACAGTCCAATCATAAAAATATGCTTCGAAAAATTTATGTAAAAATTCCTTGAATGCTTTGACCACCACCGTAGAAAATATGGATGGTGCATTCTTCAATCCAAAAGGCATCACTGTGTACTAGAAAAAACCTCATTATGTTGCAAATGTGGTCTTATGGAGATCTTCCTTGGCAATCCTGATATGGTGCTAACCTGAGAATCCATTTGTGAAGGAGTAAACTTCTTGTCCTCGCACATTATCTAACACTTCGTCAGTAAATGGTGTAGGGAATGGATCATGTAAACATGCATCATTCAGTTTCCTCAAGTCTACACATATTCTGATCTCTCCTGTTTTCTTATCTTGGACCACCATAGGGATAACCCATTCTGAATCTTCAACAGGTTATATGATTCCTTCTTCCAACATTCTGTCTAATTCAATTTTGACTTTTTCCTTATACTTGGGATTCAATCTATAATGTCTCTATTTGACTGGCCTTGCATCTGGTTTCAAGGGGATCTTCATTTCTCCCATGGGCCCATTAATGCCCTTCATGTCACTGAACTTGGTTGGAAACAAGTCATGGTATTCATGCAGTAGTTATATGATCTTGTCAATAGTGGCATCATCCCAATTATCTCCAACATTGGTGAGTTTAGGTGATTTCTCTGTTCCAATGTTAACTTTATTTATTTTGATTGGTTTTCCAATGAAAGGTAGTTTGACTCCTGGTCCTTCTATGTCTCTCTGTCCTTCAGTTTATGCGATGCTCATATTTCTAGGATCATCATCTTCATTAGCATTGATGTTGTAACAACCTTGCAGTTTCTGAAGAGGTGTGGTCCATTCATCTTCTTCTTGCTCCAAAGGGAGGTTAGGTGCCTCCTCAAAGACTCTTTGTCTTAAAACTTGTAAAGCTTGATCCACTGTGGGATATTGACTCTCAAATAAAAATGTAGCTACAAAATTCTGAGTCATACCATACCAATCTAAAGTGGTGAGGCGCAGTCCTACCTGCAGATACCAATTAATAGGCATTGTGTCCAAGGTGTTAATGAATTTATGCACCCACTGTTCCTAAGGAATGTTTCTCCAGGCCTCCTCACAACTTTTTTCATGGTCCTTTGAAGATATTTGACCTATGTATTGAACTTTGCATCCTTTGACTTGTTCTGTAAAGCGCATTTTCATTAAAGTGTGACATTGCGCCCAGTCCGTAATGTTCTTCTTATGTGTTCCCCACCATATAGTTGGCGTTTCTTTCAAGGCCTCATCCAATGCTAACAACATCTGTTGTACTGGTACAATTTCTTCAAATTCCAATAATAAAGTTTCTAAATTATTTAAACCATCAAATTTGGTCAAGTTACTTACTTCTATGTCAATCCAGGGAACTTCCCTGATCAATCTAACACACCTCCATGTAGAAAATTTATACATTTTGGTATACTAGTTCTCTAGTGCTTCTTCCAAAACTGATGAGCATGTGTTGTCACTTAGCCATCATAAATTCCCATCAGTTGTAGGATTCATGTAATCATGTTGTCTTGTTGTCAATTTATATATATTTTGTAGTTCATATGCACGGTCTTCTTCTCTGATGAGTTCTGTGTATCTGTAGCCTTCATCAGGATCAAGAGGTGAAATGACCCAAAGTCCATCACCTTCAAATGTCATTCTTATTTTCTTGAAGTCAACAAGAATGGAATTGTTGAAATCCCAATTAATGCCCAACAACGTAGGATAAGGACAGTTATCGTCAACTATCTCAATCACCTTGAAGTCCGCAAATGTTCTAACCCCATCGATATCCATAGGGGCATGCTCCAGTCTTCCAAAGGGGCTTACTGCCTACTAATTAGCCATCCTAATCCTAATAAGGGAATAAATCAACTTAGGTCTTCCCATCAATGCCCAGGTCTGCTTCGTCACAACGTTGACTTTTGATCCCAAGTCGAGGACCACATAATCTATGTCATATTCTCTAATCTGAGCATTAAGGTGTAGTTCCTTGTTTGTTCTTATATTCCTAGATAATTGATGTACTACTTTATTCAGCAGATGATCTACCCTCCCTATCTCATATTGTCTGATCAAGTATTGTAATTTTTGCACATCTCTTTCATCCTTACTCAAATTAATGCAAGTACATAAGAATTCCATAAGCTTGCTTACCTCTTTTCCTTCTCCAGATGATGCAGACTAGTCAAATGATAGAGGCATTCCACATTCTCTCACTTATGGCTGTGTTTTTTATGAAGAAGCCTGATCTCTTCCAAATTCTCTTCTTTCCTCATCAAACGTTTGTTTTTTTTCCTTGGATCAAACACTTGTGTCTTCTCTGCATCTCTTTTGACCCTTGATTCTTATGTAGTCTTTCATAGAGTCACCCTATCTTCTCATGTCATAGTGCCTCCCTTAGTGATAACAATGACTCTGGGATCCTTTCCATGAGGTTCTGTTGATATTAGTTGTACTTGCTGGTTTCCTCCTCGTCTCTCCTGAAGTTTGGCTAACAAAACTAAACAATATTCAATAACATGTTAAAATGAGTTGCAGTAGCTACAAGTGGTACAAGGGTTCTGACAGTCCCTTGCCAAGTTCCCTGGTTGTGCGCAATTATAGCAAATGATCTCACCTCGACCTCGACCCATGCCTCATCATTGTCCTCTTCCCCTGAATCCACTACGAGGGTTGAAGGTTCCTCTTCCTGGAGAGTTAAACTGTGTATCATTTCCATCCTATTGCATCTCTCCTTGAATCCCATATGTATATCTTGAGTGAGTCTTGACCTTTCATGAAAGAGGTCATAACACCTACAATCCTTCTCATCATGCCCCACAGATTTACAGAATGTGCAGTAAATATTGGTCAGTGTCTACACATATTTTTGCATGTAATAACATTCACCAGGGTGATGTCTATTACTACATACCTCACACTAGGGTAGAGTAACCTACTTCAAAGGGCTTGGAGCTCCATAAGCCAAGTACTCTTGAAATAGGGGACAATGCTCCTTATCATGACCTTCTGATTTGCGTCTGATACACCAGATGTCTTCTCTTTTATATTTTCCCTTGTCTTTCTTCATATGTTCGAATTGTAGAGATAAGCTAGTTAGATGAATCAAAATTTGACTCATACCTGAGATGGATTCTCCCATAGGAGTTGATTCTAGTTTCATGGCGATTTCCAATGCCTCATCCTGCGAAGTGACCTTCTGCTGCATGAAAGGAAATTTGATGTGTGTTAGGACGGAATCAATGAACCATTCCTTATTCGACTCGTTTGGGATTTGAAAACTCAAACGGACTTTTAAGATCTTAAATCTTTGATCAAATTCCCAAACAGGTTCAACTACTCTCTGCTTGATTTATTTCATTTTTGTAATGCACTGCGACTCCGACTTGGGTTTCTTGAATTATGCACTCAACGAAGTTTTGATATCATTCAATGGTTTAGGCTGTACATTTCCTTTAACAAAATTCATGTACCAGCTCAGTGTGCAGTCTCTCAAGGTAGTACTAAACTGATATCTCTTAACTGATTCATCATTGAATTGCTTGATACTCCATACAGCTTCGCATAAAAATCAGTGTTGATCAGGATCTTCAGATCCATATCTCCTAAAGATAGGTAGCCTTAATTCATCTTCCATAGATATTCCTAGATTTCTTGACTGAGTATGTGATGAATTGTTGGTAACACTTCTCTGAGTGCTCTAATAACTTTGACTACTCTGGTTACTTAAAGCTGCTAAAACAACAGGAGGAGTAATTGTACTTACTTCGACAGTCACTGTAGTTCTTGAAGTCTCTTATTCTTCTTGGAAAGGTTCTTCACTCTTCCCTTCCTCTGCCCTAGCAGACTCTGAGTGTTCCTCATCCAATAACTCTTCTTCTTCTCCACTTTAGAACCCTTCATTCTGTACCAGTGGTTCGTGTCTCTGCTCAAACAGGTTTACTAGAGGAACCTCTCTGAAGTTTCTCCCACTACATGTACAACCTCTGTGTCATTGTCGTTGTCTGAGTTCTTGAACATTAGCTTTTTTATCCGACCAACTACTGTATTCTCAAGATGTTATTCTCATGCAATAACATCTTGATCTTAAACTTCAAAAAGTGTAAAATTTTTCCTCTTCGTCCCTTAAAGAAATATCTCTCTGCTTGGATATATGACTCTACTCTATCAATAGAAAACTCAGTGATGTACCCTCCAATAGTGCTATCGAACTAGTGATCTACTGCTCTTGACACAAGATTATCAACCACCAGAGTGACCAAAATAATGTATAACAGAATGCCCCCCAAAGTATGAGGCTGGAACTCGTAACAACTGAAATACTTTGTAAAATGTGTGTGTGTGTCAGAAACAAGGATCACACATAATTGGAAACCCATAAATAATCGAGCATCTGCATAATATAATACCAATTCTGAGGTAGGCATTCCCATGCTCAGAACACAAATGAATGAAATCATAAATGTAGGCCATGACCACCAATCATACACTCTGGATTCATGTTGCCAATAATACCACATAGCCACTAGGAATACACTATGGATCTATGTGTTTAGAAGACACAGATTAGGACATAGACACGCGACATAGAAAGTGGATCTATGTGTCAATACAAATCATAAATACTCCAGCGCAACCTGGGCCAAAAAGGACGAGACCTGGGGTATTCAATCCCGTCATTTGAAAAAGTACGAATCTAACCATGTGATTACATGTGTCGAATTTGAACATGGTAGAAGCCACTCGATTACTGGTCATTTATGAAAACCGTTAACAAGTGCGAGGAAAATCACCATTGATGTCAATGACTCCCAAGGTACCTAAGTACAATTTGAACGAATGTGAATAAATGAGTTGAAGTCAAACATTTGGTGAAATCTCTCGATTAGGGACCAATGATGTGAATCCATTGTCGAAAGTGAAGAGACTTGCTATTAAGACATGCAGGTTCAAAGGTACTAAATGATTTCTAAGTCTTATTCCTGGATAATGAGTTTGAGTCAACGGAAAAAGACTCGTCATAGGAGGGCGTTGATGTATCCCCCATCAATGACACGAAATAAGTAACAAATTTTGAGGGTAATTCAAAGTATGAATATGATTTGAAATGGACACAGGGAAGGCCGACATGGTAAGAATGGACAACTGTAGATGGCCGACTCAATGGAGGGCTTGTTTGGACTTCTCTTGAACATATGAACGACACGACAATGGTCTTGACAGCATTGACTCAAAGATGACCCAAGATACGACTTCGTAGTAAGTCAGAGGAGAGACAAATGGATTTCCCAACCCGGATTCAAATGACGAATAGGGAGTGTCATGTCCAAGAGGGAAGCTTACTACTACCAATAAAAATACGAAGGTATATCCCTTTCCCAAAATTCCCCCCACCATTTCTGGCAAGTACCTCTTTATTTTTACACAAGCTTGAGGAGGATAACATATGCTTATCAATGTAAGCTCATCCTTCAGACGGGTCCCGCAGAGTACATTTAATGAACCTTAGGAAGGAGTGGTTTAGTCCCATAAAGCGTCTTTCGATGTTTGTTTAACGAGTCCAAAGATAGAAAACTCGAGGTTTTTCATTTTTTAAGAGTCTGAAAAACACTTAAAGAGAAATCTCTCAGTTCCTTTTTCATAAATTAGTTCGACGAGACTGAAAAAGTGATAAACTATCACTCATTGAACATTTTCTTCAAATACTTTTACGAGTGTGAAAAGAACAAGATCTCTCGGCAATCTTTTCATTTTTATGGAGCGTGAAAAGAGATTAAAGGATACTCCCTTATTTTCATTGTTTTTGTGTTACCATGACGAGTACGAAAAGATGACAAAAGTATACTTGGTTATGTTCTCATGTATTTTCGAGCGGGAGAATGAACAAAGACTCAGCTCGAGGTTTTTCCTACAAAATCCTAAAAAGATATTCATACATATGATGAAAAAAGGGTAAAAATACTTGCACACCGTCATTCAGGCTTCTAGGTCACCTACCTGCGAAAAAACCATACTCACAAGGCTATTAGGGTATTAGGATTTTAAACAAAATAAAAATAATATACAAAAAATCAATAAGAAACAGTAAAAAAGTGAATAAATATGGGTAAAAATCCATTTTTACTATTTCATTGTTACTTTGCCAAGAACTTGTCCAATACACCTCTTGTTCTCCAAATTCGTTTGCTCAATTGCAGGAGGTACAAGCAGTCATTCAACAAACGGTTTCGGCCAACGAGGTAATCTCTTGATTCTTCAACTTTTTCATGGATTAAAATTGATTCTTATTGGTAATTTTAAGTGTTTGAGTCCATTTTAGGGTTGGTGAATGCGCTCAGGCATTCTCGCAGGTGATCCATTCAGGACCTGCGAGGACCTAATATTCTCACAGGTGAGATTCAATGCAACTGCGAGAATCTCTCACTGTGTGCAAGCTTCACCTACAAGGGCCGGAGAATGGATTTTTGTGCAATTTTGTACTTAATAATAAATTATTCAAGAGGTTAAAAAGAGTTGCTAACTTCCTTTTCATGGCTCCATTGCAGGTATTGATCATCACGATGTTGGAATGGAGGGAAAGGGAACACGAGGAGGATGATTCCATTGTCAAAAATGATCCGCGTACAGTTGTTGCCCTCCAGGAATGTGGTATTTTAAAAAAATTAAGGATCTCGGGCATGAGAACACAACTCAGGTTGTTAGAGTACCTAGTCCACATGTGGGATGTGGATCAACAATTATTTCATGTAGGGGTCCACATGCTGACACTAGATATCAAGAATATCTATTTTCTGACGGGGTTGTCATGACGTGGATCCCATGTGACTCTAACTGGAGGTAGGGGTGGTGGACTTCCTATGAGTGAGTATGTTCCCCGACATTGTGTTCCTGAGGTGGAGAGAAGAAAGGGTAAGGTTTACATTTGGGGGGTCCAATACTTGACCCTATGGACTATCTTGTTTACCATTGCACGCATGGTTGGGAGCGTTGCTCCACACATGGCTCTCCAGAGCTATTTCCAATATGCAATAGAGTGCATAGAGCCTCGGGTTTTCAACTGGTCAGACGTGGTTCTCCGCAGTATGAAGAGGAAACTGACAAAGTGTAGACGGGGTGACTTGAAGCAGTTCAGGTACGGGTCACTTTGAGTGTCATTCTTCCTTGAGAGGGTGCCACTGCTGTGACTATAGGTAGATTGGGGTTTACCACCCCCATAGGATCCGAGGATGTTGAGGTGGTGTAACCTCATGGCACGGCATGTAGCAGGGCCTATAATCAAATAAAATGATTTGTTTTTTGACTGGTTGAGACCCTAGATGTTGATGATCGATGACTACGCATATGTCGATTTGGATTTCTGAGGAGATCCGGATTTGGTCCTGCCCAAGGATGCTCAGTGGGGTGACTTAGGTGAGAAGTACACATTTTGTTCTTTTTTTTTTTAATGTTTTTGCAAATTTTATTATATAAAATGTTTTTATGTCTGTCCAAGGAATAATCATTTTTTTTTTTGATGACACAGATGTGGGGCCGTATTGACCTCCAGGAACATCTCCCATTTAGAGACGAGGAGAAGTGGCTCCAGTGGCAATATGGGATGCTGAGGACTACGAGGCAGTTGAACAGAACTTAGAGGGACTGACTGTGGATGTCTCAGACATCACTATTAGGGAGATCCCAAGGCGTTATCAACACCATACTATGGGCATGTCTGAGTCTCTTAGTAGACTTCTCTGTAGGGTATCCCGAGTAGTTGTATGTTACCGTGAGCGTCATCCGTGATGCTATATTGTAGAAGATATGGGCTTCATATTTTGAGATTTTGGTCTTTGGACATAAATTTTTTGTAAAAACTTTTGATCATTATATACATATATACAGTTTCTACCAGCTTATTTTGTGTTGTATAATACATGTGATTTGTGATTGGTTTATAAATGTCTCAAATGTCTGTCTAACACATAATTAGCTAAATCCTCAGTCAATGTATTTAGACATCTATGAATGTGTTGATATTCGATGTAATCAAAATAACGTTCCAAGAGGCGAATTCGTAAATATACTTGTAATAAAGTAGGAATTTGGATAGCATAGAAATTACTTAACTGTAGCACCACTAGCTGCAAATCGAGTCGTATAACTAGGTGGAGGATACCAAGCGAAATAGCATCAGTCAACAATTCGATGACGACGCTATATTCTACGATATTATTGGTCGCACAACCAGGGATGATTTTAAGGATGGAAATTTATTTTAAAATATAGAAACCTTGGCGAATCTTACTAATCCTTCATATGGAAACTATAAATGTTTAGTGATATTTTTGTAAAAATATTTAAATTTCTAAGGATTTTATATAGTTTTTATAAAATTTTGGCAATTTTTAAGGTAACATAATTTTATCCTATAGAATTTGGGTGAATAATTTTTAAAATAGCGAATCTCGTTTTTGGAAAAACCATGGAAAATTAGCCCATGAGCGAAATTTAGCCCCTAAAATCATCTATGCGCACGACTGAGGCAAACACCTCGTAGACTGATAAGTTCATTTGTAGGTGTGTAAATTGCCCATGCAGTAGAAGCTAAGTTCTGAGTACTATAACTATTGCCATTGACGAAGCCAATGTGGGGTAGCGAAGACTCCGACATCTGGTAACCAAGCACAATGCAAAGTAAGCGGTCGAGGGTAGAGACCAAATAACGAAAAAGCACAATAAAGTGACACACAAGAGTATGATAGAATAAAATACAAGCACTCATGCACAGATGACCTAAACATAGTACTTCTTTAAGTAAAGCCCATTTATGGGTTCACTCAAAGGGACACCATCATAGTCCATTAAATCATAGGCTCCTTTATCCAATGCACATCTGATGATGTAAGGACCTCGCCACATAGACTCAAATTTTCTAGCTCCTAAAAAATCCCAATCTTGTTCATAAAGGAGGACTAGATATCCTTCAGAGAACACGCATGGTTTGACATGTTTGTCATATTGAGCTTTCACGCGTTTCTTCTAGGTTTCTATAATTAGGGTGGTATCACGATGGGTTTCGTCTAGTTGCATAAGATACAATAGATGTTCTTCTTCAGCAGAAGTGTTTGGGATAAGTTCAATGGTGAGCTTTAGAGATGGTATCTCACATTCAATCGACAGGATGGATTCTATACCATAAACTAACTAGAAAGGTGAAAACCCAATAGAAAACTTGACAGATGTCCGATAAGCCCAAAATGTCGAAAACAACATTGTGTGCCAACTAGTTTTGTGAATCCCTATCATTCGTCGAAGCATGGTAATGAGGAATTTGTTTATTGCTTCAACCTAGCCATTGGCCTGTGGGTAATAGGGTTTTGAGTTTTCATGGTGAAGACCCACCTTTTCAGTGAGTTCGGACATCATAAAGTTTCTAAAGTGGATACCGTGATCAGCAACGATAGCTTGGGGAACACCAAACCGAGAAATGATATGATTGAATATGAATAGTTATGTAGTCTTTCCCATATTGTCGAATGTTGGCATTGCCTCGGCCCATTTTGTAAAATAATCTACGGCTACAATAATGTATCCATGCCCCCCGACCGAGTGAGGGTGACATGTCATGAAATCGATACCCCATTTCGCAAAAGGTCCAAAGGAGACTACGGGGTGTAGAGGAGTAGGGTGTGATGGTATTTTGTTGTTGTATGTTTGACAAGCATGACATTTTTGGACAGCAATAATAAAATCGTTGAATAAAAAGGGCCAAAATTATCCAACTCGTAGGATCTTTTGGGTAGTAGCATACCCAAACATGTGACCACCACATGCTCCAGAATGGCAGTCATTCAAGGCTTTCTCGGCTTCGTCAAAGGTGAGACATCGTCGAAAGATGGAGTCAACCCCACGGAGATAAAGAGTGTCACCGAGGATAATATACTGACGAGCTTGGTAGCGTATTCAAGAGTGGTCAGTGCTAGACAAATTGGGTCGAAAATTCTAAGTTTGGAGAGATATAATGATATCCCAATACCAAAGGTCATCGGAACTGATCAGGAAGAGGGATTCATCAGGTAATGAATCATTTGCTACATTTTTTGTCTCAGAACAGGGAAGGTCACAAATCAATTCAGCAAACACCAATGATTTCTTGGACTTGGCACGTTCAAAGTCTAAGTCAAACTCCTGGAGTATTATGATCCATTTGGAGTATTTTCCCCCTAGAAATTGGCATGTAAAAATGTGTTGCATAGGGTTGCAGTTGGAAATCAGAGTGGTCTTGCGTAAAAGGATATAGTGCCAGAAATGTTAGACATCTTGGACGACTGCCAAGACAAGTTTTCCAACATGTAAATACTTGGTTTCGGTAGTCGTGAGACTCCGACTCAAATAATAGATGACATGTTCATCATGAGATTCATCCTCCTGGACCAAAACCATGGCAATGGTAGAGTTCGAGGCTGCGAGATAAAGGAAATAATCGCGACTGTAATTTGGTGGGAAAAGTAGTGGGGTATGGGTTAAAGTCAGTTTCAAAGCTTTGAACGCTTTGTTGGCATTGGTGTCCCATACAAGCTCAGAACCTTTATTAAGTAGTCAAGTAAATCCAAGGGTGTAGTTTGGGATGAAGCGACGTAGAAAGTTTGCCTTCCCTTGCAAACTTTGTAGCTGATGGAGTGAGGAAGGAGGAGGGATATTAAGAATCACCTCAACCTTCAAAGGATCTACTCTGATCCCTTGACATGAAAAAATAAATCCCAGAAGTCGGTCAGATTCTACACAAAAAACACATTTGTGTGGATTTAAGAGTATACGGTAAAATCGACATCGAAGGAAAATGGCTCGAAGTTGTGTTGGATGATCGACACGATGCATGGAATGAGCTGGTAAGTCATCGAGGTATAGTTGCACAATGTGATTTATATCATGAAAGGAATAAGACATAGCACGTTGAAAAGTTGTGTCGGCATTCTTTAAAACGAAGGGTAGTTTCCAGTAGGCGAACGTGCCCCAAGGAAAAATAAAAGAGGTCTTGTGTTGGTCTGTGGGTACGATATTGATTTGATTCTAATTGGAGAAACCATCCATCAGAGAGAATATTTCACTTCTGGCACAGTCGTCAACGATTTGGTCAATGAAGGGGGTAGGAAAGTTGTCTTTAGGACAAGCTTTATTAATATCCCTATAATAAAAAGACACATGGATCGTACCTTGTTTCTTGTTAACCGGAACAAGATTGGAAACCCAGTCGGTTAGAGCCACAGGGTAAATAAATCCATCTTTAAGAAGTTTCTCAACTTCAAGATTGATGGTGGCTTCTTTATGTGGGTGGACCGGACGAAGTCGTTGGCGGACGGGTTTAGCTCCCGGATATGTCTTAATCTTGTGTACAACAATGTCGGGGTCAATACCTAGCATTTCTTCATAGCTCCATGTGAAGACGTCACAAAATTCTTGGAAAAGAGACTTGTAGGTGACAACTTCATCATGGGAACACGAATCTCCGATGTGCACATTTTCGACAAATCCAGGTTTAATGGATATGTCAAGGGGGATCATGGGTGAGATATTACTTAAGTTCCCTTTGTAAAACATATAGCGTGTAGAATCGAGAACGGTAGAAATGATGAAAACAGTCGACAGAGTCGAGATCCATTGGTAACTCTCAACAGTGTGTTGTTCTAGGAAGAGAATGGAATGATGATGTCCATCATCCCAAGGGGTGTCTTCCATGGACATAACATACATAATTATCTCATCTATAGGAAAAATGACATGGAATGGATCTGGAGATGAATCACCAAGAGAGGGGCTAGAAGGGGTTTCTGATTGAATGGTTTGATAAGATGATTTGACCGAACTCAAAGGCATTTGGTCACCATAACGAAGATGATCACCGGGGTTGGGTACTATCCACGGGTGATAAAACACTAGAGTTTCTCGAACGTAGGTGGAAATCATGTTAATCGAGGTCACAAATGAATGTGGAACATTGGGTGGTGGAATGGGGAAAGTACCCATCAAAGAGAAATCTTTAAGAAGACCCACACCGACATTCTCATATGCAGGGGGTGTTTTTGCAATGAATGGTACATTGCTGGTGCACGCATCAGAGTTAAAGAAGGCCAATTGATCCACCGTAACTATTTTTCCTTGATGTGGGAAATGTACGACACGGAAAAGAGTGGACACAACTGCACGCATGGAATCGATCCAGCTACGGCCAAGTAAAATATTGTAATCAAGAGGAGTGTCAAAGACCTCGACTTCTACATTGACCGGTTTGCCTTCTAACATAATAGGAAAAAAAGGGAGGACACCGTAAGGTTTAAATCCAAAGCCATTAAAGGATTTGAGCATGTTGTGTGATTCGGTTAAGGGAGGAGAGTCGATGGCTCTCCAACAAGCAATATACATGACACACATTGAGGCACCCTCGTCAATAACCGTTCTACAAATGTTCTTGTTGGAGACAATAACTTGTATTTGAAATGAGAGTTGATGGGGTAACCTTGGAATGTGATATTCCAAGTAAAAAATTATTAAATTGGTATCCGTAGGGTCGATTCCACCAATAGCTTTCAATAGTGCCTTTCGTTGTGTAGGACAAATCTGGTGGGCTTCGAGGGCTAACATCGCGGACGGTGCTTGGGCCAAATCTTCTATGATACTATAGTTCTAGGCAGCACACACATGAGGATTGAAAGCAGACTTTCAGACAACACTCTTTGGGGGAGGGCGAAGAGTTGTATCTAGGATCGATCGTTCAAGATGAAGGGGACCGTTGGTAGGTGGAGCCATGGGATATTTGGACCAACGAAGGAGGTATTTCATCAACCTTCTCTTTGGATGAAGAATAATCTTTGGCTCGAGTGGTAAGTGTGATGTCATTCTTATTTTAATCACCGTTGCACATTAATACATATGATGTAGTGGAGGGGGAAGGTTGGTCATGAATGACCAATTATGCTTATTGTTGAGAAGGAAAGGGTTGGGACAACACAGTTGGGGTAGGAGGTTTTGAGGTCCCTTGAAGGAACTTAGTAGCCTTGGCTTGTCTTGGACAATCCTTAGTGTAGTGATCATCACCAAAGATAAGACAAGGGTATCAGGGTTTGCGCTTATCCTTATCATCAACAGGTTGTGTTTTGGTCTTCTCAGATTGCAGATTATTTTTATCGTCCTTGTTCTTACCCTTCCCTTTTTTGGATTTATTCTTTCCAGCAGGGGTAGATTGAACAGAGTTCACCTCAGAAGCCTTACCGGTGGGAGGGGTAGGAGATAGAGCATTTTGAACATTAGAAGAAACATATTTGGGGTTGGTTCTAGAGGCGTGTGCAGAGTGGGTTTGGGCATGGAAAGTGCCAGTCACACCATCCACTAGATGAGAAGCAACAAGAGTAGTTGAAGTAGCAGTAGTAGAAGGACGAGGTGCGTCAGGGAGTAAGTGGTAAAGAGTACATGTTTGTGAGTAAACGAGGTCGAGGTATTGAGCACAAATGATCGCCTATTCTTCTGTGACAACTCCACCCATGGAGATGTCATGAGTGATGTCATTCACAAATGATTTCGTGAACCACTCTACCAGCAACTGATTAGGAAGTTTGAGTTTGATGAGACGTTCTCTCCGTCGCCACTCATGAATGTGATCAGAGATATGAGTGGCTTTGGTTTGTTTGAAAGAACTAAAAATTTTAGTTCCCATTTCGTAACGGATCGATAACTGGTAGTGGGTGAGGAAAGACATAGCAAGGGTGTTGAAGTTAGTGAAGAAGCCTCATGGTAATTCTATATACCACTTTGCGGTGGAACTTGTGAGAGTTCACTGAAAAAGGAATAAATGAATAGAGTCATCCATCAAAGAGTTGGATGAACACCAAAGGTGAAAAGTCATTACATGATTGTGTGGGTCCTCTCCTGGTTTACCATAGAATTTAGGGATGTCGGATGGTAGTTTGGCCGGTATCGTGGGCCATTGAGGAGAGTGATGGATCAGATCATTTAAAATTCTTGACAGATCAAGGAGGTCCAGGGTGGCTAAGAAGGGTAACTGTCTATTCACATGTGGGTACTAGTGACTTTGGGGAGGGATCCCCATAGGTATACCAGTAGGACCATAAGCAATTTGCATATAATGTGAAGATCCAGGCAGATTCGGTTGTTGGTGTGGAGGCAGGTAATTTATAGGGTTGTATTGGTTGGGGTTGTTCCCTTGAACAAGGGTGTGGGGTTGAGCGTTTGAGCCCCAAATAGGATTGGATGTACCTGGATATGGTTGGCCTATACTAGGGGGTATGAAGGAGTTAGCTTGAGGTTGTTTCCCCCCAGTTGAGTGGGGATTGTTTTGGATAAGATAGTTCCAATACTGGGCCAAGGATGGAGGTATGTTTTGTCCATAGGGTGGGGTAGGTGGGGGTTTCCCTCCAATCGGGGGTTTCATCCCAATTGGGATTTGTCCTGCAAAAGGGGATTGGGTTTGGTCTCCTTGGTGAAATTGTCCAGCAACAAGAATCTAGTAATTAGGTGTGAAAGACGATATGGTGTCACTAGGGTCGATGCCTCCGATAGGGGATGGAAGAGGTACTTTGAAAGGGGGTCAAGCAAGTGTCGGAATGAAACCAAGAATGAGATGGTGCCCAGAAGGAGTGGAAATGCCAGGAGTCCCAGATGGGATTTGTGTAGGAGCGGGAATATAATCATTCCATGCATGATATCTAGGGGAAAGTGTTGGGGTGAATCTAGGAGAAAGCGATGTGCCAATGGGAGCTTAGCTAGCCACCATAATCCCTGTGTGAGGACTCGTAGTATCTAGGACCATTGTATAATGGGCCATTTAAAGAGGGATAGTCAAGATGTGGTCGGTTGGCGGATCATCTGAACTAGGGAAATAATAGGTAGTAGTAAAAGGTATTGTGTCTGGATCGGATGTTTCGGGCTATTCAGTTCTGACAGTGATATCAATGCCTACTCCTGAGCCAAAGAGATCCCGTCTAAAAATGCCAGTAGTTCAAAAAGGATCTTGACCCTCAGGTCCTGTGAAAGGTCCAGTCGGTAATACAGAAGATGCAACAACAATTTCTCTGGAAGAATTCACTTGAACAATATGTCTCACAGAGTCAGGAGGAAGTTGGAAGTCCTCTCGAGAATTGGTAATTCAAAATTGTTCTAAAGAGTTAGTTCTTTCCACTTGTGGAGTGGAAATGTCTTGGACTTCACTATGTTGAGGAGATCCCTCCGGTGGGTTGGTAGGCAAGGGTTGAGAACCTTCCAGATCTTCTGGGGGTAGGCCTTGCATTCTACGTGAACGACGTGGAGGTTCAATTGAGGTCGAGTTAAAATCTTATGAAAGAAATTTTATGGTCAAATTAGGTAAACAAGCAACACGCGCTAGTAAAATATAGGAATCAAAACCAAGAAAATAGGACCATCCAATTCTGAAGTCACTACTTGGTGATAAAATCCAACGTCGCGACATCGAGACAAGAAGGGGCTAGGTGGGGGTGGAAAAGATACATTGATGACCTGCTTAACAGACTTACACCTTGGTGCAGGCTCCCACACATAATCGTGGGTATACCCTCCAAGGAGCCCGAGTGAGTCTAGCCAACGTCGATTCTAGGTACCATGAAGACTTACCCCTCCAAAGTCACCTTGTGTAAGAAACATAGTTACCAACTTAACGAGAACTCTACAGAGTTCTCGTTTTTTGGGGGGTCAAGTTTTTTACCCTATTTTTAAAAATGGTGCTACTGGTAACACCCCCCTCCCTTTTTATATGGTTTTTTTATATTTTAAATTTTTCGATCCACAATGTTTCCACATTATTTTTTTAAATGCTTGTCTTTCATGTATTTTCAATTTTTTTCTAATTTTATTTATTTATTTATTTTTGACAGAAATGGTTAGAGTTTTATATTAAAAAACAGTGGGGAAACCACTGCGTTCGTTACATCTGAAAGTTTCCTAGTAATTCAGAGGGACAAACCTAAGTGAGCTAAAACAGAAATAACTTATGAGCTTGGAAAACCATACTATTTCAGTGACCCGGTTCGACTGCGGGTCATTACATCCTTTCTGACTTGAAAGTTTTTTTTTTCCTTTTTGACATGGTTTGCCATTCTTTTCTTTGATGAGATTGGCTTTCCTTCAGTCGTGGAGGGCCTTCTTCATTAGTTAAGTCGGGGCCTTCTTCATCTGCTAAGTCGCCCCATCTTGAGATCTAGTGTTTGGGTTGAGAAATGTCTGGCATTATGGTTGGATCAATTTCTGCTTGGGCCTTCCCCTTGGGATTTTTAGGGGAAGGAGGCTCTTGCTCTTGAACAGAGGTGACTTGTTCCGGTTTCTGTGGTACAATCTCTATATCTTCCTCACTTGAGGTATCATTAGCCGGTTCTATGCTTTGATGCTCAGGAAGAGCTCCTACCCACCATGTGGGTTTGCGTTGATTCTTTGGGTTTCTGTTTTTCTCAGGGAGTTTATGACAGTTGCTAGCTAAGTGCCCTGTTTCAAAACAACTTCTGCACCTAAAATGAAGATTCTCATAGTCGATCTTCTGTGTCCAAGAATAATTAATCCCTTGAAGAGTGATTCGCACTGGGAATCCTTTGTTGAAATCCATCTCTAGATAGATCCGTGCATAGGTAGTGAAGCCACATTTAGTTTCTAGACTGCTACTATGAAACTTGCCAAGAGCATTTCCAATATGGCTAAGAGAAGAATCACCCCAAAAATGAATAGGCAGACCAGGGAGCCTTACCCACACGGGGGCCGTAGGGATGGAAGTTGAGGAGGGGTCGAAAGAAGGGGTCCAAAGATGCACAGACAGACCTGACCTGCTCCAGAACCAAGGCCTAGAACTGTAGATCAAATCTCTATCCTTAACAGAGGCAAAAATCACTACGAAGAAACCTTTTACACAAGGGAGAACATGAGCTTCGTCTTCGAGGAGAGGAGTCCATTCTGAAGCAATCTAAGAATTCAGATCCACCAGGTGAGGCTAGAAGTTGTTGAACCTGCAAAAAAGAGCATTAGATCTAAAGAAACCTTCACGAACCGCCACTTCCTGAGGTACAGGGATCACTGGATCTGGAGCTTCACGGACCACTAGGGAAAAGCCAGAAGAGCGGCCTTGACAGACTGCGTCTTTGAAGGAGGTCAGAGAGGGTATCAACGGAGCAGCAGAGGACACGCCTGTCGCTGCTGCTGGAGACGGCTGAACGGAGGAGGGAGGAGCTCCAGATGGGGAGCCGGAGGGGTCGCCTGGGCGTCGAACAGAGGAGCATCTTGAGGGAGAGTTTGGGTGAGGCCCGAGCTCTCGCGAAGAAGCACAAAGAGCTGCGGGGGAGGCCGCCGCCATCTCCTGTAGGGTTTTTCTGCAAGTAATTGACCTGACCTATTTTTATTTTTTATTCAACGATGTTTTTAGTAATTTTTCCATGCTCCTTTCAATCTTATAAATATTTTTTTCCATTTATTTTTTGAAATTATGTTTTTTAATGTAATTTTGTCTCCTTAATTGATTTATTGTTCCATACTTTTAAAATGTAGTAAAAAACATCATTTTTAACATATTGTTCATCGTTACTTCAATACATAGAAAATAATTGTACTAAAATAACACTATTTTTGAATATTTAGA
>ML780289.1:0-35572 GCA_009831015.1 Picea engelmannii | reverse complement strand
AAGTACAAGTTTTACGACAAGTTCGGTATCCCCAAAAACTGTAAGGTGACGACAACCCAGATTATAGGAATTTTCAATGCCTAAAAATAAATCTTCAAATTCAGTGACATTGTTTGTGCAAGCAAACTCTAACCTAAAGGAAAAGTTATGAATTTTACCGATAGGAGAGTACAAGATAATACCATCTATGTTTCCTTCACTGGAGCATGAACCATCAAAGTGCATATGTCGCATCCCATAATCTAAGTCTATTTGTTCCAATTTAATGTTGTCCTTATCAACAAAGATGGAATACATTCCTAGGTCTTCCTCAACATAATTCACATTAGGATGTGGGACAGTTTCTATGTAAGGTGAAATTCTCCCTTCTCTTAGGAATATGATGTTTTTACCATTCCGAGGAACGAATAAGTGTGTCCCATCGAGTGAGAGGTATCCACCTATCAAATCTTTCAAATCTCTTCCTAATATGATTGAGTAGTTACTTATTGTAATATCAATTACCTGAACATTAAGGGTTGTCCTTATTTTAGGGTGCACCCACAAACCAATGTCACGTATTTGATTTGACCTATGGTCGTTTGTTGTAGACTATTATAAGAGAGCATGCTTCTGGATTTTTCATTTGTACAAGACAAGCCTATCTCTTCCATAATAATATTCAACATTACACTTGGGCCCGAACCACCGTCAATGAGGCAACAATGGGCAATCGTTTCCATAATATTTACAGAAATCTAAAATGGGATTTTTTTTAAAAGGTGTCTAAATTTATGTACACCTACTTTATTTACAAATGAATCCTTTTCATCTATCTCTTTATAGAGGTTGGCTACAATGAAAGATTTTCCTTCCATGAAATTTTTTAGATTCTTTTGTTTTTCAGGGAGGACAACCATGTCTAGAAGGGTTGCATCTGCTTTGATGTTGCCCAACTAATTTAGGATGTTGTATTTGGAAGAGGAAAGAGGGGAGGTAGTTCCTTAACTATCAGGAGGCTTAGGAACTTGAACAGTAGTAGCTAGTGAGGATGATCTTGGTATAGAATAACTGTGGGGAGGATCATATTTTATTTCAGGAGCATAGGATTTATTCCTATTATTTATGATCATGACATCTTCTGGCTCTGCAAAGTCTAGGACAACAATGGTAGTTTCAGGTCTCTTACCAAATATTTTGTCTTTGGCACTCTTCCTTACCTCACATGTACTTTATTCATGGTGTTCCTCACAAAATTTACACCAACTACGAGGCATGATAGCTTTAGGCTAAATTTTTTTTTCATTTGGATTTCTAAAAGGGGGTGCAGAGGAAGATGAAGCTCCAGGGGTAATAAATGATACAATTCCTTTCCACTCATATGCTATCATTTGATTATTCATGTCTTGTACAAGTTGTAAGAGGGAGGAGATGTCTGTCTATTTAACTGAGTCTACATGAGGAAGACCTATTCTTTTAAGTTGTCCTTCATACTCTAAACAAGTGTGAAGAGAGAAACCGAGGTTATCAATGGATTTTTCTTCAAGCCTATGACAATAAGGGGAAGATAATGCATTATAATAATGCATGAAAGCAACTTGGTTCTGAGGGTGAATGATTTCATGTATTTTGTCGTATAATTTGGTGAAACACAGGTTGAAGGACTTGATATTCTCACCATCCTTATAAGCGATGTCATTGTACTCCTGTAACTGCTCAGAAGGGATTTTGGATTTCCCATAGGTAGATTTAAAAAAATAGACTAACTCCTTTCAAGTAGATAAAATCTTAGGAGGGAGATCGAAGAAACCAACCTTCCCTTCCCTTCAAGGGAATTCACAAACAAGAACATACAAGTATCGTTGTCATTGGCTCCTATGTTGTGACAAGCATTACAAAATTCCATAAAGTGTTCATTTGTAGTGATAGTGTTGTTCCCAGAAAACCTAGGGAGATGCTCTTTGAATTTAGGAAGTGGACGAGTAGCAGGTGCTAGGTTAAGAGGGGAGGAAACATGACATGAGGTAGTTGTAGCATCTTCTTCAAACTGAAAAAGCCCATACTTTTTAATGACTTTGGCGGGGTTTGTGGTAGATTGGACAGGGACATGGTGCCTATACAAGATACCAATCACTAACGAATCTTAAGTTTGAGATGAATAATAACCTCCAGTGCCACCAAATCCACCACTAGATTCCATCTTGTGGATTATAGGTAAGGGAGAGAAAGACGAACTAAATGAATCATACAAGTTTCTCCTTAGAGGAACTTGTTGGTTTGATAACACAATGTTCCTTCTTCCTATTTCAGTAATATGATTCATTTTCGGTCATAAACATCTTCTTCTCCTAAAAGAACGAGGGTCGAAGGACATGAAAAGAAGATCGAAAACTGAAGGAAAAAGAAATCTATGGTTGATTCCTAGGTTGTCTTTGCCTAGCTTCCCAATGTTCTTGGGCACTTATGTCTCGTTCAATTGTTGCCCATGAGTGATTAACCTCAACCCGAATATTAGCGATATGTAAGATGGTATTAAATAAGTTTAAAGCAATTCTGGTATGATCTTGAAGATCAAGCTCAATATTAAGCTGCCTTGCAACAAGTACAGTCATTAAGAAATGAAGTAGTCAAAGAATCAATATCAGAAAAGTAGATATATTCAATGATAATCAAGCATAAAATTCAATTAGAGAGATATGGAAGATCTCCTCAGTATGGTCTCCAAATAAATGTTGAGGAAAAGATATGAAATAATCTTACTCAAGAATTTTTAGATCTTACTTGGCTAAGGAAAGATAAACGGGAATATCACCCTATGTTTGTAGCCTCAAAATGTTTTTCATAATCCACAAGTGTTAGTCACAAGTGCTTAGGCTGATTTTTTATAAATAAAATATTGCTGTAAAATTCAACATTTCTATATAATTTTCTCAATATAACAGATGCAAAAGTAAATGTGTAGACAAAATAAAAAATACCAAGTCACAAATTAACACAGATGAGACAGAATACAAAATCACTTATTTCATTCCAAGAAATCAAAAGAATCGTTCTCTTTACAAAAATCCCTTAGGGAGTTTGGACCAAAGTCAAACTTAAATGTCCCAAATGAAAACCATACAAAAGGACTTCTGACAGAAATTAAAAAAATGAACTTTAAAAGCCATATCAGCTTGCCATAGATTGTTTCCCACTTGACTCTATAAAAAACAAGTGTCTGAATGATGTAATTCAGCCTTGAATCTTGTTGTCTACAATAGGACCCTTAGTATGCTTTCTCCTCCTATTCCTCTTTGTTCTTCCTTTTTTTTTTTTTCCTCTAAAAAATTAAAATTAGTTGAAGTATTTCAACTACTTATTTTAGTTAAGTTAACTAAAACTCAACTAACTTTTAGTTTAGGGGAAGAATTAATATAATAATAATAAGGGTCTTTAATAAATAATAACTAGTAGGTGGGACCCCTTTTGACTCCCTTTAGTTTCTTAACAAAAATAAACACAACTAGTTAATCAATCAAACACATCCCTCCTTGTGGCTCCCATCATCATTCTCATAATTTGAAAATTAATATCAATGATATTTTAAACCATATCCAACAAATATAATATCCAAAATATCCCAAAATAGTATGCTATCCAAAAACTTCAGTAGTCAACTGTTCTCAACAATCAATAAATATACTCAAATACCATATTTTCCACTTTGGGAGGCAATTTTCCGTTTGTTGTTGTTGTCTCCCTTAGATTTCTCTGAATTAGCCATAGGTTGTGTGGAGTGTTTAGGCTTGATATCACTAATAACATGAGAGAATTCATCTCTCAAGTGCATGCAAGATTAAATAGATTTGGTTGAATCACTTGAGGGAGAGGATGGGGAAACAACAACTTTTCCTTTATCATGTGTATGGTGGGCTTTGGTTTTGAGTCTTTTTCTTGTGTGGAAGACTGCACAGGTAAGTGTGTAGGGGAAATTTGGAAAATTGGGTTAACTTTTGGATGAGGAGAAGGTAGAGACAAATTGGGCCAACCATGATGTTGGGAGACTGTTGGGTGAACAATATCTTGCCATTTGTCATTTTCAGGGACTTCAGATTGTAATGAGACATGAGGGGGAATTGGACTACTAGGGACATGCTAGGGTTGAAAGAGATGCCTTTCTAGCCTAGGTTGGACTACCCCTTGTCGAATCTAGTTGAAAAATATAGCTTGGAAGAGCTTGTTTAACTCTTGTGGATCTGCATCAAAATGTATCGAAAATCTTGGCCTTCTCGAGCCTCTATTCCAATTCCCTCTTCCCCTGTTATTTTGGTCATGGCTTCCTATACTAAAGAAGCTCATTCCTATATGCATCGGTTATTAGCAACTAGTTTCTTAAACAAACCATACATTGCATCTCTTTAAATATGAAGCAAAGTTTTGCTCAACAACACATCATACCCATGTAATCCAATCCATAAAAATCGTTTATTACTTGTCAATGAGTAGGGGGTGAATAAGGGTTCCGGGATATCTAAGGGGGTTGTATTGAGCGGAAAAGTGATAAAACGAAATAGATTAGAACACGATTATTGCTCAACAAATCATTAAACAATCAACTGTGTTGTAATAAAAAAATCATGTAAATTGTAATGCACCTTTGTGTCATCTTTTTAATTGCTGAAATACCAAGTTTCCACTTAATTTTAATTTAATTTTAAGAACAGAGTGTGCAAATTGAATCTTGGAATGTGAGGGGTATCATAATGTGCGGAAAACTGAGAGAATGACAGGGAAATTAATGGATATTGTTCAGAAAATATATTAAGTAATCAATAACCATAACTCTGTATTAGAATCAATCCAAAAAGCACCAACATTCACTGCTTCTCAATTTTATAGGAAACTGTTTGTTGTTTCAATAATTAACTTTCCCTAAATTTCTCAATTCAAAACAGTCTGTGCAATCATAACTTATAACAAAACATTCAACAGTCTTGTTTAACCAAACGTTGATCCTTTCCTTTCTTTTCTTTTAAAATAATATGGAAAATGCATAATAATATGCTCAACATCTATCCCTGATAATCCATAATGCATCACAATAATAATTAACATCCATTGTTTACCAATTTATAATCATGTCTAATTAAAATATACACAGGTAGTTTTTCAAATATGAACAAATTTCCAAAATATGCTCGATTACACACAGTTGTCGTCGTATCGATAGACAAGATCTTGCAACCAAACAACAGTCAACTTAAAACCCAAGCCTTATCACTGTTGATATAAATTCCTTTTAAAACCATTGGTAATATGTATGATGATCCAATAATATATATGAAGCGAGCATAACCAATTACACTGACATCATTTTTAAAATTGGCCATAACCCTGAGTGGGCCTAGCAAAAACACAGAGTTGTTTCCAATTTTGATCAAGACCATGCTAGTAAAAAAACAGTGTGTGAAACCATAATGAAAAAAGATAGTTCTCAACTGTATGCAAGCGTCTATTTCCATTTGAAACTGTTCAACCAATTTTATCATAGAAAGACAAGATAGAGACTCAATGAAAAACCTCCATAACCATTTCACTGATAAACCAATATTTGACAACCAAGAATGTTCCCGAAAAGACAGTTAAAATTCAAATTGGGTCTGTCACAATCAAATGCAGGGAGACAAAAAGAGCACGCTCATGTTTTAACCATAACAAAGAGAGATAGAGGTCTTCCAAGACTTATCAGCCACAGGTAAAAAACCCTTCAAAAAAGATAAAACAATCTTATTATTATTCCAAGTCCTTGACAAGACCAATGCTTAACACCCGAGGAGAGCGAAGACAGGTGGATAATAACACAATGCACATGACGCGTTTAACACTTGTAGAGGAGAGGAAAATTTTAATTGAATAGTGGCAGTTATTAAAAGAAACATGGAGATATAACGTCTCTACCCATTATTCAAGAGCCGAACAAATTGACCAAAACGTCAGTAAGGACGCAAACATCCTTTTGACATAACGCTGATATATAACTTGTATCAACCCACAACCATATAGGCATGTATTAATGTTAGGGCCACCCAATACTGGGTCTTGGGTTACTTCGGCGAAAAGACAATAAGAATGGGCCAATGACCATGATTTGGGGTTTGAAGAAATAACACAACAACTGCAGGAAATCCCTCTGCGACTGGGTAAGGGTTACAATCATGAATGTGAGGGAACATAATAACCGACGATAATAAACATAACTAAACCCTCCATTCATCAACGCAGATCCATATTCACCACATTCATTATTATTCCACAAAGACCCATCATGATATTAAACTGACTGAGCAACCAATCAATGCACAACTTAAAAAAAAAACAATTCCTTTGCTTGCAGTCCAAAACATTTTACAGTCATCACGGAGAGATATAACACACATTTTCATAGTCAAAATTATCAAGAACAAACAGAATTCAAGCATCACAGAGCCATTATTTTTTCATACAACAAAGAATACTTCATGAATGGAAAGGAAAAGAATCATACCTGTAATGAAACTCTTAAAAGGGTGAGTTGGCCAAGCCTTCTTCCTTCCAAGAGCCTAAAATGTAGATCTTCACCACCAACAAATCGAAAAATGCAACAAATGAACAATGCTAGGGTGACGACTAATAGGGGAAGTATGGAGAAATGTGCAGTAAATGTGTGACGCTTCCATCACCTAGCCTATTCAAATTTAAGTACAAGACAACCTAACATTCATCAATCAATTAAACCATGTATTCAATGCCAACCATTTGAAATCTGTGACGATATCTATTGCAAGTGCACCACCCAATATCATTTACATGTTAACCCTTTCCGAAATTCTATGCCATCATACATAATGATATATTCGCCCCATTCAAATATAATAAAATTTGCATATCCCACTAACCAACCATATCATAATAGTTAGGACTAACACTAACATCCTTTTACTTTTCCATTCGAATTTTCATATAACGCTTTATCATAGCTCAAAAATAACTTCTTTCCCTTTAGGATTTTTTTCATAGGTTTTTCTTTCTTTGTTTTGATTATGTTATCACTAAAATATCTCTTGCATATATGTGTCTAGGTAATCGATCACAATGATTAGTAACATGGTTAAATCATAGCAACTGCAAATACATGTTCCTCATAACCATAAAAAAAATGTTTTGGATCACAAAAAGCATTCCACAAAAATGCTTCATCCACCTCTTACCATGTCAAAATGAAACCAAGACTGCATTGCCAATTATGTAGGACTGTGTAGGAAGCATTAAAACAACAAAAAAACATGTATAATATGTCTATCCTTGCACCTCTAGTCTACAAGGGGGTCCCACCTACTAGTATTATATTATTAGCAAAGTTAAATAATATGGCTTTAGCAATACTTTGCGGGCAGAATTCATGTTTACAAAATTCATGAATATGATCAGATATATGAGTGGAGGTGGATTTATTAAGTGAAGTTAAAAGAACTATACCATCAAATGAACAGTTCAAAGTGTGTCAAAAAATTCATAGCTAAAGAGTTGAAGTCGCTAAAGGAATTTCATGGTAGTTTTATATACCATTTCAGTGTCTCTCCTGTGAGGGTTTGCTGGAAAATTTGTAAACAAATGGAATCATGCATCAAAAAGTTATAACAACACAAAATATGGAGGGTCATTATGTGGTTATTAGGATCTTCTCTAGGTCTCCCATCAAATTTTTGGATATCGAAAGATAGTTTGTTAGGGATGGGAGGCCAGAAAGAAGAGTGATGTATAGGATCAGTGGTCAAATGTGATAAATATGGAAGATCTAATGTAGCCAAGAAAGGAAACTATTGGTTGACTCGTGGATACTGGTAGTAATCGTGTGGCTTGGGCACACTTGTAGGATCATATACAAGTTGTGTCTTCATGGAAAAACTATATGGTCCTCTATAACACCCCAGGTTTTGAACCCCCATTTTTAAATAAATGTATTGTTACAATGTTGAGAGGCTTGAGTGCCCAAACAATTATTAAAGGGTCAGTATGCCCAAGAAATGTAATTTTTTGATCATTAATAATAATAAACACATCGCTCGTTGTTAGACAGACAAGGACTAGAGTTATAGGGGGATATGATTCCACAAGAGAGGGAGATTGAGGGACTAAGTGTTATTCCTATTTTCTTATTACCCCTTTTGTCTAAGGGAGGGGATTGGTTACGTGAACTTCTTGGGGAAGGCCAGGAGGTTCTTGTTTTCCCCACAAGGTTACTTAAACCTGCCTCTGGTCCTATGAGGGGGTTCGATGGAGGACTTGTGCACTATTTTCATGTTCATTCACTCATTCCTTCCTCACACACTCCCATGCACTTCCTGACCCATTCATCGACCCATCCTCACTTGCATCTTGGTTGGCAAAGAGAAAGGAAACAAAGGTTCTGAAGAACTAGCCATGAGATAGTTGGTTGAAGTGGCTGCTGGTGTGATCTAGCCATGACCTGGGGCCTTCATGTCTGAAATGCATTGGCGTGTGCCCTGTTTTTCTCACAACTACAAGTCCTGAGAGTTACAACATTGATATTTTGTACCAGCTCTGCTAGAAGCCCTGGCAGGAAGGAGAAGGATTGCCTGAGGGATTGCATGGCAGATAAGGGTGGAGGTCCATTCTCTCAGGTGGAGCAGGTTAGGTAGAAGAGAACTGGGTACTTGGATTGTTGTGGGTGTCAGGAAACCTGTGAGAGCCTGAGAACTGTCTGGTTTGGGAACCCAATTACACTCTAGAACCGTCCTTGTGGATTCATAGCCCTGGCTCGGGGGTGACACTACTGTTGATATTTTGAGTAGCGGTGTCTATGGTTGGGTGGAATGTCCTTGGTCTGCAACCAGTCGGTGTCACCTTTCTTAAATATATGTGCTCTCTTTCATGATATTACTATCTGTGTATGAATGTATTTCCGTTGTGTAATTTAATTATTATATACATGTGTATGAATGTATTTCCGGTGTGTATATTTAATTATCATTTAACATAATCTCTAGATTACGGATGCTTTCTAGATATTGCACTACATGTGATTAAATTTGTTCTCTTATTTATCCTTAATAACTAAAGAAGGTATCATAAAGAGAAATAAGTCCGAGGATGGGCTTGCAAGTAGCATACTCGGCCTATGGGTGGCTGGGTATGTTACAGATTGGTATAATAGCTTCTGGTTGAAACATCGGGACGATATGGGACAGGTTCATTGATCAGAATATAGTGGTTGAGATCAAACTTTGATCCTGAATTTGAAAATATCAGGAGGAATGGCGTTGCAGAAGCTACGCAGGAGATGAAACATAATAGAAGCTCTATGAGGGTTCAAAGTATCATGATCATTCCTTTTAATTCAAGAGTGATCACCACTATAGGATCATGGAGATCTGGGATCGTCGGATTGGAGAACAGGTAAATAGGGGTCATCCGATGAAAAGTAAGCAAGTTAAATATCGCGACCGTCATATCCCCTTGGAGAGAGAGATCAATGGCCAACAGGCATTGTGGGGAACCTAGTTGTATGGGAGATAATTTCCCAAGGTGGTCCCGCAATCCAAACCATGGTTTCCCTGAGGGGTTATGTGTCAGTATCAGGAGAATTGTGGGGCGAGAATCATGTTACTACAAGACTGTCGATGCATGCCCCTGCAAATTTAAAGGCATGTAGTGATGTGATAGGTTAGGGCTCGAGCATTGAAACTCTGAATAGCCGAAGTAACTGGGGACCACCCATCCATAGGAGGACTCGTGTCAACCGATCATGTGCTCTGGGTGAAAGCACTCC
Source organism: Picea engelmannii (assembly GCA_009831015.1). Classification (NCBI taxonomy): domain Eukaryota; kingdom Viridiplantae; phylum Streptophyta; class Pinopsida; order Pinales; family Pinaceae; genus Picea; species Picea engelmannii. Next base: position 25,785 of record ML780289.1, on the reverse strand, counting down.
AGGAAAGAGAAAGCGAGGAGAAGTTGAGTTTTGAAACTCCCGAAGCCCGGAGAGGCGGAGACCTGAAGTAAAATGTCAACTGTCAGATCGTCCAAAGTATATTCTGACCATCGATCGCAAAGAGGTTACGTGTCATAAGATTATTAACTCCCAAGGAATCTGTTTGAAAGGTTTCAATTGATATTTGATACTCCTGAAGACCAGAGAGTCGGAGTAAATCTCGACCGTCTGATCACACGAGAAGATCTCATCCATTGATCTAGCGAGAGCCACGCGTCACCAGATCCATGAATTTGGATAAAAGACAATGGGGCCAAATAAGTTTGATATTTGATATTTCTAGAGTTTGGAGTCCTAAAGGAATCGTGGACGTCGATTCGTAGGGGACACGTGTAAGAAGATCGCAAACTCCAGATAAAAATATTTCAAGGAGAATGGTTGAAGTTTGAGATCTTCGAAGTCCGGAGCCCCGAAGAAATCATAGCCGTCAGATTGAGGAGGACACATGGAGAAAATCCGTGGACTCTAGGTGAAGACCCAAAGTGAATCTTGGTCATCTAAGTAGGAGGACATGTGGTGACAGATTGGCTAGTTCAGGAATTCAGAGTTCAGGAGAATTGGAAATGTGCTAGTTTGAAAAATCCCAAAGCCCAGAAGCCCGAATAGCCAAAGTGATGAGGCGTGATGATGTCACCTAGAATGAAATGGACACATGGGATGTGTGCCATGTGTCAGTAATATTTGGGCATTTGTAACATTGAAAAGTTGATTAGAATGTGACACGTGTCACCCTCCTAATTGGGCCACGTGTCTTCTTCTAGCATTTCTCCATGTGGTGACAAATCGTGCACTCCAGAAGACAGGGCACTCTAGAAGGGAATAATGTGACAGGTTGCGTTGGGTCGAAACTCTCGAAGGCCCAAATGATAGAGTATATATCGATTGTCGATTCCATAGGACATGTGTCGAAGGATCGTTGGCTGTGGTTAAAATAACTATGGGAGAAAGTGAAGGAGGGAAGTTTGAAACTTCTAAAGCCCGAAGCGCAGAAATGATTCACAACCATTGATCTATGGGAGGACACCTATCGTTAGATCAAGAACTCCAGGTAAAGTCATTCTGGGAGGAGGCAAGCGAGAAAAGTTGATACTCGCGAAGCACAGAGTCCTGAAGTGGATCTCGATCATTGATAATGAGAGAGGACGAGGACCATTGATCTGGTCATGGTTTAAAGTCCCAAAGTCTCGAAGCTCTGGACAAGTGATTTTCAGCTAAGCGTAGGTTCATGGACATGGTCATATGCAGATCAGGAGATTAGGAAAGGAGGGATAAGGGCATATTTGGTGCTCTCCGAGACATAAAAGTGATAAGGGAGGATTTAGCTGCAGTTTCTAGTCGAGATCACGTGGGAAGGTGGTTTGGAAGAAGCACCTGCGTAGGGTGAAACTCTGTGTCAGCCAAGGATAACATGGCACTGTTATTCTTGAAGAATGGGATATAATCTCCATGAACAAAAACAAGAAAGAAACCTGTAGCATGGTTTGGCAATTTGTTTTTTCTATCATACGCATAATTCTAACAAAATGGTCGCTTGCACATTTTGGAGAATTAAGAGGCTTAAGCGCATCAACTCAGGATGCATATTGAGGAAATGGAATAAGGCAAGGGAGCCTCCACTCATGAAAAGGAGGTTGAAGGCTAGAATACTAGGATCGGTAATGAAGAGATAGATTCCAATGGATGCAAGGGAAAATAAGAGAAGGAAACATTAATAGAAATGGAAAGAATCATGAAGATGGAAGTACAGAGATACAAAGAAGACAATGAGATACTAATGAGAGAGAAAAGCCAGATAAATGCTTGATTGTTGCAGAGCTTAAATCAGTTGCAGAGGAAAATGAAGAAGGGATCAAACTCAATACAAGAGGAAGAAGGCAGGTGTCATGATAGAAGAGATGATCGTGGGAGAGTTGGCTATTCCAGAAGTTCCAGTAGAACTCATGGAAACCACTCACTTCCTTACTCAGGAAGAAATTTTTATGCATTGGATGATACTATAAGCAGTCTAGAAGTGTCTCCTGTCAGACACCAGAGAAGGAAACCAGAGGTAGAGTGTTTGCAAGGGGAGATGAGGAAGCTCAAGACACCTTATTTCGATGGTGAAATAGAAAGGGAAGATGATGTCGAAGCTTGGTTGCTTGGGCTCCAGATAAATTTTTAGTTGCATAAATATTCATCAAACCTGGAAGCTAGGATTTCCACCTACCATTTACATGGGAAATTTGCAGTGTGATGGGACCAATTGTAGCAAGTGGAACATGCTGATGAAAGTAGGATCACTTGGAAACAATTCAAGAAGTATTTCCAGAAGGAGTACCTCTCAAAGAATTTCTATGACAAGAAAATGTAGGAGTTCTTTGAACTCAGGTTGGGAAGCATGACTATGGAAGAATATGAGAAGAAGTTCTTGGGATTGTTAAAGTATGTCAGGTTCATTGGTGATGAGAAAGTGAAAATACAGAGACTTATAAGTGGATTTTCAGCCTTCTATAAGGAAAAGATCAAGTATGATGAACCCAATACCTTGATTGAGGCCATCAAGAAGGATAAATACATGTACGAGAAAGGCCAGGGAAGAGAATCCCTATAGAAATCTTGGAAGGACAAGAAGAATGTGACATCTGATCAGAGGAGAAAAGGATTCAAACCTCCCTTCAATAGGAATGAGCCTAATAGAAATCATCAAGATCATTATGCTAAGGAGAATTTCAAGAAGGAAGACTCCCTGGGAAAAATCACTAATCCAATGCTGAGGATGAAAGGAAGATCACATGTACAAGGATTTCCCACACAGAAAGGACAAAGTGAAGACTGTGCACAACATCGAAGAGGCTAAAACAGTCAAAGATATGGGGATAATCTATACATCTTTAAATGATCGACAAGAAGAGTACCAGTCCAATATGATCAAGGTGGAAGGTAACATCATAAATCAACCTGTTTCTATTTTGATTGATTAAGGAGCAAGCCATTGTTACATTGATCCTAAGATAGTGGATTGATTACTTTTGGAGAAAAGTAAACTTGGAAAAACAAGTTTGGTTCAATTAGCCACTGGAACCAAAAGAAGAATCCATGATATGATCAGAGGTTGTTCCATAAGTCTTAATGGTGTGAATACTAGTATTGATCTAAAAATCATACCATTGGGGTGTTATGATATTCTGATTGCAATGGATTGGTTGGACATGAATCATGTTGTCCTAGATTGTCATAACAAGACATTCACATGTCTTGATGGAAATGGAAAATAGAGCATTGTGAGAGGAGTTCCCAGACCCATCTCTATAAGGGATATTTCGGCCTTACAACTGAAAAGATGTTTTAGAAAAGGATGTCAATTGTATGCAGCCCATGTGAAGGAGCTAGTTGATACAAAGGGGCCAAGATTTGAATATTTCTTGGTGCTACAGGAATTTGAAGATATATTCCAAGAAATGCCCAGATTTCCATCAAGAAGGGAGATAGATTTCTCAATTGATTTAGTGTCAGGAGGTGCCCCGGTGTTGAAAACACCTTATGGAATGAGCACACTAGAATTAAAAGAATTACCAATGCAGTTGGAAGAATTTTTGAAGAAAGGGTACATATGTCCAAGTGTTTCACCTTGGGGAGGACCAATACTTTTTGTCAAAAAGAAGGATGGAACCTTGAGGCTATGTATTGACTTCCAACAACTTAACAAGTACACTATAAAGAACAAGTATCCTTTACCCCGAATTGATGACCTCTTTGATCAAATGAGAGGAGAAAAGATATTTTCAAAGATTGACCTGAGGGAAAGATACCATCAGGTAAGAATCAAGGAAGAATACATTCATAAGACAACCTTTAGGACTAGGTACGGGCATTATGAATTTGTACGGGTGCCTTTTGGACTGACCAATTCACCAGTTGTATTCATGTGCTTAATGAATGGCATATTTAGAAATTATCTCGACAAGTTTGTCATAGTATTCTTGGATGACATACTTATATATTCCAAGTCTGAAGAGGAGAATGAACATCACTTTAGATTGGTTTTGTAGGTACCAAGAGAACACCAGTTGTATGCCAAGTTGAGTAAGTGTTATTTTTATCAAAAGTAGATCCATTACTTGGGACACATTATTTCAGAGCAGGGCATAACAGTAGATCCAGAGAATATTGAAGCCATTAGAGGATGGCCAACACCCAGAAATGTGTCATACATCAGATATTTTATGGGATTAGTCAGCTACTACAAAAGGCTCATATTAGGGTTCTCTAAGATTTCCCATCACATCACTTCTCTACAAAAGAAGGGGGATAAATTTGAATGGACACTCAAGTGTGAAAATAATTTTAATATGTTGAAGGAATCAGTTACTAGTGCACCTATATTAAATATTGTTGACCCAAATGAAAGTTTTGTGGTATGTACATATGCTTGTAAGGAAGGACTTGGGGGAGTACTCATGGAAAATGGACATTTCATTGGATATGAGTCCAAAAAGCTTAAGGAACATGAGAGGAACTATGTCACGCACAACTTGGAACTTGTTTCCACTATTCACACCTTGAGGATATGGAGGCATTATCTCATGGGGAAGAAATTCGAATTAAGAACATACCACATTGGTCTGGAGTATCTTTTTGAACAACTGATCTTGAATTCCAGGAAAACAAGATGGCTAGATTTTTTAAGTGAATATGACTTCAATATCAAGCATATCAAGGGAAAGGAGAATAAAGTTTTCGATGCACTTAGTAGAAGAGTGCATATCATGCATGCTACTACTGTTAGTATGCATCAGTCAGACTTGAAGAGCAGAATTTTAGATGGTCTTGTTACAGATCAACATTACCTATAGGTAAAGGAAAATGTATAGCAAGGAAATGTACAACAGAAAGTAAAGGAGTATGAGATAAAGGAAGATGGATTACACATGCATAAAAATAGAATCTATGTTCCTAGTTTTGGAGAACTGAGGAATTTGGTACTGAAGGAAATGCATGATGTTCCTTATGGTGGACATCCCGGTTACCAGAAAACAATTACAGTAGTAAGAATCCATTTATTTTGGTCAGGAATGAAGAACGATGTTGTTGGTTACATCACTCGATGTATGGAATGTCAGAAGGTGAAGGTTGATCATAGGCACCTAGCGGGTTTGCTGGAGCCTTTGCCAATTCCATAGAAGAAATGGGAAGTGATCACCATGGATTTCATCACAGGATTACCAAGAACAAATAAGAAACACAATTCAATCATGGTGGTGGTTGACAAATTAACAGAGGCTGCTCATTTTGTGCCTGTGAATACAATGCACAAAACAACTAATATTGTAGATATTTTCATGAAGGAAATTGTTAGGTTGCATGGGATACCTAGGACAATCATCTCAGACAGAGATATGAAGTTCACCTCCAATTTTTGGAGGGTATTCTTTAAAGGATTTAGAACAAATCTAAACTTTATCATAGCATATCATCCCCGGACAGATGGGCAAATAGAGAGGGTCAATTGAATAATTGAAGACATGATAAGAATGTATTTGATGAATAAGCCATCTAAGTGGGAAGATTACTTACACTTGGTTGAGTTTGCATATAACAATGGGTATCAAGATTCATTGAGAATGAGCCCATTTGAAGCCTTGTATGGTAGGAAATGCAATACTCCAATGAGATGGGACAACCCAATAGATAGAGTGGTACTTGGGCCGGAGTTTCTCAAAGACATGGAAGACCAGGTGGTCAACATTAAGTAGCATTTAAAGGAAGCTCAGGATAGACAGAAAGTTTATGCAGAAAAGAACAAGACATTTAGAGAATTTAAAGTAGGGGAGCATGTAATTTTGAAAGTGAATCCCAAGAAAAACTCCTTGAAATTGGGTAGTTGTACAAAGCTGGAAGCCAGATTCTGTGGTCCATTTGAAATATTAGACAAAATAGGGCCAATTGCATACATGCTTTTATTTCCTACTTCCATGAATGTGCATAATGTATTTCATGTATATTTACTAAAGAAATATGTACATGATCCTAACCATGATATTGATTGACATATGATTTAGGTAGAGATGGGGGGGNAAAGTCAAAATGCTCTGAAATCGAGTTATAGAACTGGTAAAAGTTCAGTGGACTTGATATGGTCCTGAAGATGCTACCTGGGAGCATGAAGATTCCATGCGGGTAGAGTACCTACAGCTTTTTGAATAAATTTGAGATTTTGATCTATGTTTGTATATGCACTAAGAATAGTGCCAAAATAAGGGGGAGGGGATGTAACACCCCAATTTTTTAACCCCCATTGCTAAATAAATGTATTGTTATAATGTTGAAAGGCCTGAGTTCCCAAGCAATTATTAAAGGGCCATTATGCCCAAGAAATGTAATGTTTTGATCATTAATAATAATAAACACATTGTTAGCTGCTAGACGGACAAGGACTAGAGTTTTAGGGGGCTATGATTCCATAAGAGAGTGAGCTTGAGGGACTAAGTGTTATTCTTATTTTCTTATTACCCTTTTTTTCTAAGCGAGGGGATCGGTTATGTGAACTTCTTGGGGAATGCCAAGAGGTTCTTGTTTTCCCCACGAGGTTACTTAAACCCGCCTCTGGTCCAATGGGGGGGTTCGATGGAGGAATTGTGCACTGTTTTCATGTTCAATCACTCGTTCCTTCCTCACACAATTCCATGCACTCCCTAACCCATTCATCGACCCATCCTCACCTGCGTCTTGGTTGGAAAAATGAAAGGAAACAAAGTTGTTGAAGAACTAGCCACAAGATAGTTGGTTGTAGTGGTCATTGGTGTGATCCAGCCATGACCTGGGTCTTGCATGTATGAAATGCATTGGTATGTTCCCTATTTTTCTCACAACTGCGAGTATTGAGAGTTCCAACATTGAGATTCTAGACCATCTATGCTGGAAGCCCTAGCAGGAAGGAGAAGGAATGCCTTAGGGACTGGGTGGAAGAGAAGGGTGGAGGTCCATTCTCTCAGGTGGCACATTCTAGGTATAAGAGAGTTGGGTACTTGGGTTGTTGTGGGTGTTGGGAAACCTGTGAGATCCTGAGAGTTGATTGGTTTGGGAACCTAATTACACTCTGGAACCATCCTTGTGGATTCATAGCCCTGGCTCGGGGGTGACACTACTATTTATATTTGGAGCAACGGTGTCTACGGTTGGGTGGAATGCCGTTGGTCTGCAACTAGTCAGTGTCACCTTTCTTAAAAATAAGTTCTCTCTATCATGATATTACTATCTGTGTATGAATGTATTTCCATTTTGTAATTTAATTATCATCTACATGTGTATGAATTTATTTTTGTTGTGTATATTTAACTATCGTTTAACATAATCTCTAGATTATGCATGCTTGTTGGATATTGCACTGCATGTGATTAAGTTTGCTCTCTTATTCATACTTAATAACTAAAGAAGGTATCAAAAAGAGAAAGAAGTCTGAGGGCAGGCTTCCAGGTAGTGTGCTTGACTTGTGGGTGGCTCGGTATGTTACATCCTCCCATGTATTGTGGTTGAGCTAATGGCCCCCCTATGTATTAGGGCTAACCACCCATTTATTTTGGTTGAACTGAGGGTCCCCTCATGTATTGTAGTTGACTCGATGGTCCTCCCATGTATTTGGTTGAACCAAGGGTTCTCCCATGTACTCTGGTTGACCTGATGGTCCCCCCATATACTGTGTTTGAGAGGGATATTTTGTTGGAGTCATGGGATTCATAGATTTATTGGGAAAATTTCCTTGATGAGGAATTCCCACTGGATTAGGTTGACCCCATAAAGGATTTGCAACTCATGGATATAGTTTTTTAGGATACATGCCAGTAGTAGTGGGAATGGAAGGACTTGCATGAAAATATTTCCCCCAGGTTTGTTGTTGTTTCCCCCACATAGGAGTTTTCCTCCTAGTTAAGGGTTTCCCCCCCAAAAAAGGTTTCCCTCCAGCTAACTATTGACCTCCAATGAAGGGTATAGAATAAATCCCCATTTATAAAGTTGGATATGTAGGTTGAGTATCTTTTGTAATTATGGTTGTATGAACAATTTGACTATTGTCCATCTAACCGAAGCGATGACCAAGTAAAGCACTTGGTGTTTTCATATGTGGGATTAGTGAAGCGGGAATATTAACCAACCCATATGTGGAGAGACATGTAATCACAAGTGGTTGTGTCAGAGTAACCTCGGTCACAAAAGTTCCCAGTAAAGAAGAAGCACCATCAATAATGGTCTGTTCTCTTGTAGGATCAACTACAGGAGCTGAACTGGTTGGTAAATGGTAAGAAGAATAAGCATAAAGAAATATCATGGATGATAATTCAACAAGTAGTGGGCCAAGTGGATCAGTTAAAGGGGGATTTGTGTAAAGTACAATTCCTACCATGAAGGTTGTCACTGGTTCTTCTACGTGCTGGTCACTTCCAGGAGATACACTCCCAGTTTTAGAAGTTATTTATTTGACCATTCCTTCATTAGAAGAGTCGTGTTGAGGTTCCTGAACTTCAGGATCCAAACCTTGCATTATTAGAGATCTTTGAAGCCCTTGTTTGACCACGGTGAAAGTAAAATAACAATCCTTAAGGCAATCAACCGAACAAACAATATGTAAAAAGATATTCCGAAGATGGGATGTCAATCCACCAACGAATATGTGAGAAACAGTTACCATTTTCAGTGCAAGCAACCCTTTTTGGTGCAAGAAACCCTCAATTCGTAGGATCACCCTCCAAGGGTACTAAAATCGTGATATGAAGTCTACCCTAGGTACCATGGGAATCCCCCCATAGTCACCTCTGTAGATACCTAGAAAAGGTTACTTTACCAACTCGCAGTCGACCTTTGGGGGGTAGAGTCGACAGTTGGGACCAAACATATGGGAAGGATAACAAAGTCTGATGCTCTTCTAAAGGAATGAAGACAAGTGAACCGGTAATACTCCTGAGGATATCAAACAAATTCGAGATTCAAGAATCACCAAGACCAAATGAACCAGTAACACTCAAGAAAAACCCCCAATATATGCTCTTTCCACTACGATTAGTCAATATTTGGAGGGGTAATCTCCACTGCTCTTCTGCATGTGACCTCGTGTTTAGCCCCTATGATAGAGGAAGTTCCTGACTATGCCTATATGAAAATCATATTTTCCCTCTCTCTAGTGTTCTACAATCTTGTTTTAGTATTTTTGGACAATTTTCTCACTTTTCCTAGTCTAAAGACTCTAACCTTATTCTATTGTTGGTGTACTATAAACCAAAAAATGTCTAGTTGATTTTATTAGTGAACTGATTTATTTTAATGGTTACAATTACTCAGAAAGTTCCACAAATATGAAAATAATGATGTGTGACACTTGACTCCAATATAATGTAAAAAGAATGACATGTGAATATTTATTTTTGATGAATTCTATCTATGAGAAGGAGAAATGTTCTTTTCTTCTTAATATAAAAAATCACTCAATATCATGCAACTTTTCAATATTCATGTTAAATGAAGAGAATAATGATTCCAAATATCAAAGAAATGTTTCTGAAATCCTAAAAAAAATGTAAGACTAGCTCTTTCAAAAGATGTACCAAAACAAAACTTCTAAGAATGCAAAATTTTATCTTTTGTTTGGTTGTATATACAAATGAAATCACATCAAATGCATGACTTTTATGCTTCCTTACTTTCAATTAATAATAAAATGATTCAGTGCTAATGCAAAGGAACACAAAGCAAAAGATAATCCGAACAAAGTGAACTCAAAAGTTTGATGAGAACTGAGAGGATCCAAGTGTAAGAAAACTTGTTCATTCAAGGACTCAAAATTGTACAAGAGAAAGGAAATCACTATTTGAAAACTTGGATAAATGAGTAGCAATAATTAAAAGCAAATTCTGAGTTGCAATTCTAAATCAATGAAGAAGAATTCAAAATATGTTTTGAAATCAGGATAACAAAATTTTGAAAACCTTCGTGATAGGATCAAACTACTGGTAAGACAAACATTGACAAAAGGATTAGGTTATCTTAAGGAAGTGATGCTCAAAATAGGCAAGAAAAGTTGGTGATCAAAATTATTTCAATAAAACAAAGTCATAACCAATCATAAAATGAGGAAAATATCTGAATACATAATTTGAGAAGAAGAAAGCAAAATGAGCTTAAAACTGGCCCAAGAAGGAGATCAACTCTCCTATAATGAGGTAGACAGGGTGTTGAATAAGGATCAACGCTCCCCAGAATATTGATAGGAGGCATTGATTAGGAGAACAATGATCCCCAAAATACTGATAGGGAGTGTTTATTAGGATTTCAACAATCTGCAAGACACTATAGAGGAGTGTTGAAACCTGGAAATGGGTGAAACAACACCAAATTGTTCCCATATTCAACAAAGATCAGGGAGATTTCAAATAACAAGAATCAACATAAAAAATGTCAAAGTAAAAACAATATTCAAAAGGACAGAAACCTAGGAAAAATCGTTCCCCAGTATGGTCACCAATTTTCTATTATGGTGAGTTCCCCTTGCGAACAATGTTATAGCCCTAAAATTCCCTACCTATGCATACATGGCATTGGCATTCCTACTTGCACAATTTTCCAAACTATTGTTCAGGATATCTCTTTAAAAAAAAAAATTGGAGCATGTACACGCCCTGTTGCACTACTTCTCGAGTACATGCGCTAACTGCATACTAGACAACCCACGCACATACGCTAGTTGCATACTAAACAACTCGTGTTTATCTCCAAAAGTTGCAAAAAATAAAAATTTGCAATGAATTCGACAGAGTTTTTGGGATATAGAGGGTTTCCCAACCAATTCACCCATTATAACCCATCCCCAAATTGAATGAATATCCTTTTTTCATATAAAAGGAGGTCTTGGGGTCCCATTCCAACATCAAGAATTAGAATAGAGAAACTCTACCAAAATCCCTTCTCCCTCTTATTACAAATATTGCAGCGCTTTCTGAGATTTGGCCTCAATATTCCCTCTCTAGTCATTTCCCTTATACAATCCCTTCCTTTCCCCTAAGTGATGAGTTGATTGTGACAGAAGTATTTGAGATGATGCATTTGGAGCAACATTAATAGGAGCCCGAACTTGGTTCGCGAAGCATCAATTGTTGAAGGTTGTAACTTTTAATCTTCATACTGAATAAAATAATCCTTTTCTTCTCCCAAATATTATGTGTTTATGATTTTCATTTGATTTATGCATAATGGTTTATATCTAACCCTAATCTTGATGAGTATATATAGAATATTTGTAGCATTGTTTTCCTAAGTGTTCTTGCAGGTCAACTTTGGGAGGAGACCAACAACTTGGATTAGGATCAAAGGTACTACTTATGACCTACTTTTCTATCTCAATATGTTCATCCTTTTTGAATGTTTAGGGTAGTTTAAGAATAGGATTGTCTTTTAAGGGAGATCATAGCTCTGTCTAAACTTTGACCCTGGTATAGTAATAGGGGGATTTTCCCTACTAGAAAAATTGGCGACTCCACTAGAGAGTCTCTCTAGGGTCTTAGCGGGAGGTTTTTTTCAGGTTCTTTCTTATTTTTCTAAGTGTTCAGAGTCAGGTTGGGTCTCTGGTCACATTCCAGGTTCCTACCATATTCCCTTTCCCTAGTTGTCCATCCAAGTTTTTTGTTTTTTTGAAAATTTACAAAGGTGTACGTGCCTTGTTCTCTATACATAATGTGTACATACACGTTCTGAATTATAAACAGCCTGCGTACATACGCAGACTGGTTGTACACAACACATGTATTTGTTTTTTTGGAGAATAATTTCAAAATATTTTCCTTTTCCTATAGGAAACTTGTGGTTCCCAGGTCTTCCTGAGTCTTAGAAGCCTCTGTTGTTTGGGGCTGAGACAATTTGTAGGCTTAGATTGCTTATGAAATAAATAAATAAATCCTCTTGTCTCTTTGTGTATCCAAGCATTTTTGGATTATTTTTAGCTTGAATCGTGTATTATGTAGTTTCTTTTATCATATTTTGTTAGTTTTTCTTTGATTAGAGGAAAAAAAAAAAAATAGTTTTTACACTAGTTAGGTCTCTTTCTTTCTATGCATTGTTTTGCATTGTTATTTGAAAAAGAAAAAGAATTAGCATAGGTTTGTGTTTTCTTCTCATCTTGAAATCATTTCAAAAGAAAAATAAGAAATAAAATCGTTTCATTTTCTCTTTTATTTCACTTGAAAGTTGCATTGTGCATTTTGCATGAAAGGAGAAAATATTGCATCTTTATGTTTGAAGGATTGTTCATGTTTTTTGCTTGAAACTCTTTTGAATTTGTTAGTGTAAAGTCTTCTTTTATAGTTTTATAATTAGTTTATTTTTCACAAGAGTCTCAAACAACATAAGTTTCACTTCTGTTCTTTGAGTAAGGAAAGCCCCTAAAATGAACGCGCTAATCTAAAATATATTAGTAATATTTTTTCTAGGCTTAACCAATAGCTTAGGCTAGGGCCTTATATTAGGTGTGGAGAGGTAAACTCTCCAAGGAAAACCAAAAATTAACTAAGGTGTCTGTGATAGGGTTTGAAAATCCCTTTGTAATTACTCAATCTGGGAAGCTCCTCTCACACAAGATTCAAACATGAGGCCGCGTGGAGGATGACGACAAAGGTATCCACTCCTGATCCTGAAAAAGTGTTTGTGAAAGTGTGTATATGGGGTCAATCTTGTAGCATTAATAGCCCGACTTGTTTCATACCTCTGAGACACTTGGATTTATCCAATGTACTATAAGAGTGATTTTTTCCTTGTTTCATTCCATGCCTCACGAGGATCTTCAGACTTAGTTACCCTACCCATGCACTCACCCAGTTGTCGATTGTCCCCCCCTGCTTGTTAATTACAAGTTGGTGGCCTAGGTTCCATTATACAGGTTGACACACATGTGACTATGAGGGGTGTATCTCGGTACCTGAGGAAGACTCTATACTCTCTAGGGGGCACCCGAAGGGATCGTCGATCGAAGGTCTATGTAACTTCTTCTCCAGGCCAGTCGTTTTCCTTCGTGAATTCTTTGGATGATCAGGACTTCATCTCCCTAGGTCAAAAGCATTCATAATTATAGTTTGTTTGGTTTGTATCTTTTTGGGATTTTATTCTTAGTGGTGTGCTCTCTACTCCCTTGTTCTCCATAGTGAGTTAGTCAGTCATTGCTTTGGGTCTCTGACCTAAGGTGGTAGACCCCCCACTCTGTCGGTTGTGAGGAATTTTTGGTCTTCTACTTAGAAACATGAAGTCTCCTCTTTATAGGAATCATTTTTTATACCATTGGTTCACCAGAGTCAGTGTGTGATACTTTTATGGACTTGAACGATCTCACAAGGGAAGAACCTGTGCATAATATCTTCATGGAAAATTTTCTTGATGATACCAACCAAGAAACTCCTTCACAAAAGAATTCTTGTGCTTTTCCTTTCTTCATAAAAGTTGGTGTCCCTTTGATGACCACTTTGTACATTCCTGGGTTGAATGTGGGATTGCCGGTTTGGTTGGGTACCATTTCAAATGTCTCAAATGCTCTTGAATATTCTTAGTTAAGAACCTTATATCATGGGAATCATGTTGATGTTCCTTCATCAACAAAGTATTCTCCTCCTCCTTCGCCCTTATCTGGTGAAATTATTGCTACTATTAACCAGAAGTGTAAATGAAATAGAAAGAGGAAGAATAGGAAGAAGAAATCACCAACCTCTGTGAGTCTTGTTGTAGATAGTCTGTCAATCTCTACAAGTCATGTTGAAGACCATCAATGAGTCTCTACAAGTCATGGCAAGGGAAAACAACCAACCTCTACTAGTCATGTTGGAGATTTGCAACCAACCACTGCAATTCATGATGGGGGAATGAGTCTAGTCTCTATGAGTCATACTAGAATTCAAGAACAAACCTCTGCTAGTCATGTTGAAGAGTTGTCAACAAACTCTACGATTCATGTTGAGGACAAGAAGCCAGCCTCTCCCAGTCATGTTGGGGGCATTGATTCTGTTGAGAAACCTATATGGATAGGATATAAGCCTAAGTTACCTTTTAAGATTTGCAAGGGATACAATATTACTCATTTATTCCCTAGCCTTCCAGAGGCATGAACATTGTGGTCCCTATCTGCAAGCTCTTCTCATTCTAAGTCTTCGAAGGTTTCCTCACAATTTATTCAATTTTTGGTTCATGAAGTGGCCGTGTTGATGCAAGCTTCGGATGATCCCACTCCTCTTTTGGGGGGTGATGCACCTTTAGACTATGTTGTTTCACAACCTATTCATCTAGTGGTTGAGAAAGTGGTCATGCTAATGCAATCTTCAGTTGATCCCACTCTTCTTTTGGAGAGTGTCGAGTCTACCAAAGTTGTCAAGCTGATGCAATCTTCTGTTGATTCCACTCTTCTCTTAGAGTGTGTCGGGTCTACCAAAGTGGTCACACCGATGAAATCTTCGGTTGATCCCACTCTTCTATTGGAGAGTGTCAAGTCTACCAAATTGGTCACGTCTATGCAATATTTGCCTGATCCCACTCTTCTTATGGGGAGTGATGTGTCTACTGACTATGTTTTTAGCATTTCTAGTTCAGTACTTTTAGAGCAAGGGGGATTTATGCTCATTTAAAGCACACCCCCTCCAAGTCTTAGGATGGTTTCCTTTGATTGGAATGACCTTGTTGAGCCTCTCCTTCCTTCTTATACATCTTTTCAAATAAGGGTTGAAGTTAATTCAAAACAAATTTACCGATGTGTTGTAGATAAAGGAGCCTCCGCAAGTATTTTATCCTCCTCGACTTGGAAAGATTTGGGTTCTCCCGATCTTGTGACTGCTTCGCATGAGCTGTTGGATTTTGACAGAAGTCCTAGTGGATATTTGGGGATTCTTCCTCAGTCCCCTATCTCATTAGATGGGAATATTTTCCTTGTCGATGTTATAGTGTTGCAAGGCCTGTTAGATTTCAGTATGCTTATCAGGTGTGCTTTTGTATATGCTATGAATGTTTTGGTGTTTACATTCTTCCAAGTGATGCATTTCCCTCACAAGGGAAGAATTGTCACTATTGACTAGTTGGCATCTGATAATCACCATACTAATTCAACGTTAGTTTAGGATACCCCTTTATATGTTCCCAGTGTTTGTGTAGACTCTACCCCGCAACATATATAATATGTGGTGCCTTATCCTCGATGTTCAATTCCTCCTGAGAAGGAACTTTTTCACTCATGTTTGCCTTCTCGAGACTTGATCTCAATAATTCATCCATCGATTTATCCAATGGGGGCATGGGAGCCCTTACTTCCCCCCCCTTGGTCCAAGTGATCTTGAGTTTCCTTTTGAGTTTGTTCTCGCTATTTGTAGATCGTCAATCACTTGTGCTTGTGATTCTTCGCTCATAAACTCTGCAAGTCTTGGCTAGAAACTCCATAATCATATGGAATATGGTCATTTTGCTTCGCCCTTCAGGACTATTGACCCTCTTCATACTCATGATTTATCAGATATTGATTTTCCTTCAGATGAGGCTATCCTTGAAGCATGACTACGACTTCTATACCGTGGGAAGACTTACACCATTTATGTTTTCTTCCCTTTTGGGAGACTTTCCAGGTTGACTATCGAAGAGACTCTTGGTCAAATCCTAGCAGCAAGCTCTACCTAAACTACTAACATGCATGAGTTGTAAGGTTGTGCGGTACCTTGTACATATTATACAGTCCATGTTTTTTGTTTTCAAGTTTTGTATTCAATAGCACCTCTTATTTTTCCAAATTTTCTATCTATATTGGATTGATTAACTTCTAGATGAGTGTTATTGGCCTGATATCAAGGATCTTGGAGACGTTTTTATTTCACATTTTTTCATTGTATCGATCCACTCTGACAGGTATTGACCTCAAAATTGGCATATAGGTTAGTTTTTTCCCTACTTGCATTTTTGCATTTTATGTTTCCTAGTTCATTTGGTCTCAGGATCGACCCCACTGAAGTGCGACACATAACCTTTTGTGTTTCTTTAGAAGTGTCATAATTAGGTGGTAGAGCCTACCCCTACATGGATTCCCTAGGTAGATCCTTTACTACATTTTGGAATCCATGCTCTGAGTTTTGACTATAGGCTTTGAAGTCCTTGTTAATCCCTCTATGATTACATATTGAATCCTCATTCTTCATTCTAATCATCATTCTTTGCCTTACCCACGAGAATCCCTAATGAGCATGGTTTGTTGTCTTTCAAGCTTGCTTAAATTTTGAAAGTAACATCCAGTGAGACTGTATTTATTCTTTTCAATCTCGTCTGGATTACTTGAGAAAAGTAGCCCCCCTGGATTCTTATTTAATCCCTTTTTAGACTCTTTAAAATTGAAATGGTTGTCGAGCATTCTTGTTTCCCTTTACATTCGCCAAATTTAAATTTAAAGACACATCTATCCGACAATATTTTACCCCTTTTTTAGTACGAATGGCTAATTTTACGAATAAAAGTATGCTCTAGAAAATTTGTTTCTCTAGAAGAGTATTCTTAGGCATAAGTTTAACATTTTTTCGGGTTTGAGGGACTAGATTTTTGAAAAACGAACATTCTCCTTGGTTTTGGTTTACCTCTTTTTCGGGCCTTGGTCATTACTTACAAAAAAGGAACCCCCTCAGAGTCCATATTTAAACTCTTTTCATACTCCCTAAATATGAAAAGATCATCGAGTGACCTTGTTCCTTCACACTTGTTAAATCGGTCTAGAAGAACATCTACTTGGCATTAGTTTAACCCTTTTTCTAGCTAGTATATTATTTAGGAAAAAGGTACGCCTCAGGAGATTTGTCTCGCTGGGAGAGTTCTCTTCAGTTATATTTTATAATTTTTCAGGCTAAGGAGACTAAACCTAGAAAAATGTTGTGAGTCCATAGTTAAGCTCTTTTTAGACTCCTTAAAATTGAAAATATAGCTGAGTGGTCTTGTCTTTGTCACACTCATTAAAACGATTTTGAAGAGACATCCTTTCAGTGCAAGTTTAACCCTTTTTCGAACCAATTGGAATAATTTCAAAGAAGGTACTCCCTGGAGTCTTCTTTTAGCATTTTTTTAGACTCTCTAAACTTGAAAAAACCATCGATCTTACCTTCTCTGGGATCGTAAAAATTCACATGGAAAGAGTCTTGTTGTGTTATGATTAATCACATTGAGGGTCTCATCTTTGTGTCTTTGGCCTAATGTTGGCTCCATGTTTCTCTCAACTGAACCTTTAAAGAATTCCTTATATGCAAGCCTTGCAACACTTTTTTCCTTTGCGGTCTGACACCTTGACCCATGGAGGAATTTTACCTGAGTGTCCTTATCCTGCACATGTCTCCTTTCCTTGAGCATCAATATGTTCCATGTGCTTGGAACCAGTTTTCTTTCTCGCAACACCTGTTCCTCCTTTGTAACATAACATTATTTTATTATTTTTCAAGCTCGTTAAAAAATTTAAAAAGACAAAAAATCAAATATTCCAAAAAGAGGGGACATGAAATATACATTACTTTTTTGGTATCAAGATAGTCACCCTTGGACAAGGCACATCCTTTTGTTTGTTCACCAAGCATTGGGATCTATAATGACATTAGGAATTTTTCTCGCTACATAAAATTGTGTCCTCCTATGTTTGGTTACTCTTCCAAACATATGGAGATTTTGCGGTGCCTCATGCATCACAGACTTATGTCAATATTATGTTACCTGAGTCTAATTATATTTCATGTTTTTTTCCAAGGGAAGTTTTATCGAACCTGATTCGGCCATTCTACAGTTTATCTCTTGACTTTCATGAGTCAGCCATCCTGTGAGTCCATTTAAGTCTGGATTCAAAATCAATGAAGTCATGTTGTCATTGATCGAGATACTCTAGTCTTTCCCCGACGACATGTTGAAGACCTCAAAGTAGTGAGTCTTAAACTCATATTGTACTCCTACCTGAGCTATTGAATATATTGAAGTTTTTTCTACAGCTATGAAGCCCTAATCTCCAGCCATAGGCATTGATTCTTCTTGATGATGCATATTATATTGTACTTGAATATCATTGAATCATTTTGAGATGTATATCCGCTGTGTATTTCTCGCAGCTACACTTTATATAGACATTTCTATGACATGGATCTATAGTGTACTTTATTGGAAGACATTATTAGTTCATCCTGAGCATGGGTATGCCCAACTCAGAGAGATTATTATTGTTTTGCAGATGGCAACCTCCCGAACTCTGGTTCTAGGCTCACTCGACTTCATTCCTTCCCACTGGTAAATATATTGTAATGTATTTCGACCATCATTTGTTATTCTGACCTCACACATTAGGAGGCATATGTTATAGCCCTAAAATTCCCTACCTATGCATACATGGGATTGGCCTTCCTACTTGCACAATTTTCCAAATTACTACTGAGGATCTCTCTTTAAAAAACAATGTTTTGGAGCATTTATGTGGCTCATTGCACTACTTCTCGTGTACATACGTTAGCTTCATACAAGACAAACCGCATACATACACTATATTCATAGTAAGAAACCCACGTTTACCTCCAAAATTTGCAAAAAATAAAAAGTTGCAAGGAATTTGACGGAGTTTACAGGCTATAGAGGGTTTCCCAACCAATTCACCTAATCTACCCCATCCCCAAACCGAATAAATATCCTTTTGTAATATAAAAGGAAGTCTTGGTGTCCTATTCCAACATCAATCATTACAACAAAGGAACTCTACAAAAATACCTCCCCCCTCTTATTCCAAATATTGCAACCCTTTTTGAGATTTGGCCTCAGTATTCCCTCTCTAGACCTTTCTCCTATACAATCCCTTCCCTTTCCCTAAAGTGATCAATTGATTGTGAGAGAAGGATTTGCGATGATGCATTTGGAGAAACATTAAGAGGAGCCCAGACTTGGTTCACAGAGTGTCAGTCGTTGAAGTTTTTAACTTTTAATCCTCATACTAAATAAAATAATCCTTTTTTTGTTCCAAATATTATGTGTTTCTTCTTTTCATTTTATTTATGCATAATGATTTATATCTAAACCTAATCTTGGTGAGTAGAGATAGAATATTTGTATCATTTTTTGCCTAAGTGTTCTTGTAGGTCATCTTTGGGAGTAGACCAACATCCTGGGAAGCTACAAAGGTGGAGGAGGTCTGCGTTGTTCGTTAGGACCAAAGGTACTACTTATGACATACTTTCCTATCTCTTTATGTTCATCCTTTTAGAATGTTTGGGGTAGTTTAAGAATAGGATTGTATATTAAGGGAGATCATAGCTCTACTTGTACTTTGACCCTGGTATAGTAATATGGGGATTTTCCCCGCTAGCATATAGGTAAAATCCCCCTTGGATTGGGTTTCCTTCGATCCAAAATAGGAGGAAAAAAAATGGTAACTAATTTCCCTTTAGACCTATTTTAAAAATCATAATAAGAGGAAAGAGATGGGTGATGTACCTTTAAAGTATGGTTTTCCTCACTACTCCAACCTTTGACCTTGTTGACCAAGCTCCTAGGCCGAAGAACAGATCTGAAGGGAACAAGAGAAATCTCTTTCTTCTACACTATATTGTTAGGTGAAAATAACTCTATCTATGAGGAATTTACAACAATAAACATGCATGTAACAAGTGATACAAAACATGAATGGAATAGGCCAAGTTATGTATTAAGATAAATACATGGTGAAGTGCTTACAATCCAACGTTGACATTGCAACAACTCCTCCAATCTCTCCTATCCAACCCTCTCCTAAATGTATAAAGATTAGAATTATGATTCTCATATGGATTCCCTCCCCAAATATCAAAGGTTCGACACTCTGAAATCCTTTCCACCCCTAACATTATAATTCCCTCATTATATAGGAGTTGGAGGATTAACTACCATGGAGAAGATCACTCACTAGATCCACTAAATTGGGATCTCCAATATTTTTAGGGAGAAAATATCTCTCAAGGATTTTAGGGAGGAAATATATCTCAAGGATTTTAGGGAGGAAATATCTCTCAAGATCCATTGAATTAGAATATTGGTTTCATAAAATCTCTCAATCATCCATGAGACTCACAACTTCTCCTTGAGATTAGGAAACTAGATGTGAGATGGATTCTCACACTAAATTGATTTCCTTTTTTCAATAAAAATGAATAATACATGTGCACATAGTATTTCTCCCTCATTTAAGTGTGATAAATAGGTGTGTAAAAATACACCATTGAATTCAAAAAGATTCCTTATATCATGTTGTGTATCTCTCTCTAGAACCCAAATGTACCCCTGTTGATCCTCAAATGTGTTACGTCTTTCATGAACTCTCTTGTAAATTCATTTCCCATTCTTATAAATAAAATTGTGTATGTCATGGGTTAACAATGTATGTTTAATATTTTTCAACTTTTGTGTCCCCCAAAATATACCATCGTGTTTCACTACCTTTATTTTGCACCCATAATTAGAAATATTTTCCAAATATCTCATCGCAGGTTTAGGCTATCATGTGATGAGAGGAAATACATATCAATAATTTTAGGAAGGAAATATCTCTCAAGACCCATCGAATTAGGATATTGGTTTGATAAAATATCTCAACTATCCATGAGACTCTCAACTTCTCCTTGAGATTAGGAAACTAGATGTGAGATGGATTCTGACACTAAATTAATTTCCTTTTTTCAATAAAAATGAATAATACATGTGAAAATAGTATTTTCACCTTCATATGATAAATTTATCCCTCAATATGTCTATGTATTATGACAAACAATCCCTCACTTAAGTGTGACAAATAATTGTGTAACTATACACCATCAAATTCAGAAAGATGGCATATATCATGTTGGGTATCTCTCCCTAGAACCCAAATGTACTTGTGTTGATCCTTAAATGTGTTAAGTCTTTCACAAAATCTCTTGTAAATTCCTTTCCCATGCTTATAAATTTTTTGAGTATGTCATAGGTTAACGATGTATCTTTACTCTTTATCAACTTTCACGTCCCCCAAAATATATCATCATGTTCCACCACCTTCATTTTGCACCCATAATTAGAAATATTTTCCAAATATATCATCATAGGTTTAGGCTATCCACCAATCATATCGTACATACCCACAATCCCTAAGTCCTGACCCACTTTTCATACTTAGTCAAATTTCTTATAAATCACAACATTCTACAGGACATTATGATTCTTCTCTGCCATACCCACCAACCCACCATACCTCCTTAACTCTCGGACCTATAAAAGATTAGTCTGTTGTTTTTTGTAAAATTCCTTACTTTGGCCCACGGTAATTTCATAACCATTGCAGATACTATCCAAAAACATGTGATCCTGTCGTTTCGTTGTTCTCTTACCTCTCCATTCCACTGCCCATTTTTTTTTCCAACCCGATCATCGACCGCACCATGATAATCCACGTCTTATCACTTCACACTCCCTAGTGAACATTTAATATAGATCTCATGAAAATGACAATTTGGTTAAGGTTTAATTTTTTTTATTAATGGTGATAATCTCTAGACAATTCTTCATCAATTTTGAATTAAATTAATATTTACGATCCTTTGAATCAAGAGCCTCAAAGCATATTGTGGTTAAAAGGTTACTTTGGTAATAACAATTTGAAATGAATTGTACACTAATATGTCAACTTGATTAATATGACATCTACAAGAAAGGAACACTTATATGGAGATACCATCAACTCACTTGGACAAGAAGATCAAAGGCTTCAATGGTCAAGAGAATACATATATTACTCTTCATTTACAGTTCCAAAGAAGATTTCAAACCATATTTGTATGTCATGAATTTCTTTGGTAGGCTGTGTTTTGGAATTCTATGATTTCAAAGAGTTGGTTTCCTGGTGCATTGATAAGTTTGACAAAAACAAGATAATAGTTCAATTGCAAGGGGCATATCCTATTTCATTGGTGCCTTTAGTATTCAAGAGAATGCTTAGATTCCCATAGTCGACAATGAATTTCAAAGGGGATAAACCTAAGGATTTTTTGAAGTCAAGAAATGGTGTATTGGAGCTCCTACAAGAATATCTTGAAGACCCAACAATTATTACAAAATACCTATTGAGCATTCAGGTTAGTTCATTGAAAAATTGATGCAGGATCATCATCAACAAGTACACGTGGTAGGACAACTCAATGCCTGAGGACCAATTAAGAATCTCAAATGTTGGTCGGTACTGCAATCTTTTGAAGATGATAGAAAACAAAAGAGGAAATATCACACGCATGGAGACAAAATGAGAACGTGTGATCAGGAAGTCAACCCTAGTCTCGATGTAACCACAATTATGTAGTAGTTAGTTTTTTTTTTTTGAGCGATGTGTAGTCGGGGGGAAACCCTAAGGACCCTCTGATATAAAGAGAGGTTTTGTATTCCCTAAAGGAGGGTTGCGAGCAAGTAGGAATTTTCTGAATAGTAGCTGTTGTTTTGATTTTATTGTAATCATCTTTTCATTTTGAAGGAAGATAACCGAGGAAAATTGATCCAAATGTGTGAGACTATTGTTGTTCGCAATTCATTGTTATTGTTTTTTTCAAGAATGAATGAATTTTGCTACGAGTGTATGTAGCTTTAAAATCTTTGTATAGTTATCAATCGCTTTTCTTCGTGAGTCGGTGCAAGGTGTGCACATAGTCCGCAAGGGGTGCCTCGATAGGGTCTATTTCGAATCGTAAAGCTAAGAAGAAATAGCATAATAATTCCTTTGCAAGTAGTGCAAAGTGACTATTGCAAGTAGTGCACAGTTGTCTGCAAGAATCTAGATCTTGCGTAAGAATCAGTTGCAAGGAGTGCACGGTTCCATAAATTCAAGTAAGTGTTGAAGAGACTCCATAAGAAGTCGAAGGACTAAACCAGAGGAACGCCAGGAAGGAAAGAATAATTATTTTCAAGAAAAATTTGGATCTGAGTTTGACGAATTTCCTAGAAAAGCAAGAAGTTCTTGGGAGATCGAAATATTTGAGGAGATCAAGCTCAGAAGGGATAAAAATTTCCAAGAGGTGTGTAGGAGATCCAAGAAATGGATTCGCAGGAAGGACAAAGGTCGAAACCTTTGAATCTTTAGAAAATCTTCTAAGTCTGAAGAAAGCTTAAGCTCAGGGGGAGATATCTAGATCGTCCGATCAACATCCAGACAACGAGGAGAAAGCCCAGAGGAGGAAATATCTTAGGTGTTTGGTTTGAGCGCAAAAGAATCATAGGCGTCTGATCAAGGTAAAGTACAATAATGATAAGCTTTGAAATTACAGAGGAGGAGCGTGATGTAGGAGCATCGCAAGGGCGTGCAAGCATAGCCAACAACAAGACATCACGAAGATAAGAGACAGTTGGAAAAGCATCGAGCACATTTTTTGAAAATGTTTTGAAATATTAATGAAGTCATTAATTGGAGGCATGCTTGTATTATTGTAAAAGGACCTTGATCGATCCTCTCTCATCCATAGCAGATAGGAGCCTTTATGTGTAATGAATGTAGGTAGATAGAATTTAATTCTATATTAGACAGTTTTAGAGCGCAAGAGGGAAACGGGATATAGACACCTTCATTGTATAGTTGTAATATTATTATGTCAATTGAGCATAGAGCATAGAGAAGAGAGCATAGAGATGTAGTTGAAAACATCCATGTACAGAGATTTGAATTAATAGAAAGAGCTTCAATTCAAATTCATGGTGTCGTATTTGTTCTCTGTGTATGCATGTTGAATGTTATGCTCATGAATGTTTACTTTCTGTTATACATTTTCTTTATATGTTGTGTATATGATTTCATGCTTTGTGTTTGAAGTCTGAGGGAGAGTAAGGAATGAGTTTCAATTGTTTCTCTGCCTGAGTGAGTAAAATTCCTGCAAGGAGTGCAGTGAAGTTTGTCTGCAAGGAGTGCATTAACAGAAGTCAGAGTTCATCTCTGAAAGCTCAGGAGGGATAACAATTGTTCTCATTCTCGCAGAAGTGAAAGTTGAGCACAAGAGCCGTGAAAGGCATGCATAGGCTGAGTAGAGTTTCAGGTTTTGTAACCTGAGTGAAATTGTTGAGAGACTGTTGTCGCAAGGAGTGCACAGAGTTGAAGAGATTCAATATTTGGAAGCATTGAAGGGTCGCCGCAAGGACTGCGTGCAGAAATTTTACCAGAAGGACTTGGAGATTTTCATGTAAACTCAGGAGGGTTAGTGCCTTCAAGTGTTGAGAGGAGGCGTAGCAAGTTTGCGTTACAGGCGGGTAAGTTCTGTGACAAGGAACTTGTTCAAATTCGTAGGAATCATCAAGAAGGAAGAGACAGACGGTCGTAATTCTCCATGGAGAATTCACGAAGTCCCACGAGCCATCGGATATCACAGACAAGCGGGGAGATTACGGTGGTCACTATTCGGAAGCACAAGCCCAAGGGAAACTAGAGTCGTTGATCAATATCAACATGGACTGTTGGATCTACCCTTGAAAGTTCATTTCGAGGTTTCATGAGCAGGAGAACTGAAGGCCTTGTAGCGAGATTCGCGAAGTCATGAAAGGTGAGTAGCGAAGTGACGAGTGGATCAGAGTCGTCCATTCAGGGAGGACAGGTGGCATAGATTTAGAGATCTGACGAATTTGGAGATTTGCGAGGTGAGAGCCCAAAGGTTGGGTACTCTAGGTTGCGAAAGGTGAAGTCCCAACAGGGCGAGAAGCTACATTGTGGGACCGCGTTGATGACATGTCAGAATTCGTCATTTCATCATTTCAGAGGATAGAAAGTTGAGAATTCCACCCCAAAATTCCTGAAATCGCGAGTTGCGATAAGGTTGTTGACGAGTTTTGGATCTTGGTACTTCGGGTGTCGGGAATACAAAGGTGGCATCGCTTGAGGAGAGAAATTGCGAAGTGTGACGATAGCACGAGGGACACGTGGCAAAATCACAAGGTGGGCCCATGGAAGAGACAGGTGGACGCATGTCATCTGTTGAAAGAAGTTAATACCCCGTTGACCTCTCGTGTCTCGGAGATTCGCGAGACAAGAGTCGAGAGTTGACATCGAAACTCACGAAGTGGAAAGAAGCGAAAAGTTCTAGAGTTAGGCCTAGCCGATGGTCATGCGCGGAGGGCGTTGACAAGAGAAGGAGTGTGCCCGTATTGACATTTTGGGTATCGTGAGATTTGGAAGCAAGAGTTGGGAGTTTCGACTCATGAACTCAAGAGTGGCGAGTTGTGACAAGTTCTTAGGCACATCAGAAGTTCAGGTCTGAGAAGGTGAAGAGTTGAAGATTTGGGAGGAGAAGTTGCCAAGTCGCGAGCTCCGAGGTTCCAAAAATCGTGAGAAACACGACCACATCGTTTGGTCAAAAGAAGGTTGGAATTGAGGCTTCATGTTCGATCGCGTGAGCTCAATTCGTAAGGACCTGTGGAGAAGCATCATTTTGTGTGTATTGGATTCCCCGAAGAGGAATCGAAGAGTCAATCCAACTCAAGGGCGGAAAGTACAGCGATCTTGTAGTGGACTACCGACCCGAGGGCCGATAGGGTCTGCGTCTGCGTCATTTGGTATCAGATCCTGATTCTTGTTTGTATATTTCAGGTAGGGTTAGGAAATTCCAAAATCATCAGAGCCATCCATTGTCAAGGAGGACATGTGGCGAGAGATCAATATTCCATTGATTCACAATTTGAGAAAGCCCAAGGTAAAGGTCGTGAGAATTCACTAAGTATGAGTTCACGATT
>ML780288.1:1317869-1361436 GCA_009831015.1 Picea engelmannii | reverse complement strand
CCTTGTGGGGAAATCCATCCCGGGCATCATGTGAGCCAAAATGAAGGGACAAATCTCCTGAGAATGGACTTGTTCAATAAATATATATATGTAAGCCGTAAGTGGTCATTCCAATATAAGCATGCAACCACCATTTTCGATCAAAACACCATACAGACATTACTATACAGAAGCCATTTATAAGTGTGTAAATCATGAGCATAAATTCCAGGATATTCAATTCAAGATACAAGATATAAAACACTTATCAGAAAAACACCAGGTGTGATGCAACTGCTGAGAGGGGTGCTCGTTTCCACCCAACCGTAGGCTCAGTGACTCTGAATGGATTTACCACTAGCCACCCCCAAGCTAGACCACGATGCTTTGAGACTCTCTGTCTCTGTTCTTCAGAGATCGAGGACGAAGGTTACTCTCCTTCTTCTCTGCTTATCATTCACTCTATGTTTTCCAGAGTTCTTCTGATTTTCCCTCTTGCTATCCCCCCTCACGCATGCCCCCTCCACACTTCTTTCCTTGCATTTCTCCCTTGCGAGGTTGCGTGTGGCATGATTTTCCTCGTGGTGGTCAAGCCTGAGGCTTCTACGGATGGGCGGTTCACCCCCCATCCCTCATTAACCCATGAAGAGCCTCCTCACCTACCAACCTGGCGAGTAATTCATTTCAGGGCTAGCGAGACGCTCTTAGTCTTCAGGCCAGTAAAGACCAAATACAACGTTGGTTTCAGTGGAAGTTGACGCCACCATTCTAGGTGCCTTCCACCACCTTTCATAAGCCATCGTGGTCTCTTTTCAGCACATCCCCCTCCCAGCAGTGCTGCAACATATATTCATAACATTATTTGCATTAGTCGACCTTTTATACTAAGGTCCATTCAAATCACACATTCACATCTTTGAGTTTGCCATAGTTCTTGGCCAGTATAGTTATTTTTACAGACTGGGGGAAACATGGTTTTACAATTCCCTCCCCCTTAAAGGAACATCGTCCTCGATGTTCTATCTATCAATATGACATGTATGTACAGAGGTAAAAAAATTGGATATGCATGTTTCATGGCATCCTCCATTTCCCATGTAGCCTCATCTAGGCCAAAATGTCTCCACTGCACCTTGACCTGTACAATGGTTCGGTTTCGGAGTGGGGTTTCCTTTCTGTACAGTATGCATTGAGGTTCTGGTAGGAATTATCCCTCCGGTTCCACCTGGATCATAGACCAGTCAATTATATGATTAGACTCATGTACATATTTCTTCAATAATGAAATATGGAAAACATTATGTGCTTTTACTATGGGAGGAAGTGCTAGCCTATAGGCTACAGGTCCCACTCTATCTAGAACCTCAAAGGGTCCACAATACCGAGGTGCCAACTTGGCACAAGCTCCCATTTTCAGAGAACTCTTCCTGGGCCTAACTCTGAGATATACATGGTCTCCCGTCTTGAACTCTCTTGGAGTTCTCTTTTGGTCGGCATAACTTTTTTGTCGGTTCTGAGCGACCTTCAGGTTTTGTTTTATCTGAGTCACTTGTTGTTCCATTTCTTTCAACATGTTGGATCCAAAATAAATTATGTTTACGGGATTACTCCAACTGACAGGAGTGTTGCATGGCCTACCATAGAGGACTTCGAAGGGACTCATCTTTAAGGATGCTTGGTAGCCATTGTTGTAGGCRAATTCCACCAGTGGCAGGTACTCTTCCCACTTCCTGGGTTGATGCATTACATGCATTCTTAGTATGTCTTCTAATATTTGGTTCACTCTTTCCATCTGTCCATTGGTTTGAGGGTGATAGGCGGTGCTAAACATCAACTTGGTCTCTAAACTAGCCATCAGTGATTTCCAAAAGTTGGAAGTAAATTTTGTGTCTCTTTCAAACACGATCTCTTTCGGCATACCATGCAGTCTGAATATCTCCTTCATGAATACCTAGGCCATGCCTATTGCCCTGCAAGTCGACTTGACGGGGATGAAATGAGCAGACTTGCTCAACTTATCCACCACTACCATAATGACATCATTCTATTTGGTCGATTTGGTAACCCAGTGATGAAATCCATGGAGATGGTTTCCCATTTCCATTCTAGGATTTGTAAAGGTTGCAATAATCCTGCTGGGTGTTGGTGTTCTGCTTTAACCTGTTGGCACTCTATGCATTTGGCTAAGTACTCGACTATGTATTTCTTCAACCTAGGCCAGTAGAATTGTTTCTTGGTGGCCGTGATCATCTTCTGGTATCCTGGATGACCAGTATAGGGTCTTTTATGTAGTTCATCCAGTATGAACCTCTTCAAGTCGTCACAATCTGGAATGTACAATCTGCTTCGGTAAGTGAGCAGACCTCCTTCCATCATCTGGTAGTCTCTGTACTTTACCCCGGTGGGCTCTTGCTACAGGTACGAGGTCATGGTTTGGATGAAGGGATCTATTTCTTGTGCATTTCTAACTCTTTCCTTGACATCTGTCTTACAGGTGCTCAYTGCTGCCAGGTGAATTGTTTTCATACTTCTGCTAAGGGCATCGGACACCCTATTTTATTTTCCTTTAATGTGTTTGATTTCGAATTCAAACTCGCTAAGGAGGGCCATCCACCTAGCTTGTCCGGCATTGAGCTTCGTTTGGTCAAACAAATATCGCAATCCACAGTGATCTGTCATAAGTACAAATTTCTTTCCCAAGAGATAATACCTCCACATTTTTAAGGCGTGCACTATGGCATCCAGCTCTAGATCATGGGTCACATAGTTGACTTCGTGCTCATTCAACTTCTGGGATTCATAGAGACCACACTTCCTCCTTGCATAAGTACTCCTCCGAGCCTTTCCTTGTAGACATATGTGCACATAAGGAAATTAGCTTCGGGATCGGCGATCTTCAACACGGGTGCGTGGGTCAGTAGATGTTTCAGGGTTTGAAATTTTTCTTCACATTTCTGTGTCCACATGAATTTAGTCCCCTTCTTCTGGAAGGTAGTGATTGGACAACCAAACTTGGAGAATCCTTTTATAAATATCCTATAGTATCCTGCTAATCCCATAAAGGATCTGATATCCGAAATGTCCTTTGGGGTAGGCCATTCCATGATGGACTTGATCTTGTCAGGGTCTACTGCTATCCCTTCTTCAGATAGGACATGGCCTAAATAATGTATTTTCTTCTGAAAGAAGTCACATTTGCTGAATTTGGCATAGAGATGATGTTCTCTTAGCACTTGCAGCACAAGCCTAAGATGCTCTTCATGCTCTTCTCTATTCTTGGAGTAAATTAATATATCGTTAATAAAAACCAACACAAATTTGTCTAGGAATTTGTTGAGTACATTGTTCATCAAGCACATGAAAGTGGTAGGGGAATTGGTTAACCCAAATGGAACTACCACAAACTCATAGTGACCATACCTCGTCCAGAAGGCAGTTTTATGGATGTTTTCACCCTTGATTCGGACTTGATGGTATCCCGACCTCAAGTCAATCTTTGAGAAAATAGACGCACCTCCCAATTGATCGAACAGGTCATCGATCCTGGGCAAGGGGTACTTGTTCTTTATGGTTACCTTATTGAGTTGTCTATAATCTACACACAGTCTAAGGGTACCGTCCTTCTTTTTCACAAACAGGACTGGTGCTCCCCATGGAGACACGCTGGGCCAGATATAACCCTTATCCACCATTTCTCTTAATTGCAATTTGAGTTCAACTAACTCAGGTGTGCTCATCCTGTAGGGTGTCCTAGACACCGAYACCGCTCCCGGTGCAAGTTCTATCGAGAATTCAATGTCCCTTCTCGAAGGTAGACCCAGTACCTCTTCCAGAAATACATCTTTGTATTCTCTCAGGGTGGGGTGGTCTTTGAGGCTTGGTTTGTCACCTTCAAATTTTTTTAAACCTGTATTGCATATAGGGGACATCCCTTTCGACAATACTTTCTCATTTCTAGGGCTGATATTTGTCTCATCGAGATAGGTTTTCGGATCCCTTGAAGAGTTATTCTTCTTCCTTCTTCACTTACACACTCTAAGGTTTTATGGTAACAGTCCAGTCTAGCTTTATGGGTAGCTAGCCAGTCCATACCAATCAACAGATCATACGATCCCAGGGGTAATATGTTAAGGGTTGCTTGGGTGGGGAATTCACCTAACATTAATTGGAAGGCTGGTATGACCTCTGCTACCCTTCTTTTGGTGCCAGTGGCTAACTGTACCAACCATGGCTTGGTGTTTTTATGTGGTTGTAGTTTACACTTATCAATAGCCTTAAGGGCTATATAACTCAAATTTGAACCAGGGTCAATCAAAATAGACACTAGATGGTTGGAAATCATACCTTCTATTTCCACAACTGAAGCTTGGTGGTCGGCTTGGTTATTATCCAAGGCTGCATAAATTTGTGACACACTCCTGGCCACATCATTGACGGTGGTAGCTTCCTGTATGTTGTAAATTCTATGACCATTCTGTTGTCAGTGTGGGCAGTCTCTCAGTAGATGTTCTTCTCCACAACCCCAACATTTCAAAAGTTCTCTCTTTGGGTTATCAGTCTTCTCTGGTATGGATCCAGAAGTTTTATTTCTGCCCAAGGAGGGAAAATTCTGTTGGTGTACAGTCTGGACTGGGAAGCTCATCCTTGAGTTCTTCTTATAGTTCTTAAATCTTGGGGATTTAATCTCCTTTTTCTGAAATCCTGAACTATTCTTCTGTTTCCAGCCTTCGAGAGGTTTTGTCCGATGTCCAAATTGTTCGTGACAATATCTTGCCTTTCGGATAGTGCCTTCTAGGGTCTTTGGCTCATCAAATTCAATTCTATTTCGATAGTCCTTAGGTAGTCTACTGATGAAACGTTGCACCTTTGCCTTTTCTGCTTTTATATAAGGTACATACCTCAACAACTTGAGGAATCTACTGACATATTCCTCTATAGTGAGTTGCCCCAGTTTGAGTTCATTGAATTCTATAGTCTTTTTGTCGAAATATTTTTCCGACAGATACTTCTTCCGAAAGTATTTCTTAAACCGTTCCTAAGACAGGTCCTCTTCGCGAACCCCTTTCACATTCTTAAGGTCTTCCCACCAAATGGAAGCCTTTCCATTCAAGTTGAAGGTGGCCACTCGAGCCTTCAAATTTTCTGAGAAGTCATGGACTCTGAAATACTTCTTTAGTCCAAGCAGCCAGGCCTCTGCTTCCTCTCCCTTATTTATTTCACCGTCGAAGGAGGGTGGTTTGGCCTTCCTGAATTCTTCGAATTTATGACCCTTGGAAAGCTTTCGCTTCTTGTGTTTTCTTCGGGAATAAGAACTAGTTCTGTTGCTAGAAGAGCCCTCCAAACCGCTAGCTTCCTTCCTAGAGGAATCGCCCAACGCTTGTCCTTTACCTCTGGGGTGGACCTTTCTCAAGGTGCTCCTCTCATTGTGGCCACTGATATGACCATGTTTCTG
Source organism: Picea engelmannii (assembly GCA_009831015.1). NCBI lineage: Eukaryota > Viridiplantae > Streptophyta > Pinopsida > Pinales > Pinaceae > Picea > Picea engelmannii. The sequence goes on along the minus strand of ML780288.1, from coordinate 1,356,005 downwards.
TATCTCAGGTTCATGTTGCATTTGTCTCTTTAGGTCGGATAAGCTTTGCAGTAAAACTGCGTTAATTTATGTTTCCTTCTCTTGTTCTTTGATCATCCTCTCATTGTCAGCCTTACAGCTTTGTAATTCAACCATGAGGCTCCTCACAGTCTCAACTAGATATGGAGGGGTCCCTACTACCCTCCTTTCGTCAGACTCTTCGTCTCTATCGTGGGAGCCTTCCCCCACAACTTGGTGAGTCACCATTCTATGTGTCTGTAATTTCCCACAGCTGATCGTCCACTTGGGTGAAAAAGAAAAACGCTGGTTGTTAGTCAATATTTATATACATTCATAACCCGCACATAATTCATATTTCTTTCACATGCATACACACAATCGGGGTTTTTCATTTTTTTTTTTAACTTTGACCTTTTGATTAAGAGAGTTAAGATAGAGGGTTACTCCTTTTAGGAGTGCTTCAAACAGAGCTCATGCGCAACTCGTTCATGAGCCCAAGCAGGCCAAGTGTTGTAACCGTGCTCTGATACCAATTTGTAACACACCCACTACGGGGGCTAGAAATTTTCAACTTTCTCTCCTTTTTCTCGAGGGAAAACACCCTCGAGATTCTGAGGGGCCTAGCACAGACCCTCCTTTCCATTTAAAGTCCCTCATATGACCATGGTTATGCCCAAAGTCCTTACCGAGAAGGCACTTTTGCTATTTCAATACGAGGAGTCGCGATGCAAGCATTCCCCCGTTGTTGTATTTCGAAATGCCGAAACCCGAAAGGGATTCTACAACTCATTCAAATTATCAATGACTCGAATTGACTCCTGGCACTATACCTTTCAGGATTTCGCATACCAGAGCTTCACGATACAAGAGGTCGAAGATTCACACTCTTCGACTATCCGAGTGTCAAAACGCTAAGACACCCGCTCATCATACACTAGACCAATTCGGGGTTTCACAGTTCGGGGTTTCACAACTGGCGGGTACAAGGGAATTTACCCTTGGGTATCCCGGTTGCCAAATCACCGAACATCAATACTTATCCATGCTGGACCAATTCGAGGTTTCGCGAATCGGGGTTTCATGATGTGTGCAGATAGGAGGTCTCGCACCTAGGTTTCCCTGGAGACGAAACTCCGAAACACCAAACTCTAAACATGCTCAACTATTTCAGGGTTTCATCCATCGATATTTCATGAGTCAGGGTTTTGGGACTGGTGAGTACAAGGAACTCGCCTTTAGGTATCCCGGGTGTCGAAACACTGAAATATCATAACTTCTCCACACTCTATCATTTCGGGATTTTGCAAGTCAGGGTTTAGGGACTGGCGAGTACATGGAGCTTGCACTTAGGTATCCCGGATGCCGAAACACCGAAATATCATAACTTCTCCACACTCTATCATTTTGAGATTTTGCAAGTTAGGATTTCGGGACTTGTGAGTGCAAGGGAACTCGCCCTTGGGTATTCCGGGTACCGAAACATCGAGACTTATCTGCACGCTATCATTTCATGATTTCGCAAGTCGGGGTTTCGGGACTTGCGAGTACAAGGGAACTCGCACTTAGGTATCCTAGGTGCCGAAACACCGAAATATCATAACTTGTCCACACTCTATCATTTCGGGATTTCGCAAGTCGGGATTTCGGGACTTGCGAGTACAAGGGAACTCACCCTTGGGTATTCCGGGTACCAAAACACCGAAATATTGAGACTTATCTGCACACTATCATTTTGGGATTTCGCAAGTCGGGGTTTCGGGACTTTCCAGTACAAGGGAACTCGCACTTAGGTACCCCGAGTGTCGAAACACCGAAATATCGAAGTCTAAGAGACCCTCTCTCTCTCGTGCAGAGTTTCAAAACTTAGGCCATAAGATCCTTCAACGAAATTCTCAGGGAGTTCTTCACCAGGTTCGATGACCCGACTGAAAGGCCTTCCTAAGTCTTTGGGCTATAAACTTCTGTGACAGGGAGCAAGAAAACTCATGGGTGTACTAAAGCTTCCGTCCATTCAGCGGACTTACTCCGGCTCTGGAAAGTGAGGGGACTTTCCCGGAAGGGGGGGGTGTCCCTGTGGGGAAATCCATCCCGGGCATCACGTGAGCCAAAATGAAGGGAAAAATCGCCCGAGAATGGACTTGTTCAATAAATATATATACGTAAGTTGTATGTGGTCATTCCAATATAAGCATGCAACCACCATTTTCGATCAAAACATCATACATACATTACTATACAGAAGCCATTTATAAGTGTGTAAATCATGAGCATAAATTCCAGGATATTCAATTCAAGATACAAGATATAAAACACTTATCAGAAAAAAACTAGGTGTGATGCAACTGCTGAGAGGGGTGCTCGTTTTCACCCAACTGTAGGCTCAACGACTTCGAATGGATTTACCACTAGCCACCCCCGAGCTAGACCACAATGCTTTGAGACTCTCTGTCTCTGTTCTTCAGAGATCAAGGATGAAGGTTACTCTCCTTCTTCTATGCTTATCATTCACTCTCTGTTCTTCAGAGATCAAGGATGAAGGTTACTCTCCTTCTTCTCTGCTTATCATTCACTCTCTGTTTTCCGGAGTTCTTCTGATTTTCCCTCTTGCTATCCCCCCTTGCGTCTACCCCCTCCACACTTCTTTCCTTACATTTCTCCCTTGCGAGGTTGCACGTGGCACGATTTTCCTCATGGTGGTCAGGCCCGAGGCTTCTACGGATGGGCGGTTCACCCCCCATCCCTCACTAACCCATGAGGAGCCTCCTCACCTACCAACCTGGCGAGTAATTCATTTCAGGGCCAACGAGCCACTCTTAGTCTTCGGGCCAGTAAAGACCAAATACAGTGTTGGTTTCGGTGGAAGTTGATGCCACCATTCCAGGTGCCTTCCACCACCTTTCATCAGCCATCGTGGTCTCTTTTCAACACATCCCCCTCCCAGCAGTCCTGGAACATATATTCATAACATTATTTACATTCGTCGACCTTTTATACTAAGGTCCATTCAAATCACACATTCACATCTTTGAGTTTGCCATAGTTCTTGGCCAGTATAGTTATTTTTACAGACTGGGGGAAACAGGGTGTTACAGTTATGGTTTAAGATCATAAATTTTTGACCAACAAAGGTGCCATTTGATTCCTTAAATGGGCTCTAGAAGCTTCTAGACCCCAAATCACCAAACTAGGACCTACCCCTGAAATGGGACATGCAAGCCAATTCTTCCAATTTTTCCTCCTAGAAAATACGAAGATGAAAAATTATATAATGATCCATCCTTGATCAATTTCAAATTCAAAATATTAGAATAGGAGAAGCCATTTGCATATGTGTCCTTCCATCACTAGCTTATTGATTAGATATTTTAAGGTTGAATCATCTATAATGAATTTAAAATGGGCACTTAGTAGATAGTTCTTGAGTCTATGTACATACATAGTAAACAATTGCCAATCCTTCTCTCTCTATGGTGGTATGATTGTGCCCAATCCTTGAAAGTGTTGACTTGCATAGTGTATTGGGTGGTCTAGATTTCCTTCTCCTTTTTGTGCTAGTACAACCCCCAATGCTAGGCCAAAGGCATCCACATGTACATGGAATTTAGTTTTCCAATGTGGAAATACCAAGATAGAGGCACTATTCAATATTTTGTTTGAGGATATTAAAGGAAGACAAACATTCTTTTCTCCATAAAATATACTCTGCCTTTCTTAGCAACTACTCCATAGGTTATGTTATGTTGGCCTAGCCTCCAATGAATCTTCTGCAATACTCAATATGAACTACCATGGACTACAACATCATCACATTGGTTTGGGCCTCTAGGTTAATAATGGTAGTTATGTTACCTAGGTCCACTAGAATGCCATTATTATAGACTACATGACCCAAAAAGGAGTTGAAGGGGTTGTAGAGGATACTTTTTTTTAAATTGAGAGACAATTGTAGCTATCACCAACTTTCAAACATGAAACACAACATCACCACATGAGTCTCTAGTAGATTGTATGTAATCCAATTGCCCAAGTAGAGTTCTAGGAACTTGTGGATGTAATCTCTAAATGAAATAATGAAATTGTTGGAGAAGACAAAAAGGGTGTTCCTGACGTTGAAAGGCATAACATTATAGTTGTATGCACCCCATTTTGTGGTTAATTTTTTTCTTATTATCTTACTCTACAATGTGGATCTAATATAATCATGAAAACCCATAAGTGAATGAATAAGCTTCCTTGCTCGTAACATGGTCTAGAACTTCATTGTTGAAAGGGGTAGGGAAGGGGTCATGGATGTAAGTTGTGCTCAAACCTTGAAAGTCCACATAGACTTGGATTCCCCACCTTTCCTTCCTATTTTGAATGACTATTGGGTTGACCCATTTTGACTCTTCATTGGCAATATCAATATGTGTTTCAACAACATGTCGATCTCTTCCTTCACCTTTTAATTGATCTCAAGATTTAGTCAATAGGGTCTCATCTTTACAGGCTTAGCATATGGTTTTAAATTAATTTGTATCTCCCCCATATCACCTTTTATGTCATTCATCTTTATGGAACTCCATGGAGATAAGTCAACATATTCCCTAATAAGGTCCACAACCTTTGATATTGTTTGAACATCCCAATAATCTCCAATAGATGATAGTCATGGTTGGTCTTTTGTCCCAATGTTTATCTATTTCAATTTAGATGACTTGAATATCTCACCACTCGGTCCATCTATTGTTTCTTTGACTAACTACTCCCCCTCAAGTTATTTGAATGTAAGGTGTTTCAACTTGTTTGGGTCATTTTCTTCATCTAGGTCTTGTTCTATCTTGCATAAGCACTTCAAATATTCCTTTGAGCTCTCCACCACTTCCAATTGCAATTGCGTTCTTCTGAACAACTAGTGATTCTCACATACATACTATAGAGACATTGTTAATTAGTTATCAAATAAAAATGACTCGATTGATTGAAATGTAGAGGTAATTCTAAGGGTATAGGTGTAGTGATATACAAGAAATGGTAGAGTAAAACCCTTGATGGACACCTTTTCATATCTTCACCCATCACCCATCGACATATCTCCTTATGGACCTTTGGGATTGGCTCAAGGGTGTACATGAACTTGTGAACCCAAAATTGCTCAAGCCATCCTTCTCTAACCCATTTCTTTGCGCAATTTCATATATTGGATTATAGACCTATGTCCTTCGTGATATAGTTAGGTAAGTACAAGAGAGGTGTGTTGGGAGTATCAATTATTGTCATTCTAGAGGTGGCACCACAATGCAAGTGAATGGAGAATATATATATATATATATATATATATATATAACATTTTAAGTCCATAAATATGTAGTTGGAGAAATCTATTTTGTTTTCTTGCCTATTGTCTAATGGAATTATTTTAATATTTATTTTTAATCACAATTCTAAGGATGTTGTATTGATTATTCAAAGTTGTAGTGAGGATATTTTTTTACACATTGGAAAACTTATCATCAATGGTCAATAGTGAGTATAGTCATCACCAGCAGTTAAGTAATTAGTAGGTTTTTAAGTAACCAACTTTCAATCCTGCTAACCTTTTTTTGTAAGCCTGATATAGACAAACTCTTAGTCAAACAAAAACAGTTTTAAGTTATACTCAAAAACCAAAATGAATGAAAAATATATACACATATCATCCTATATTTCCTATATTATTGATATTGGGAATCCATAAATATAAATAAATACTTGAAAAAATCTATTTTGTTTTCTTTCTTGCCTAAAGTCGGACTGAAGAGTTACGTGTATATAACGTTTTCATGAGACGGGATTGCTTTCATATTTATTTTCGATCAGAACTTCGAAGACTTCAACTTGGACTGTACTGATTATTCAAGGTCGTCGAATGAGTCGAACCACATGATAAAATGAAGGTGAATGCCAATATCGCGAAAGACATACATCAAGATTCCACTTTATTCAATAAAATGACATAAAATCAAATCTTGCAATACTTTTCAAGTTTTCAGTGCAGTTGCCGTGTTGCCGAAGGGAAAGGAACTTGGACGGGTAGAGGGTTAGAATGTTAAAAAACATTCTACCCGAAGTAAAAAAAAATGGTTATAATTATGTAGCCTATGTTTTTAGGTCAGAAATAAATATTAACTATATTTGATAGTCAAAATTATTTATAATGGTTAATAAAAATAAAGAATTTGAATTGGACGAAACATTAGAGGTAAAAGAATTTTAAAAGCACTGCACGTGCACCTGTCACAGTTTTAACCATATAACCAAATTTGAGGAATTACTTATATTTTGAACGGTTAGCAATAAATATTAAACAACCATCAAATTTCAACACTGAATTCTTTCCATCGATTCATTGTTTTTTTTTTAGTTTTTACATAGTTTCATTGATTTTCGACAGTCCATCTACTCTATTTAGCCATGCTGGGCTCGCCAATGCGCTTAGAATTTTTAAATCCAGGCCGAAACTTAAAAACAGGGTCTATGAATTCATTGAGCTCAGTGTTTGACAAGAAGCTCTATAGTTCGTTACGAAATATATCTTTTCTTTCATTGGACTACGCCTCTTTTGACTTTCAGTCATGGAGAGCTGTTGAAGATAAGCTTGATGAGTAGTATGTTATAAATTCCTGCACTCACAGAAATCTGAAATAAATGCGCGCTGCAGCCTCTTTTAACCTGCACTCACAGAAATCTGAAATAAATGCGCTGCAGCCTCTTTTGACTTTCAGTCATAGACATTTGTTCCCTATATATCTTAGTGTAATTAAATTTACATGATTGTAACTGGTAAGATATTAGCAACTTTGTATTTACTTTGTATTTTTAAAGTAATGGAGATGTCTTCATTTTTATAAGCTGAGAGAAGTAAAGGGTATCAGTAGAAAAATGAAAAATAGAATTTGCAGATCCCTGAATGTAATGTAATAGAACTATGTTTGCAATATAAGTCTGGTTTTTGTTGGCATATACAACAGCAATCTACTCTGTTTTGTAATCTGTTTTACCCTGTTTTTCTTCCGCTCTCTGTTTCTTTTCCAACACAGAACCCCTGGAAGAAGCGCCAGCTAATGATCCGGCGAAGCAGATTACACCGCCGAAGAGTAATAGTACGCAGATACACAACCCTTCAAACGAAATAGCTTTAATACTCTGCAATAGCAGGAATCTAAATACTCTGTTCTACTCTGTTTTTCTTCCGCTCTCTGTTTCTTTTCCAACACAGAAACCCCGGAAGAAGCCCCAGCTAATGCTCCGGCGAAGCAGATCACGCCGCCGAAGATTAATCGTAGGCAGATGCACAACCCTTCAAATGAAATAGCCTTAATACTAGGTGTTGTTGGCTGTTCGTTTCTCGTGTTAATCGTATGCTTATTCGCAACTGGGCAAAGACTAAAATCTGCCATAAAACGAAGGGGATGCAAAGGTATTGCATTAATTGGTGATATGAGCTGGTAATACGGTAAAATAGCCATTATTTGAATCGCAACATTACTAGCACATACCCATATAAACTGGGTCTGACCATATGCACATCAAGCCCGAAGCTAGATGTGCATCTGATCAGACCGATCAGACTGTACGGGTATGGATCTTTTGTCTGAATGTCTCACGGAAACTATTCAAGATAGAAAAGAAATAACTGTGAAAAAGATGTCCTTAAATTCTACGCAAGGAATGAAAGAACTTTTGGAATGAAAGAACTTTTGGAATGAAGTTAACCTTGTCGCCAAAATTCAACATAGAAATCTGGTTAATTTTTTGGAATAAAATTAACCTTGTTGCCAAAATTCAACATCGAAATCTGGTTAAACTAGTGCAGAGGGGTAAGAAACTGTGTTTGTTTACGAAATTTCGATGTTGAGTTTTGGCGACAAGATTAACTTCATTAAAAAATTCTCTCTTTCCTTGGTTAGAATTAAGGACAACTTCTTGACAGCTTGATTTGCAGAAGCGTTACAACATCATACTGGTAATAGCTCGTGGCTCCATCTTCACCAGGAATCTCTACTGCGGATTATCCATCGGGATATTAAAGCAATCAATATTTTGTTGGTCGAAGTAAAATAGCAGATTTTGAAGATATTTGAAACAATATTTCAGGAATAAAATACTACTGCAATAACCAATTCCTTGATTTCTTACAAGAAGATCACCTGTATTTATCAGAAGGGAGGAGCCCAACATTAAATATTGGTTGGTAGTTGAGAAGTTCACCTGGTTGGTGGTGGAGGTGAGTGGTAGTCGAGAAGTTTATCTGGTAGGTGGTGGGGGTTAGGTGAGTGGTCGTTGTCAGTTGAAAAGTTCAGCTGGTAGGTGGTTTGTGGTTGGGTTAGGTGATAACTGCAGTAAATAGGTGGTTAACCTAAGTAAATTGTATGGTGTATGTACAGCAACAGATATCGTCGGCATAGACAAGCTTTTTCCCGAAGATGAGTGTGACGTCAACACGAGACATGAAAGCACAAAGTGGCAATCATTTTTGGAGATATACATAAAGCCTTTTACAATTTTCCCTTACGTGCTATCCTGGCATCGAATCCCGGCATCTCCTCTCCATTATTCTGCGTCACCTCCAGAAAACAATCGCCAAGCTTGTGACCCCTGGAAATTGGATCATTTGCCTTTCATTCACATTGCTAATTTCGGGAATGCCYCGGCTTTTTTACGCCAAGCCTGTCCCTTTAAATTCCATGCTTTTATCAAGTCCTTTGCCCAAACCCAACGAAGGTTAAATTTAAAGCTTTGATTCACTCGCTCTACGTTCTAAATTCTTTAGGATCAATGAGTTCGTCTTTAATTTTGTGTTCCCTTAGCTTGTCTTTGTAATTGCCCTCTCGATTTATAACTTTCAAGATTTCATTGCTCCTTGCAATTGTTAGGCATTTATAGGTGGTGGTTTGGTCCTAACTTAGTTACATATGGCATCTACCTTTACTTATTATTATGTTAGTGTCGCGGTGGTGGTTTGATGTTGAGTAATGCTTGATGTTGAGAGCTTTTACATTAATCCTTAGAGTTATATATCGTTCCCCCTTTTGAGAACGACATCCTCTATCTTTATTRTTTTCTAGGATGATGACTCAAAGTGTGTTGATGGCTTAATGGTAGTTATTGTTGTGTATGTTTTCTAGGATGATGACTCAAAGTGTGTTGATGGCTTAATGGTATTTATTGTTGTGTAGTTGAATTAATTGGGATTTTTTAAGTGAAGATGGATTAAGCCATGTTTCCTTTTTAATGCTCTTCGTCTTCCAACATTTCATTTTTAAGACATGGGCAAAGATATTGAAATGTAGTCCAATTGTTAATCGGTGAGAGTTTTTTTATCACTCGCCTAGGTTCGATTCCCAGATGGTGGAATCCTCAAAGTGACATGTCCGAGGAGTGATATTCCATTAACTCCAAATCTCAAAGCTCGATCTCAATAGATACAAATAGATTTCGATGGTGGGATAAGGGGATTTGGGGGAGCTAAGTCCTCGACTCCAACCAAAAAATAAGGGGTGTTCAAGTTAAAAAGAAGAAGAAGACATGGACAATGTTCTTGTTTTTTTCAATAACTTTTTTAAATTGTTTTTTATTTATTTTATTCTTAATATTTAAAACTAAATCAAAATCAATATATTAAATGTTCAACACTTTATTCAATGTCAAAACCTTTAAGGTGGGGCAACACCTTACAATGATCTTTTTATGGAAGGAATCCACTCCTATTCACTTAGGGGGCAACTTCTTAATGAATTAAGCTCCACATACAATATACTCTAACACTTGTCCCATAAGAATGACTCCACCCTTACAGCTAGCTAGATAACTCTAATCATAACCACTTGCTAACTACATAGTGGACCTTCTTTAATGAGGCCCATTACATTTATGCCATGCTAACTAACTAGTGGACCTTATTTAATAATAACAAACATAGTGAACTTGGTCCATTTTATATTGAGTGACCACTTGTTGTTGCGGGTAAAATCGCCCTTTGTCAACATCATGAGTTACCCCCGATAAGAAGTCTCAATCAGACCTCTCACTGTTTGGACTAGGGAACCCATTCGGATTCTGGCCCAACAGTGATTTCTGGTTTTGGGTTTATCGATTGCGACCCGATCCATCGATGAAGGTTTTCTAAGCTAAAGAATGAAATGCATCTAATTTAAGATGCATTTGTCCAGATGAAGCTAAGGTAACCAAAAAGAAAACATAGGACCTCCCATGGTCCTATCAATGGTCCAGGAAATAGTTCACACAAATCAGAGACAATAGTACGAATAAATAACTGCAAACACAAAATTGTCTAGCATTTAAATAATTATTTACAATCATATGTCCACAAATTTAGACAAACATTCTTAGAAGAACATAAATGCAAATCTAGCCATCATACATAAGATTAGTCGACAATATGAAGTACATTCTTACACAACCCGAGTGTTGAGAAAAACACAAAGGAATAGTCCACAATACATCCAACATGAGAATCAAAGCTCTCCAGAAAATAGCTTGGCCAAACCGGCTTCATCTCATTAACAGTTTGAATAATAGTACATGAAAGTTCCAAGGAAGGCTTCTCAATTTTAATTAACACACACTAGTACATTTGGGTCAAATTTCGACGGTGTGTTCGTAGCAATTGCCACTTTATATTTTCGAGAGAATGACAACATCGTACCCCCTCAAACATCATTTCAAATGATGTCGGTTTTCCAACGACACATATATCGTCTTTGTTGTGACATTTCGTGTGGACACGTGTCGTCTTGGACTTCACTGTCCAAGCCCACTATGGATGTCGCTACAACGACACCGTGACGTCTCACCTGCGATGCCACAAACCGTTGGTCTTGCGACATGTATGCTATATCAACGACGTCTCACCTACAATGTAGACGCCATGACAATGACACTAGGAACGTTGGACGGAAAACATAAGGTAATGTCTGTCTTCATACATGTATGCTATATCAACGACGTCTCACCTGCAACATTGACTCCATGAAAACGATGCTAGGGACGTTGGAAGACCGACAGACGATAACGTCGGTCTTCAAACGCGTATGCTATATCAACGACACCTCACCTGCAACGTTGATGCCATGACATCGATGCTAGGGATGTCGGAAGACCGACATAAGGTAACACCGGTCTTCAAACATGTATGTTATATCAACGACGTCTCGCCTGCGACATTTACACTATGGAAACAATGTTAGATACGTCGAAATACCGACAACCTGTAGGTGTTTTAAAACAAAAATTAAGAACAAACAAAATGGTATCAAAGAGGTGACAAAAAATGAAATTTGACAATTTCCTCCAATATAGAATACAAGCTTCCCTAATGTCTCTAAATATGAATACTTTATAGAAAGAAATATCCAAGTGAAGTATGTCCAAGTCTATCACTAGATCCTTATTTGACTTCTTTACTGCCCTCATAATCTTGAAAAAAACATCCCATTAACACAATTTAACAAAATAATAAACCTTGTAAGAAAACATCCCATTGACACAATTTAACAAAATAATAAACTCTGAAACAAAGTAATTTAACAAATCAATGAGTGAATTAGGAAGGAGAATGAAGGTAATACCTCACAACCATACTATCTTAAAAGTTAATAATAACATTCAATAATCAATATGAGATCTCAAGCTTATGATCACCAGGATGGAAAATGTTTGAACTTCCTTTGAGTTAATATATTAATTCCCTTACACATATAATACACAATGGTGCTAACAACATTATAGAATCTAGTAAATTAAAAGATTGACATATGAAAAGATTACTCACTAAAGCCATTTCTTTCCCACTCTCTCAAAGTCATGAGGATTCTTCTCCCATATGTTTGATGATACAACAAACTAATCTAGCTTAGGTCGTTACAAATGAAAAGTAAGAAAACAACATGGGCTCAAGAAATTAAAAAAATTAAGTTTAAAAACCTTTGAGAAGATGCATGTAGTTCAATGTAATAATGTTTCACCAACAAGCATTTCTTAACAATACCATGGAAACTGTTAAAAAAAGAATTAGAAGGATTGAGAGATTTGAGACTTGCATCACATCATTCAAGCACTAGAAATGGTAAGATATCCAAGCTAGATCATCCCAGAAAAGTAGCACATTTCTCAGGGAGGCTATGGGCCAGAAAATGAAATAAATAATTCACCCAGTGCATAATAAATCACAAGAGATCAATAACCAACCTCTTTATTTTGCAACGAATCCAACAGATAACCACGAAAGATGTTGATATGTTTTTTTATTATCCATTGGGAAGGCCAATGGATTATGAAGGCTAATGCATGCTTCTAAAGGAAAAACTCATTTTCTCTCACCAAAATCAATTTCTAGAGATGTATATGATTATGGCATACTGCCTTGGTTGTCAACAATGCTTCACCACATCTAAAAAACAACCTACAAGTAAACAAACTAGACAAAGAAATAATGGGCAGCGAAGAATGAAGAAATATATTAAGGAGACAAATGCCTTTCCTCTTAAAGATAAAGAAGGAAAATGCATGCCAAAGCATGCAACGCCCTCCCAAACAATGAGTTTATCCTTGGAAGGATAAATTTAGTAAAATGAATACATAACTATTGTTTGGAGGATAAAATGCACTAGTTGTTTCATTTCCCATTCACCCCAGTACATCCAACAATCTCTTTTGGCTTGTTGGATGTTTTCCTTCCTTCGGTATGGTCTAGTGAAGTTGCAGAGAAGAAAAAGTGCAATTTCCCATTGTGTAAGCAACATGCTTGGTTAGCCCAACAATTCATTCTCTCTCTTAATATATTTTAGTCCCTTTGATGGTGTCTAGTGAAGTTTGAATAGACAAAAACACATTGTTGGTTTAATAAGGGTGAAACTTTTCTTATCTACTAGTGCACACTCCCTCTTTATGCATAATCATCCCTCAATTGGGTCCATCAAGGTACAATAGCCTAAAATTCATAGTTGGGATTTCCAGGTAGCATCTCTACCTTCTTTGGTAGTGAAAATTACTTGTGTTTGGCCTTCAACGAGGTTCGGTTCAGTCTACATCAACAAAATGCATGGCTTCTCTCTAGAGAGTGTTCATTCCTCTAGTAATTTGCACTAGCTTCTCTCTCGCAACTAGTGTTACAGATCCTCTAGTAGTGTGTTTATATTCCCATAACTTTTCCACCTCCATGTTGAGTCTAGGGAAGGATTGAGAATGGATGTTAGCTATTGGTTACCTTTCTTTTCTACCAAAGACATTTTCCCAATGTGTGTAAGTTTTAGGAATCGTTTCACTTTGTTGTGGTGTAGTGCCCCCAAGGCCAAGCCCTTTGTAAATCTGGGTTATGAAATGAATTGTAAATATGTGTTATAGGCTGGTGAGCCAAGTTTGTATAAGCCGGCGGGCTTATGTGATTGTTAGGCCAGAGAGCCTAAGGGTTGTAGGCCAAGGGTCTGATTTTGTACTTATATGTATGCAACACATTAATAAAATATAAACACCGCTGCGTGCAGGCCGACACGATGAATGAGTGATGGGGGACTAAGCATCCACAGAGAGGGTAAGGGATTAGGGGCTGGAAGGTGGGAAAAGGGGCTAAGTGTTAAGCCTAGGGGGCTTAAGCCTTGGGAATAATATTTTAATATTATTCCAAAAGACATGTGAATAATATGTTTTTACCCTAAGTTCTTTTGGAATGACATGTGACTTCCAAATGGTGGGAGAAGCGCACACTAATGGAACCATGTAGCTTCACAGGTGACAAGTGTCAACCCAAGCCCATGCAAATAAGAGGGTTGAGATGAGCCGTGTTGGGGGTTTTTCTCCATTCGATCGGATCTTCTGAACAGTACAACCGGTCCTACCTCTGCAAGAATACCCCGTACGCCCTCTGAACAAAAAGCCGGTGTGTTGATTCGAAATAACTGGTGTTAATTTCTGAAAATCCAAAGCATCCTCTGTCTGAGCATCGAGCCTATGAGTGGAGTCTTGTCCGAAGCCATATTTGAGAGACCACACACCATTGTTGAACCTGTTGGAAAGCCCGTGTCTGTTTTCCCCGTTGGTTGTTGTGGCCACATTGTGCTGGATTGTGTGGGGCTTGTTGGCTGGTTGTACAACATTCTCTCCAGGTGAGAGAGGTGATTGAGGTTGGAAGAGCAGGTTGTTGGCCTGTGAGCGATTCTCTCCACGTGAGAGAGTGCACAGAGGAAGGAGAGAACTCCTGGAAGGAACCCTGTAGCTGCCACAGAGCTCAGAGGCTTTTGGTCCGGTCTGTTTCTGAAACCCAAGGCAAGGGAGGTTAGCAGCCGAAGGACTGTCTAGGTGATAGAGAAGGTGTATACTCCTGGGGTGGAACATGCATGTGGGGAAGGAGAGTCTGTGGGCAGTGAGTATGAGGGGTTCCTGGGAGAGAATTCCTTCCTTGTGATTGTGTGTTTTCCATGTAACCTCAGCCTAGCCTAGGATTCCTTGCCTTAGGTTGGAGCTTAGTCCCAGCTCGTGGGTGACCCACTGCTGAGCTTGATGAGCAGTGTGGTCTAAGGCTAGGAGGTTCGTGGAAGGCCTGCACCTGGTTGGTGGAACTACTATTGTTTCCAAGATAAGTATCAAATGATGTTTTAATTTATGTTTCTGCATGTCTGTGTATTTATAATTATCATGTATTCTACCGTGCATATGAATTAATGCTAATGCCATGTTTAAAATTATGATAGCAGTAATTTTTAGATTTACTCTGAGCTCTAAATGTGTTTCATTGCTTAAATGCATGTTGTTTTATAATCTGAGAGTGAGTGTTATATTTCCGCGAAGTATGGTAACAAAAGGGATGTTATAGTATGGTATCAGAGCCAAGGTTTCGACGTTGAGCCTAGATGGGCTAGTCGAGTGGTCTTTCGACCAAGAGTGTGAGGAGAGATTGGGTTTGGAAGACCGATTTCGGACCCTGGAATGCTCCAGATGTGTCAAGGAGTTACTTGACATGCTTACAAGCTTAGGAGGTATAACAGTGTCGTGGAACCGCAACCGGTGTGGTATATGGCCACAGGGAGAGAGGACTCCACACAAGAAGTGTTGGAGCCTTAGGATCTATTCGGGAGGGAAGGAAAACCCTTGTGACCATCGGATCTGGGAAGTGTTCGCAGGGTTTAAAAACCCTTTGGAGTTGCACAAGAGCGTGAGAATCACAATACACGAACTCCCGAAAACCCGAGAAGATCTACACTGTAGATCTGGGAGGAAGGTTCGATCGTTATATCTGGCGGAGTCGCGCTCAAGTTAGTCGCGAAAACCTTTTGGATTTCATAAAGTCGGGAGATGGGAAGTGAGGGAGGAGAACACCTCCGAAACCTGAAACCAAAAATCCCGAAACGATCTACACCGTAGATCATAGGAAGGGAGTTGACCGTCGGATCAAGTGGAAGAGCAAACCATAATTTGGGATTTCGGCAAACGGAAGTTCGAGATGTGGGATGCATGAACTCCCGATGCCTGAAACCCCGAAACGCTGAAAAGATCTGGGCTGTAGATCTGAGGAAGGAGTCTAACCGTTGGATTTTGCTTGGAATGGACATGGGTGCATGAATGTGTACCATGTGCCAGTGAGTCGAGAAGATAGGTGAGAGTGGTGGGACCCGATGACATCACCAAAGGTGATGTGGACCCTCCTGAATATACCACACGCCACTATGGTGAAGGACAAAAACTGTGCTGTGGGCCCGCAGGATAAAGTAAATCGGAATTTCAGAAGTCAGAGGTTGGAAAGGAAAGCAAGTTTGGGAGTCTCAAGAACAGAAACCCCGAAACTCGAAGTTCCGAAGTCTCAAAATATTCGGAGACAGAAGAAACATAGAAGATTTTAAGGCCGACAGTTGTGATGTGGGCCTAGACAGTAAGGAAACCGAATTTTCAGAATTCAGGAATTGAGGCAACAAAGAGTGGGAGTTGCTGCAACGTGAATTTCTGGTCATGAAATCCTGAAAGGATCTGGACCGTTAGATCCAACTCATCGAGGATCGTTGGATATAGTACAACAAACCGTGTATCATATTTCAGGGATAGGAGTGACAATAGGTTGGGAGTCACTGCATCATGAACTCCCGGGTACCGAAAACCCGAAGTCCCGAAATTTGCAGAGCCGAACAGAGCTCAGAAAACTTTGTGAAGTCAAAACATTATTTCTTGTTCACGATTGGCTTATGAATTTCGTAAGTTTTCTTGAAGGTTTAAGGGCCTGACAAACTTCATATTGATTGCACATTGTGTGTGTAGAGTTCAACGAGTGTCAGGATAGCCAAGAATAGACGCCGAGAAAGGAAATGGAAGAGTTGCAGAGTGCCTCCATTTCAGAGGACGAAAGAGAAGGAAAGGATGTCAACTTGGGAGTCAAAGGAACAAACTCTAATGGGCATGGAAAAGAGATAGATAAAGAAGGATGTATGATGAAACTCATTGAAAAATTGTAGAAATATGCACATGCTCACCGAGCTGATAGCCGAAATCTCATGAAAATCAAGGATCAGTGGGGTGAATTCATCTTAAAAATGTTGAAGAGCCTGGAAAGAATAGAAAAGAAATTGGAAAAAGAGAGTAACACAAGCAGATCAAGAAGTGTCACAACCCCTGAGAGGAGAAGAATATCGAGGAGTGGTAGTAGGCATTACTGTCTCTCCTCAAAGCATTCTGGTAGGGAAACACACAGTAGTTCAAGCCCGTCCTCTACCAGAAAACACCAAAAATCTGGAAAGGATGAATTGAAAGGGGAGATGAACAAGATCAAGCCTCCAACGTTTGATGGAGAACATAAGAAGGAGGAAGATGCTGAGACATGGTTGCTTGGCATGAAGAAATATTTCCAACTGTAGAACTACTCCGCTCATGCAGAAGGAAGAATTGCGATGTACCAACTAAAAGGAAAAGCATCCATGTGGTGGGATCAGTTTGTGCAAGTGCAGCACATCAGAGAGAAAGATATCACTTGGAAGGCGTTTAAGAGGTATTTCAAGAAGAAATACCCAACCAAAAGATATTATGACAAAAAGATGAAGGAGTTCTTTGAACTCAAGCTAGGCAGCATGACCATTGATGAGTACGAATGGAGTTTCTTGGAACTACTGAAGTATGTTCCATTCATCAAAGATGAGACTGTCAAGATTCAGAGGTATCTGAGTGGACTGCCACCTTCCATCGGTGCTAAGATTTAGTATGATGATCCTAAGACTATGGAAGAAATAATAAGAAGGGTGAAATGCTTGTATGAACAACAAAGAGAAAAACTTACCTTTAGGAAGGCTTGGGATGACCAGAAGAGGTTTACGAAGGAACAGAGGTAGAAGGGAAACAAGCCTCCCTTTTTCAAAAATAGTCCTTAGGGATAGCCATCCTTTAGAGAGCCTAGGAAGGATGAAGTGGGTGAGCAAATGCCAATACCGCCACCTATGGAGTGTTGGGGCTATAAAGGAAACCATAGGTACAGAGACTTCCCCCACAGAAAAGATAAAGCGAGAACCGTCCACAATGTTCAGCAAGCTAAAACAATGGAGGATATGGGCAACAGGATGCCAAGGATCTACGCAGTCATGTTCAGCAAGCGAAATTTCAATCGCACATGATTGAAGTGGAAGGTATGATTAACAACCAACCACTAATTATTTTAATTGAGTCAAGGGCTAGCCATAGTTATGTAGATCCTAGGGTGGTGGGAAGTTTGCATTTATCAAGAAGCAAACAAGAAAAGTCTTGGTTAGTGAAGTTGGCTACAGGGACCAAGAGGAAGGTCACTAAATTGGTTAAGTCCTGTTCAGTGGACATGAAAGGCTTGATCACTAAGGCTGAATTGAATATTCTGCCTTTAGGCTCTTATAACTGCTTAATTAGGATGGACTGGTTGGACCAGCACCATGCCCTCCTAGACTGCCGTAACAAGAGGTTTACATGCATGGACGAAGAGGGAAATCAGAAAACAGTCCAAGGAATTCCCAGAGCTGTGGCTGTCAAAGAAATCTCAGCCATGCAGCTGAAGAAGTGCTACAGGAAGGGTTGTCAATTATTTGCAGCTCGTATGGAAGAAGCATCCAGAGATGCAGTCTCAAATATTGGAGACCATGAGGTACTCACATAGTTAAAAGATGTATTTAAGGAAGTAACTGGACTACCTCCGAAGAGGGACATTGATTTTTCTATAAATTTGATGCCTGGAGCAGCTCCACTTTCGAAGGCTCCTTATAGAATGAGTACGCCAGAGTTGAAAGAGTTGCAATTGCAGCTTGAAGAGCTTTTGAAGAAGGGGTACATTCACCCAAGCGTGTCACCTTGGGGTGCCCCAGTCCTATTCGTGAAGAAGAAAGATGGGACGTTGAGGCTGTGCATTGATTTCCGACAGTTGAATAAGGT
Organism: Picea engelmannii; assembly: GCA_009831015.1. Classification (NCBI taxonomy): domain Eukaryota; kingdom Viridiplantae; phylum Streptophyta; class Pinopsida; order Pinales; family Pinaceae; genus Picea; species Picea engelmannii. The sequence goes on along the minus strand of ML780288.1, from coordinate 1,337,603 downwards.
AACTGTCAGGAACAAGTATCCTCTACCAATGATTGATGATCTTTTCGATCAGTTGAAGGGTGAAAGAATATTTTCGAAGATAGATCTCAGATCGGGATATCACCAGGTAAGAATAAAGGATGAGGACATCAACAAGACCACCTTTAGAACAAGGTATGGTCATTATGAGTTCATGGTGGTGCCGTTTGGTTTGTCAAACGCACCTGTTGTTTTCATGTGCTTAATGAATGGTGTATTCAAGGACTATTTAGACAAGTTTGACATAGTCTTCTTGGATGACATCTTGGTGTATTCCAAGTTGGAGAAAGAGCATGAACAACACTTGAGAATGGTTCTGCAAGTGTTGAGAGAACACCAGTTGTATGCCAAGCTAAGAAAATGCTCATTTTATCAAAGGTAGATCCATTACTTGGGGCATATTATTTCAGAAGAAGGGATCGTTGTGCATCCTGAAAAGGTTGAGGCCATCCGAGAATGGTCAGTGCCAAGGAATGTGGTAGAAGTTAGATCTTTTATGGGTCTGGCAGGCTATTATAGAAGGTTTATAGCAGGGTTCTCAAAGTTAGATCACCCTATTATTTCCTTGCAAAGGAAGGAGAAGAAGTTTCAGTGGACTAAAGAGTGTGAGAACAGTTTCCAGCTATTGAAGAAGTTAACCAACACTCCAATCCCGAGGATTGCAGATCCAAATATGGATTTCGTGGTGTGCATAGATGCATGTAAGGAGGGGTTGGGAGGAGTTCTCAGCCAAGAGGTATTTGTAATATGTTATGAGTCCCGAAAGATGAAAGAGCATGAAATGAATTATGCCACTCACAATTTAGAGCTGGCAACAATCGTCCACGCATTGAGGAAATGGATACATTACCTCATGGGAAGGAGATTCGAATTGAGAACAGACCACAACGATCTGAAGTATTTATTTGATCAACCGACTTTAAATGCTAGGAAAACCAGATGGATGGAGTTTTTGTGTGAATATGACTTTGATATCAAGCATATCAAAGGGAAAGAAAATAAGGTGGTTGATGCACTCAACAGAAAAGTGCACAAATTACATGCTATAGCCATTAGCATGTACAAGACTGATATTAAGGATAGAATTTTGGAAGCTGCAAATGCTGATTTGTAGTACAGAGGTCTGGTAGCAAAGCTACAATAGCGTGAGAGACCACAGACCCAGGGAAGTTACACCTTGGGAACTGATGGCTTACTCCTGTATAAGAACAGAGTGTATGTACCCAATGTCCGAGAATTGAAGCTGACAATTCTAAAAGAAATGCATAACGTGGCTTATGCTAGACATCCTGGATATCAGAAGATTATGGCAGCAGTCAAAAGACATTATTTTTGGTCGGGTATGAAGAGAGAGATCGCTGAATACATCGTCAGATGTATGGAGTGCCAAAAAGTTAAGGTTGAGCATAGGCATCCAGCAGGGGTGCTGCAGCCTTTACCCATTCCTGAGTGGAAATGGGAAGTGGTGACAATGGATTTTATCACAATATTGCCCAGAACAAGCAAGCATCATGATTCAATAATGGTGGTGGTGGACAAACTTACAAAAGATGCCCATTTTATTCCATTGAAAACCACTCACAAGGCAGCAGATGTTGCTGATATCTTCTTAAAAGAAGTGGCACGCTTGCACGAAATTCCTAAGACGATTGTGTTTGATAGAGACCTGAAATTCACCTTGAATTTCTGGAAAGGACTGTTCAAGGGATTCAGAACGAATCAAAACTTTAGTACAATGTATCATCCTGAGTCTGACAGACAAACAAAGAGGGTGAATAGAGTAATAGAAGACATGCTGAGAATGTATGTGATGGATAAACCATCAAGATGGGAAGACTACCTGTATTTGGTAGAATTCACCTACAATAATGGGTATCACGCATCGTTGAAGATGATCCCATTTGAAGCACTTTATGGAAGAAAGTGCAACACTCCAGTGAGCTAGGATAATCCAGCTAACAGAGTAGTAGTTGGGCCTGAGCTGCTCAAAGAGATGGAAGACCAAATGATAGGAATTAAACATAATTTGAAAGCTGCCCAAGACAGGCAGAAGAGTTATGCTGATAAGAACATAACCCACAGAGAATACAAAGTGGGTGATCATGTTTTCCTGAAAGTAAAAACTAACAGGAGTTCCCTGAAGCTGGGAAGTTGCGCCAAGTTGGCAACAAGATTTTGTGGGCCATCTGAGATCCTCGAAAGGATTGGTCCAGTTGCATACATGCTTGCATTACCTGCATCTATGACTGTACATAATGTTTTTCATGTTTCACTGCTTAAGAGATATATACCTGATGCTAATCATGTTATCAATTGGAATGTGATTCAGGTGGAACTAGAAGGTATCCTACAAGTGCATCCTATGCACATATTGGATAGGAAAATAAAACAGCTCCGGAATTGAGCCATAGAGCTTGTAAAGGTCCAGTGGACCTGGTATAGTCCTGAGGACATGACATGGGAGCATGAAGATGTTATGCGGGTAGAGTACCCGCATCTTTTTGAAAATTTTGAAAAGCTTGCAGAGACAATGTAAGGTTGCACTGAGGACAATACAGAAATAAGGGGAGGGGGATTGTAGTGTCCCCAAGGCCGAGCCCTTTGTAAATTTGGGTTATGAAATGAATTGTAAATATGTGTTATAGGCTGGTGAGCCAAGTTTGTATATGTTGGTGGGCTTATGTTATTGTTAGGCCATAGAGCCTAAGGGTTGTAGGCCAAGGGTCTGATTTTTTACTTATATGTATGCAACACATTAATAAAATATAAACACTACCGCATGCAGGCCGACACGATGAATGAGTGATGGGGGACTAAGCATCCACAGAGAGGGCAAGAGATTAGGGGCTGGAAGGTGGGAAAAGGGGCTAAGTGTTAAGCCTACGGGGCTTAAGCCTTGGGAATAATATTTTAATATTATTCCAAAAGACATGTGAATAATATGTTTTTAACCTAAGTTCTTTTGGAATGACATGTGACTTCCAAATGGTGGGAGGAGTGCACGCTGATGGAAGCATGCAGCTTCACGGGTGACAAGTGTCAACCCAAGCCCATGAAAAAAGGAGGGTTGAGATGAGCCGTGTTGGGTGTTTTTCTCCATTCGATCAGATCTTCTGAATAGTACAATCGGTCCGACCTCTGCAAGAATACCCTGTACGCCCTCTGAACAAAAATTTGGTGTGTTGATTCAGAATAACTGGTGTTAATTTCTGAAAATCCAAAGCATCCTCTGTCTGAGAATCGAGCCTATGCATGGAGTCTTGTCTGAAGCCATATCCGAGAGACCATCCACCATTGTTGAACCTGTTGGAAATACTGTGTCTGTTTTCCCCGTTGGTTGTTGTGGCCATGCAGTGCTGGACTGCGTGGGGCTTGTTGGCCAGTTGCACAACATTCTCTCTAGGTGAGAGAGGTGATTTAGGTTGGAAGAGCAGGTTGTTGGCCTATGAGTGATTCTCTCTAGGTGAGAGAGTGCACAGATTAAGGAGAGAACTCCTGGAAGGAACCTTGTAGCTACCATAGAGCTCGGAGACTTCCGGTCTGGTCTATTGCTGAAACCCAAGGCAAGGGAGGTTAGCAGCTGAAGGACTATCTAGGTGACAGAGAAGGTGTATACTCCTAGGGTGGAACATTCATGTGGGGAAGGAGAGTCTGTGGGCAGTGAGTATGAGGGGTTCCTAGGAGAGAATTCCTTCCTTGTGATTGTGTGTTTTCCCTATAACCTCAGCCTAGCCTAGGATTCCTTGCCTTGGGGTGGAGCTTAGTCCCAGCTCGGGGGTGACCCACTATTGAGCTTGATGAGCAGTGTGGTCTAAGGCTAGGAGGTTCGTGGAAGGCCTGCACCTGGTTGGTGGAACTACTATTGTTTCCAAGATAAGTACCAGATGATGTTTTAATTTATGTTTCTGCATGTCTGTGTATTTATAATTATCATGTATTCTGCTGTGCATATGAATTAATGCTAATGCCATGTTTAAAATTATGATAGCAGTAATTTTTAGACTTACTATGAGCTCTAAATGTGTTTCATTACTTAAATGCATGTTGTTTTATAATCTGAGAGTGAGTGTTATATTTCCGCGAAGTATGGTAACAAAAGGGATGTTACAGTATGGTATCAGAGCCAAGGTTTTGACGCTGAGCCTAGATGGGCTAGTCGAGTGGTCTTTGGACCAAAAGTGTGAGGAGAAATTAGGTTTGGAAGACTGATTTCGAACCATGGAATGCTCCAGATGTGTCAAGGAGTTACTAGACATACTTACAAGCTTAGGAGATATAGCGGTGTTGTGAAACCGCAACTGGTGTGGTATATGGCCACAGGGAGAGAGGACTCCACAATAGAAGTGTTGGAGCCTTAGGATCTGTTTGGGAGGGAAGGCGAATCCTCGTGACCATCGGATTTGGGAAGTGTGTGTAGGGTTTAAAAACCCTTTGGAGTTGCACAAGAGCGTGGGAATCATGATACACGAACTCCCAAAAACCCGAGAAGATCTACACTGTAGATTTGGGAGGAAGGATCGACCGTTAGATTTCGCAGAGTCACGCTTGAGTTAGTCGTGAAAACCTTTCATATTTTTCAAAGTCGGGAGATGGGAAGTGAGGGAGGAGAACACCTCCGAAACTCGAAACCCGAAATGATCTACACCATAGATCGTAGGAAGGGAGTTGACCATCGGATCAAGTGCAGGAGAAAACCGTAATTCAGGATTTTGGAAAATGAAAGTTCAAGATGTGGGATGCATGAACTCTCGATGCCCGAAACCCCAAAACGTCGAAAAGATCTACGCCGTAGATCCGAGGAAGGAGTCTAACCGTTGGATTTTACTTGGAATGGACGTGGGCGCATGAATGTGTATCACGTGCCAGTGTGATCCAGATTTTATGAGCAGAATGAAATGAATATAGATTGTTAACAGGTTCTTAACACAAAATAACAAAGATACAGTAAAACTGGTTTTCTATTCAATAACAAAATAAGTTGAAACTGTAAAATGTAGTGGAAACAAGCTTGCTGGAATGGTGGTGTCTTATCTCTGAGAAGAGATGTGACGGCAGCGCGCATTCGCAAGAAGAAGGTTACAATGAGGCTCTGAAGGCCTTTTTACAATAAGAAAGAATGCCCAAAACCCTAGACATCCAAAAACCTAACCCTAGGAGATGAAGCGCCAAAATTCATGTGGGCCCTGTTTGGGTAAGCTAGTACATCAACTTCCCGGGGTCGTAACTTTTGCATACGATCTATGTTTTAGGTGTGTGATAGCCCGTTGGAAAGGTATCGTTGAGGAGATTCATTTTGGGGGCTCAATTATGCCTTTGAATATCATTGAGGAGCTCAATACCGAAAAAACTTCATTTAGGCCCTCAAAATGGCCCCAGAAGTAAAAACTGCTAAAAATAGTAAATTGCCAAAAATGTCAGAAAGCTATTTTGAGCCAGTTGGAAAAGGTGGGTGGTCACCGATATCCATCTAGATCAATCCTCCCTCCTTAGGAAGCAATGGTATCCATTGCGTTGAGGTCCCCCATTAGATGAGGAAATTTCTGCTGAATTTGGCCCCGGGTGAGTCACTTGCCTTGGTGCAGGAGTTGCCTTGCTTTGACGACTCGATAAAGCTGGATCCTTTGTTGTCGAGTGCCCTTGATATGTCTGTCCAGAATCTGATCATTGAATTCCTGTTGTATGCAGTCAGGATTGAGGTCTGTTGGTGTCAGTTGTTCTGCTACGTCTGAGGTGTCCAATAATGGTGGGAAATAAGGGCAAAGGATATCCACGTTGAACACTGGGTTTAGGCCAAGGAAAGGAGGAATGTTGAGCTCAAAAGAATTATCCCCCACAGCCTTGGTGATAGTGTACGGTCCATAACGGAGTGGGCGAAGCTTCCGATGGGGTCCTGTAAGGCATTCTTTCTGTAAGTGCAACCAAACTTTGTCGCCCACCTAAAACTTATGCGGCACCCGATGTTGATCATGGCACTATTTGTACTTGTCATTGGACTTCTGTAGGATATCCTGAACCTGTTGGCGGATGTGCTGGATCCGCTCAATGAACCGGGTGGCTTTGTCAACTTTAGTTGGAGCAGGAGATGATTCAGTCGAAGTGACCGCAAGGGGAAGTGCAACATCTATGGGACCCAATGGTTGGAATCCCAACCCCACTTGAAAGGGGCTGTGGCCGATTGAGCTATGCAAGGCTCAGTTGTAGCTATGCTAGACATAGGGAAGGCTCTCATCCCATGTGCGAGGGTTCTTTGAATTATACATGCGAAGGATATGCACAATCATTCGATTTACAACCTTGGTTTGGCCATCTGTCTGGGGGTGGAAGGCCGTGGATTTGGTGAGCTTGGTGTCCAACAATGACCAGAGGCTCGACTAGAATGTGCTGAGAAATCGACTATCCCGATCTGATACAATGGTTTGTGGGATTCCAAAATGTACCCAAACTCATTCAAAGAAGAGCTTGGCAGTGGCCTCTGCTATGATGCTCTTCTTACAGGCAACCATAATCGCCATCTTAGAAAAACGATCAACAACCACAAAAACACAGTCATTTCCCTGCTTGGTGGATGGGAGGCCTGACATGTAGTCCATTGAGATGGATTCCCATGGCCAATTCAGGAGTAGGAAGAGGGGTGTACAGGCCCTGTTTCTTAGTCGTTGGTTTGGCAATAACGCAGGCAGTGCAGGACCTAATATACTTTCCGACCTCCTGTCGAAGTTTTGTCCAGTAGAAATGTTTCTGTAGCATCGCCACTGTCTTTTCGATGCCGAAGTGTCTTGCCACCCGACTGTAGTGGGCTTCCCAGATCAGATTCGCTGGTTCACTTGATGGAACACATATATGGCCCAGATGACATAACAACCCATCCTGAAGATGGAAATTATCGACAACTGCATTTGCACCCAACATTTGGTAGGTGGTGGTGAAGTCAGGGTCTGTCTCATAGAGTTGGGGCCATCCAGATGTCTCATGGCCAAAAGAGTCTAGCACCATGGTGAGTGCTGCGACTGGTGGTCTGCTGAGGCAATCAGTGACGCGATTGGTGCTTCCTGTTTTATACTTGATGTTGAGGTGGAATTTCTGCAAGTATGTGGACCACTTTTGATGGCGGTCATTCTGCAGTTTTCCCTGTGTCTGCATGAACTGCAGTGGCTTATGATCAGTGTGGATGACTGTCTCCTTGCCAAGAATGTAATGTCTCCACTGGCGGCATGATTGCATAATGGAGTACATTTCTTTGTCATAAGTAGGGTACTTGCGGATAGTATCGGACAGTGTCTCACTATGATAGGCCACGAGGTGGCTGTGCTGAGTGAGAACGATGCCCACAACATAGTCTGAAGCATCTGTCTCGATCTCAAAGGGATGTTGTAGGTTCGGTAGTGAAAGTATTGGGGCTGAGCACAAGCACTGCTTCAAATCATCAAACTTTTGTTGTTGGGACCGGCCCCATACAAATTTTTCCTTACCACCACCCTTGTTTATTTGGCTGAGGGCCCATGTAATATGGGAGAAACACAACACGAACCTGTGGTAGAAATTAGCAAGTCCCAAGAAGCTCCAAAGCTCAGTGAGTGTTGTTGGGGCTGGCCAGTCATGGATGACTTGGATCTTGGCTGGATCCACATGTACGCCATGCTGATCAATTATGTAGCCTAGGTAATGGACCCTGTCCATGCCGAATGAGCATTTTTCTAGGTTGGCGTATAGCTTGTGCTGCCACAGGGTGTGCAGAACCTGCTGAATATGTTGCAAGTGTTCAGCCCAAGTCTTGCTATAAATTAGAATGTCATCCAGATACACCATTACAAAAATATTGGTGAATGGTCGCAAGACATCGTCCATCATCCTCATGAAAGTGGCTGGAGCATTTGTCAAACCAAAGGGCATGAACAACCATTCAAAAAGTCCTTCCTTTGACTTGAAGGCGGTCTTCCATACATCTATCTGTTCTATCGGGACCTGGTGGTAGCTAGACTTCAGATCAATCTTACTGAAGTATTTTCCCCCCGTGAGTTGATCAAGGAGGTCATCGATTCGGGGAATCAGGTACCAGTTTCTGACAATGATTTTATTCAAAGCCCAGTAATCAATACAGATTCGCCAGGTTCCATCTTTCTTCTGTACCAACATGATTGGGCTCTCGCAAGGTGATGAGATGGGGTGGATTTTCCCCTTGTGGAGCAATTCTTGGAACTGTCGCTTGATCTCCTCATTCTCTAACAAAGAGCGACGATAGACTGGCCCATTGGGCAGCGGTGTGCCAGGGGTCAGATCGATGGGGTGCTTGACCTGGCAGTGCAGAGGTACCCCTATAGGTGAGGAGAAGATATCTGAGTATTCTTCCACGACCTTGTCTACTTGCTTCTGCTGTGTGGAGAGATCGGCCGCAGAGACCTTGGATGTGGCTGCGATCTTTCGCTTGTTCTGGGAGCGAATCACGAAGAAGACAAACTTCCCCGTTTGAGAGATGACCTTCCTACATTGCTTAGCAGAGATCAAGGAAATAACACTAGGTGGGACTGCCTCGGGTATCCTGTACAATTTCCCGTTCAAAGTAATAATAACACTACGAGGCCTAGACTCATATACAACATGACGTTTCCATAAATAAGGTTGGCCCAAAAGAACATCACAAACTTCGAGAGGAGAAACATTACACAATACCTCGTCTTTGAAGGGCTTGATGCCGTACGACAATTGGCACTGTTGGCTGACACGGAGATCACTTCCTTGGTGGAGCCATCCAATGGTGTAGGGTTGTGGGTGCGACGTTGTTGACAGGGCCAACCACTTGACGACCTCTGCTGAGATGAGGTTCTTCTGGCTACCGCTATCAACGATGAAGTGCAGCGGGGTGCCTTTTACCCACATCGGTGAATGGAAGAGGCACTCTCCTTCTTCTGGCTCATCTGGTTCACCAGGCTGGAGCTTGGTGGTAGCAACAGTGGCACTGGGTTCCACATCAATGATCCGTCTTCCCCTTTCTGGTTCTATCTCGGAGTCAGAATCTACATCTGATTCAGAGGCTTTCACCTCGGCCACCAACGACTGCTTTGAGCGACAGTCAGCAGTGTTATGCCAAGGGCTCTTACGGAAGTCACACCACTTCCAGGTATCTTTCTTTGTCTTTCCAGTGTCCTTATTTTCTTGTGGCTTGTACTGGTTGTCTTGATACTGCCCATATTTTCTTTGTCCTTTGTTCGGTAGGTTGGGGCCACCCTTTCCTAGCTTTTGTTGTGAGGGGTTCCCAGGATTTGCCCGAAACTATCCATCATCTCGTTCCTCTGCTGCGTGAGGGTTTCCTCAATCAATAGTATGAAAGGATCTCCTGTCCCATCATATTTATTTTCTCTTGCCATGGGAGGTCACTTTGGCATGCGAGAGCTTCTTTCCTCAAGAGAAACAAGCTCGAGACCCAACTCTTTGTACTCCGACCTCGTTGGGGACATGCATTAAGATGACAAGGAGCAAACCGCTTTGATACCACTGATCCGGATTTTATGAGTAGAACGAAATGAATAAAGATTATTAACAGGTTCTTAACACAAAATAACAGAGATACAGTAAAACTGGTTTTCTATTCAATAACGAAATAAGCTGAAACTGTAAAATGCAACGGAAACAATCTTGCTGGAATGGTGGCGGCTTATCTCTGAGAAGAGATATGACGACAACGTAGATTTGCAAGAAGAAGGTTACAATGAGGATCTGAAGGCCCTTTAACAATAAGAAAGAATTCCCAAAACCCTAGAAATCCAAAAACCTAACCCTAGGAGATGAAGCGCCAAAAGTCATGTGGGCCCCGTTTGGGTAAGCTAGTACATCAACTTCCCGGGGTCGTAACTTTTGCATACGATCTCCGTTTTAGGCGTTTGATAGCCCGTTGGAAAGGTATCGTCGAGGAGATTCATTTTGGGGGACAAATTATGCATTCAACTATCATTGAGGATCTTGATACCTAAAAACCTTCATTTAGGCCCTCAAAATGGCCCCGAAAGTAAAAACTGCTAAAAATAGTAAATTGCCAAAAATGTCAGAAAGTTGTTTTGATCCAGTTGGAAAAGGTGGGTGGCCATCGATATCCATATAGATCATAGTGAGTCAAGACAGGTGAGAGTGGTGGGACCCGATGACGTCACCAAAGGTGACGTGGATGCTCCTGAATGTACCAGGCGCCACTGTGGTGAAGGGCGACAACTATGCTGTGGGCTCAGAGGATAAAGTAAATCGGAATTTCAAAAGTCAAAGGTTGAAAAGGAAAGAAAGTCTGGGAGTCTCAAGAAACGAAACCTCGAAACTCGAAGTTTTGAAGTCCCAAAATCTTCGGAGACGGAATAACCGTAGTAGATTTTAAGGGCGACAGTTGTGCTGTGGGCCCAGAGAACAAGGAAACTGAATTTTCAGAATTCGGGAATTGAGGCGACAAAGAGTTTGATTCGCTACAACGTGAATTTCTAGTCATGAAATCCTGAAAGGATCTGGACCGTTAGATCCAACTCATCGAGGATCATTGGATCTCGTACAAGAAACCGTGTATCAGATTTCGAGGATAGGAGTGACAAGAGCTTGGGAGTCACTGCATCATGAACTCCTGGGTACCGAAAACCTGAAGTCCCAAAATTTGCAGAGCCGAACAGAGCTAAAAAAACTTTGTGAAGTCAAAACATTCTTTCTTGTTCACGATTGGTTTATGAATTTTGTAAGTTTTCTTGAAGGTTTAAGGGCCTGACAAACTTCGGATTGATTGCACATTGAGTGCGAAGAGTTCAATGAGAGTTAGGACAACCAAGAATAGACGCCGAGTAAGGAAATGGAAGAGGTGCAGAGTGCCTCTATTTCAGAGGATGAAAGAGAAGGAAAGGATGTCAACTTGGGAGTCGAAGGAACAAACTCTAATGGGCACGAAAAAGAGATAGATAAAGAAGGATGTATGATGAAACTCATTGAAAAATTGTAGAAATATGCCCAGGCTTGCCGAGCTGATAGCCGAAAGCTCATGAAAATCAAGGATCAACAGGGTGAATTCAACTTGAAAATGTTGAAGAGTCTGTAAATAATAGAATAGAAATTGGAAAAAGAGAGTGACACAAGAATATCAAGAAGTGTCAGAACCCCTGAGAGGAGAAGAAGACCGAGGAGTGGTAGCAGACATTACCGTCTCTCCCCAAAGCATTCTACTAGGGAAACACACAGTAGTTCAAGCCTGTACCCTACCAGAAAACACCAAAAATATGGAAAGGATGAATTGAAAGGGGAGATGAACAAGATCAAGCCTCCAACATTTGATGGAGAACATAAGAAGGAGGAAGTTGCCGAGACATGGTTGCTTGGCATGAAGAAATATTTCCAACTGTAGAACTACTCCACTCATGTAGAAGGAAGAATTGCGATGTACCAACTAAAAGGAAAATCATCCATGTGGTGGGATCAGTTTGTGCAAGTGCAGCACATCAGAGAGAAATATATCACTTGGAAGGAGTTTAAGAGGTATTTCGAGAAGAAATACTTGACCAAAAGATATTATGACAGAAAGATGAAGGAGTTCTTTGAACTAAAGCTAGGCAGCATGACCATTGATGAGTACGAACGAAGTTTCTTGGAACTACTGAAGTATGTTCCATTCATCAAAGATGAGACTGTCAAGATTCAGAGGTATCTGAGTGGACTGCCACCTTCCATCGGTGATAAGATTCAGTATGATGATCCTAAGACTATGGAAGAAACAATAAGAAGGGAAAAATGCTTGTATGAATAGAAAAGAGAAAAGCCTACCTTTTGGAAGGCTTGGGATGACTAGAAGAGGTTTAAGAAGGAACAGAGGCAGAAGGGAAACAAGCCTCCATTTTTCAGAACCAATCCTCAGGGACAACCATCCTTTAGAGAGCCCAGGAAGGCTGAAGTGGGTGAGCAAATGCCAAGACTGCCACCTATGGAGTGTTGGGGTTGTAAAGGAAACCATAGGTATAGAGACTACCCCCACAGAAAAGATAAAGCGAGAATCATCCACAATGTTTAGCGAGCTGAAATAGTGGAGGATATGAGCAGCAGGATGCCAAGGATCTACGCAGCCCTGGACAATAAGAAAGAAGAATTTCAATTGCACACGATTGAAGGGGATGGTATGATTAACAACTGAACACTAATTATTTTAATTGATTCAAGGGCTAGACATAGTTATGTAGATCCTAGGGTGGTGGAAAGTTTGCGTTTATCAAGAAGAAAATATGAAAAGTCTTGGTTAGTGCAGTTGGCTACATGGACTAAGAGGAAGGTCACTGAATTGGTTAAGTCCTATTCAGTGGACATGAAAGGATTGAGCACTAAGGATGAATTGAATATTCTTCCTTTAGGCTCTTATAACTGCTTAATTGGGATGGACTGGTTGGACCAGCACCATGCCCTACTGGACTGTCGTAACAAGAGGTTTACATGCCTGGATGAAGAGGAAAATCAGAAAATAGTCCAAGGAATTCCCAGAGTTGTGGCTGTCAGAGAAATCTCAGCCATGCAGCTGAAGAAGTGCTACAGGAAGGGCTGTCAATTATTTGTAACTCGTATGGAAGAAGCATCCAGAGATGCAGTCTGAAGTATTGGAGACCATGAGGTACTCACAGAGTTCAAATATGTATTTCAAGAGGTACCTGGACTACCTACGAAGAGGGACATCGATTTTTCTATAAATTTGATGCCTGGAGCATCTCTAGTTTTGAAGGCTCCTTATAGAACGAGTACGCTAGAGCTGAAAGAGTTGCAATTGCAGCTTGAAGAGATTTTGAAGAAGGGGTACATTCACCCAAGTGTGTCACCTTGGGGTGCCCCGGTCCTATTCATGAAGAAGAAAGATGGGACGTTGAGGCTATGCATTGATTTTCGGCAGTTGAATAAGGTAAATGTCAAGAACAAGTATCCTCTGCCAAAGATTGATTATCTTTTCGATTAGTTGAAGGGTGTGAGAATATTTTCGAAGATAGATCTCAGATTGGGATATCACCAGGTAAGAATAAAGGATGAGGACATCAACAAGACCACCTTTAGAACAAGGTATGGTCATTATGAGTTCACGGTGGTGCCGTTTGGATTGTCAAAGGCACTTGTTGTTTTCATGTGCTTAATGAATGGTGTATTCAAGGATTATTTAGACAAGTTTGTCATAGTCTTCTTGGATGACATCTTGGTGTATTCCAAGTCGGAGGAAGAGCATGAACAACACTTGAGAATGGTTCTGCAAGTGTTGAGAGAACACCAGCTGTATGCCAAGCTGAGCAAATGCTCATTTTATCAAAGGCAGATCCATTACTTGGGGCATATTATTTCAGAAGAAGGGATCGCTGTGGATCCTGAAAAGGTTGAGGCCATTCGAGAATGGTCAGTGCCAAGGAATGTGGCAGAAGTTAGATCTTTTATGGGTTTGACAGGATATTACAAAAGATTTATAGTAGGGTTCTCAAAGTTATCTCACCCTATTACTTCCTTGCAAAGGAAGGAGAAGAAGTTTCAGTGGACTGAAGAGTGTGAGAACAATTTCCAACAATTGAAGCAACTGTTAACCAACGCTCCAATCCCAAAGATTGCAGATCCAAATATGGATTTCGTGGTGTGCACAGATGCATGTAAGGAGGGGTTGGGAGGATTTCTCATCCAAGAGGGATTTGTAATCTTTTATGAGTCCCGAAAGCTAAAAGAGAATGAAAGGAATTATGTCACTCACAATTTAGAGCTAGAAGCAATCGTCCATGCATTGAGAAAATGGAGACATTACCTCATGGGAAGGAGATTCGAATTGATAACATACCACAATGGTCTGAAGTATTTATTTGATCATCTGACTTTAAATGCTAGGCAAACCAGACGACTAGAGTTTCTGTGTGAATATGACTTTGATATCAAGCATATCAAAGGGAAAGAAAATAAGGTGGCTGATGCACTCAGCAGAAAAGTGCACAAATTACATGCTACAACCATTAGCATGTACAAGACTAAGATTAAGGACAAAATTTTGGAAGCTGCAAATGTTGATTTGCAGTACAAAGGTCTGGTAGCAAAGTTACAGTAGCGTGAGAGATCACAGACCCAGGGAAGTTACACCTTGGGAATTGATGGCTTACTTCCTGTATAAGAACATAGTGTATGTACCCAATGTACGAGAATTGAAGCTGGAAATTCTAAAAGAAATGCATAACGTGGCTTATGATGGACATCCTGGATATCATAAGACTGTGGCAGCAGTCAAAGGCCATTATTTTTGGCTGGGTATGAAGAGAGAGATCGCTGAATACATTGCCAGATGTATGGAGTGCCAGAAAGTTAAGGCTAAGCATAGGCACCTAGCAGGGTTGTTGCAGCCTTTACCCATTCCTAAGTGGAAATGGGAAGTGGTGACAATGGATTTTATCACAGGATTGCCCAGAACAAGCAAGCAACATGATTCAATCATGGTGGTGGTGGACAAGCTTACAAAGATGCCCATTTTATTCCATTGAAAACCACTCACAAGGCAACAGATGTTGTTGATATCTTCTTAAAAGAAGTGGCACACTTGCACAAAATTCCTAAGATGATTGTGTCTGATAGGGACCCGAAATTCACCTCGAATTTCTGGAAAGGACTGTTCAAGGGATTCGAAACGAATCTGAACTTTAGTACAATGTATCATCCCGGGTCTGACAAATAGACAGAGAGGGTGAATAGAGTAATAGAAGACATGCTGGGAATGTATGTGATGGATAAACCATCAAGATGGGAAGACTACCTGTATTTGGTAGAATTCGGCTACAATAATGTGTATCATGCATCATTGAAGATGAGATCATTTGAAGCACTTTATGAAAGAAAGTGCAACACTTCAGTGAGCTGGGATAATCTAGCTGACAGAGCAGTAGTTGGGCCTGAGCTACTCAAAGAGATGCAAGACCAAATGATAGGAATTAAACAGAATTTGAAAGCTACCTAGGACAGGAAGAAGAGTTATGCTGATAAGAACAAAACCAACAGAGAATACAAAGTGGGTGATCATGTTTTCCTGAAAGTAAAAACTAACAGGAGTTTCCTGAAGCTGGGAAGTTGCGCCAAGTTGGCAGTAAGATTTTGTGGGCCATCTGAGATCCTTGAAAGGATTGGGCCAGTTGCATACATGCTTGCATTACCTGCATCTATGACTGTACATAATGTGTTTCATGTTTCACTGCTTAAGAGATATATACCTGATGCTAATCATGTTATCAATTGGAATGTGATTCAGGTGGAACCAGAAGGTGTCTTGCAAGTGCATCCTGTGCGCATATTGGACAGGAAAAGCAAACAGCTCCAGAATCGATCCATAGAGCTTGTAAAGGTCCAGTGGACCCAGTACGGTCCTGAGGACGCAACATGGGAGCATGAAGATGTTATGAAGACAGAGTACACGCATCTTTTTGAAAATTTTGAAAATTTTTCAGAGATAGTATAAGGTTGCACTGAGGACAATGCAGAATCAAGGGGAGGGGGATTGTAGTGTCCCCAAGGCCGAGCCCTTTGTAAATCTGGGTTATGAAATGAATTGTAAATATGTGTTATAGGCTGGTGAGCCAAGTTTGTATAAGCCGGTGGGCTTATGTGATTGTTAGGCCAGAGAGCCTAAGGGTTGTAGGCCAAGGGTCTGATTTTGTACTTATATGTATGCAACACATTAATAAAATATAAACACTGCCACATGTAGGCCGACACGATGAATGAGTGATGGGGGACTAAGAGTTCACAGAGAAGGCAAGGGATTAGAGGCTGGAAGGTGGGAAAAGGGGCTGGAAGTTGGGAAAATGGGCTAAGTGTTAAGCCTAGGGGGCTTAAGCCTTGGGAATAATATTTTAATATTATTCCAAAAGACATGTGAATAATATGTTTTTACCCTATGTTCTTTTGGAATGACATGTGACTTCCAAATGGTGGGAGGAGTGCACACTGATGGAAGCATGCAGCTTCATGGGTGACAAGTGTCAACCCAAGCCCATGAAAATAAGAGGGTTGAGATGAGCCGTGTTGGGGGTTTTTCTCCATTTGATCGGATCTTCTAAACAGTACAACCGGTCCAACCTCTGCAAGAATACCTCGTACGCCCTCTGAACAAAAAGCCGGTGTGTTGATTCGAAATAACTGGTGTTAATTTCTGAAAATCCAAAGCATCCTCTGTCTGATCATCGAGCCTATGCCTGGAGTCTTATCCAAAGCCATATCCAAGAGACCATCTGCCATTGTTGAACCTATTGGAAAGCCCGTGTCTGTTTTCCCCATTGGTTGTTGTGGCCACGTAGTGCTGGACTATGTGGGGCTTGTTGGCCAGTTGTACAACATTCTCTCTAGGTGAGAGAGGTGATTGAGGTTGGAGGAGCAGGTTCTTGGCTTGTGAGCGATTCTCTCCAAGTGAGAGAGTGCGCAGAGGAAGGTGAGAACTCCTGGAAGGAACCCTGTAGCTGCCACAAAGCTAGGAGACTTTCGGTCCGGTCTGTTGCTGAAACCCAAGGCAAGGGAGGTTAGCAGTTGAAGGACTATCTAGGTGACAAATAAGGTGTATACTCCTGGGGTGGAACAAGCATGTGGGGAAGGAGAGTCTGTGGGCTGTGAGTATGAGGGGTTCCTGGGAGAGAATTCCTTCCTTGTGATTTTGTGTTTTCCCTGTAACCTCAGCCTAGCCTAGGATTCCTTGCCTTGGGGTGGAGCTTAGTCCCAGCTTGGTGGTGACCCACTGCTGAGCTTGATGAGCAGTGTGGTCTAAGGCTGGGAGGTTCATGAAAGGCCTGCACCTGGTTGGTGGAACTACTATTGTTTCCAAGATAAGTACCAGATGATGTTTTAATTTATGTTTCTGCATGTCTGTGTATTTATAATTATCATGTATTCTGCTATGCATATGAATTAATGCTAATGCCATGTTTAAAATTATGATAGCAGTAATTTTTAGACTTACTTTGAGCTCTAAATGTGTTTCATTTCTTAAATGCATGTTGTTTTATAATCTGAGAGTGAGTGTTATATTTCCGTGAAGTATGGTAACATAAAGGATGTTACATGTGGGGTCTCATTGGGGAACTAAGTGATAGCTAGGTGAAATCTAAGTATATCCACACATTCGTCTTACTCAATTTCATACAAATTGACTAGATACATGGTCTATCTAGTTTCCCATTTATAAGTGTTAAAATAATTTTAAAATATGACAAAATTTTAATTAAATGACATATTTTGACCCGAGGAACCCATCATGGGTTTGTGTAAATATTTGTGCATTTTGGGCACAAATGGAGTTTAAGAATTCATTTATAATGATAGATTACATATGAAATGACTACCTTCAAGGCCTATTTGGTTCTTAGACCAAGGATTCTCAATTTATTAACGATATGACAAGAAATTAATTAAAAAGTAGGATTTTACATTAAAAACATTATAAGGGTTAGTGAATTCTAAAAGCAATGGAACACATAATGAATCACGTTGGAAGAATTAATTCGTTTTAATTTGATAAAAAATCAATGATTCCCTTCCCTTGACATTTACATTAGTGGATACGAGGCTTTTAGCATGGATAAAACCTTTTACATAAATGTGTGTTTTGCCTTATGAAACAATGTTGCATTTTTTAGTGTAGTGTAACTGATCTCTAAAGAAATAGAAAGGAATCTCTAGGCACAACTCAAATTCCTTATTTTTAACTCTTCTCATGCTCATGAAACTCCTTTATTTCCTATTGCATGTGAACAACTTCACAATTAAAAACACACGAGCACATCAATTTGCATCAAGCATTGACTCATAGTTTCTCATATGTGGTAACCAATGAAACTTGATAATAAGTGTAAAGATGGTATCTATGCATTGAAATTTATTTTCATGGATGTGATAATCAATCCAATTTAATGATAGGTACGCCAACAACAAGTGATGAAGAACTTAATAGTAGGGATAATAACATAGTCGGGAACAAGTATTCGGTTGCAATGTAGGCTTATGTGTTCTTTGATTTCCATGATTTATATTCTTAAGTGTAAGACTCTTATCACTTCATGAATGCCATTACCATGCCACTAATGTGAACCACTTGAGGATCCTCCATATCCAAGGAAATTCAATCCCCACAACACATTGCAAATGCATAAGACACTCAGTAAAATCCTCTTGATTAACAAGGTTTGAAATCATTGAAGCTAATCAAGACAAAGGGAATCAAAACAATTAAGAGATCATTAATTTGGGATAATCATCCAACCAAGCTAACAACATGCTCTTATAATTTAGTATCCATCAGGCTCTAAATGCCAACAAGACATCAATCAAAACAAGCACACTCCATAGTTTCCCATGTTTATTAGAATACAAGGTTCCCTTCAAATGTATATATCATTCCCACAAAATATTGGAGTGCATATTCAATATTTGAAATGTAAAATAAGTGCATGACATATTTATCAATCTCTAATTCATTGGAGGGGTCTCATCCTCTTCAATTTCTATTCCCCACAAACTCTTAGTTGCTAGCCTTGAAACTCATGAAACCTATAATGGAAGAAGGGTGTCATGAAACCTAAAACCCAATTATTTATTATTGTTGGAAATTGGGGGAAGAAAGTAAGAAAACATGAACAACAAGTTGTTTGCACTTAACTAGGCCCAAAAAATAACCCTAAAGTGATCCAGAAAGCAATTTGAGCAAACTTGTAGAAGTTCATCAAATGAAAGTCCTTTATTTTATGGCTCAAAACAGATCACTAATAAGTTTTTGTGTCCATGAGATGACTCAAAGGTAAAAATGAACTATGGGAACGAATATGGCAAGATAAATATGAAACAAACATAGCAGAAGATGATCTTATTAGGATGGATGGTAACGGTACATGATCCATGATCTGGAATAATGCCTAGAAAAAAAGAGGCATAGTACAACAACACTATTTATGGAGATTTTTCTCAGTTCATTTGTCCTTATTCTAGGAGGACCCCTAGCAGTAGATGCATGAACTAACACTTCATCAATCCCTACAGGAAGCTACAGTTTCTTTCATTCAATATAAATGGACTCGTATCTACCATTACTGGATGAAAGGCGAGAACATGACAAGTACTAAACAAATGATATATCTCAATAAATTATCACATAACAAACCTTGCATTAATAAATAATCACATAACAATTCATAAACATAACTAGAATTGATGGCTATATAAACTATGTTGAAAGGAGAAATCACACCTGATCTAACTAATTGGTTGACACAGTTGGAATGGTTTCCCCCGCACATTTCTCTTCATCTTTATGACCCTCTGTTTGTCTTGAGTTTCCCTCACTCAACGAAGAAATATCTTAAAGTACCTGCCAAAATCATTCAACCTCCATAAATATCTACAAAATCAATACAAGTCATATTTGTAGCGCATTATTTACTCTAAGATGCATTTTTATGAGAGTTTCAGTACATACCTGAATGATCTCCTCTTGGTTTCGAGAATAATTTATTGGATCCGCGTGTCTAATATGTGATCAAACTGCCTCCCTTGATTTGAAGTAGTAGCAACGAAGTCAACATTGACTTTGTTGTTTCTCCGTTGGATTGAGGGAGGTTTTCTCCAAGATTAAACGACTCCAATAAATTATTCTCTACTGAACATGGACAACCACATGAAGGTAGAAGATCTTATGGCCCCTCTTCCCCCCCCCCCCCCTCACATCACTCTCAATTCCCCAATACC
>ML780288.1:1298195-1317811 GCA_009831015.1 Picea engelmannii | reverse complement strand
AAAGTAACAACTATTCCATAACATCATACACTACACTAAAGAACTTTACATCTAAAACTAGAGAATGGAAATTGATGTGAAAAGAGGCTTTATTCTATTCCATCACATGACTTGGTTGGAGTATTAAAATGCACCTGTAAACATCATAGAACTCATCCCACTTTGATCTATAAGTGAAAACATGTTATTTTTCCAATATTTAATCATAAACTCACTCAAAATACTAAAATGAATGCTTTGGAAAATAATAGGTCTAAACTCATATGTAATCATGAAAATGGTCTTAATGTAAGGCCACAGGAAAGAGGAATATGGTGAAAAGTGAAGTAAAATATGTTAATATTATGGTAGCTTCGGGAGATATGAACCTCTATTGTGACCTATGATGAGATTAGAATATTTCAGAAGGAAGCAAAGAAATGAAGGAAACCCTAGACAAGTTGTCGGTTGCAGAAATATATTTAAAATGAATTTATTAGTACCCATAAGGAGAAGTCGGCCCCAATAAAACTGCCTAGACTACTATAAATACAGGGCGCCAGTTCTCATTATACACATCTCAGCAGTTGCAGGGAGAGTTGGATCTGCGCAGGTGCAGTAGAAGCTTGTACGCAAGTTTCTGGGAAGGTGTGCGCTACCCTCTAGGTGGGATTATCTTATCAGCTTGGTTTCTATTCTTGCTTGGTGCATTAGCCTCTCTTGGCTATTGGATTGCTACCAAGATTCTCTTCTCTATCAAGGTCAAGGTGATTGGAGGGTGGCTTCGGCCTATGGTTGGGTGACGAGGGTATCGTCAATGGTAAAAGGAGCACAATCTTCTATATTCTAACAGGTTATGGGCCCACACCCCTTTCATTCAGCCTAAAACACTGGAAGGAAACATAGCTGCTAGGATATTGAGCTTGTTGAGGAACAATCGCTAGGGTTACTAGCAGGAGTAGCTTCCAAAACACTACAGCTAGGGTTACTAGCAGAAGTAGTTGCAGAAGCCCTAAATCTCCGATTCAACACCTTGTGATGAAGCATCTCGCTTAAGAAGAAGATATTCAGATGCGCCCTAACCTAGTGCACCTCTTGTCTATCTCAAAAGACAAAAATGAAAAAGTTGAAGTTTTGGATCAAGGCATGACCAATTACCAGTCAACCGAAGACATGTGTGAAACAATCAGTCTTTTACACTACTCAGCACTTATTGGGACGATTGAAGATGACATGTGGATAATCGATAGTGGAGCTTCCAGGAACATGACAGGAGATCAAGCCAGACTTTCAAATCTAAATGAGAAAAAAGACATCGTACAAAGTGGAGCTTGGAGACAAAAGCACTTACCCCATCGAAGGATTTGGACAAGCCTCTGTCAAGTTGGAATAAGGTAATCATGTTCACTTAAGAAATGTTTTATATGTACCTGGTTTAGAAAAGAATCTTGTATCAATATCATGTTTAGAAGACAAAGGAAACATAATATCCTTCATGGATGGAAAGGTGTTATCATGGCATAATAATTCTAGCATAGAGGATGCTAGGGTTATTGGAAGTTGTGAAGGAAATCTGTATAGACTACTAGAAAAAAATCAAGAAGCTCTAGTACATGAGGAAGTCAACCCTAATGAGATTTGGCATAGAAGGTATGCTCATATCAATTATCAAGCATTACCTTTTCTCAGAAAAATGGTTGAAGGAATACCAGAATTGAAATCTACACATGGAGGAATCTGTAAGGGATGTGCCCTTGGGAAGAATATCAGTAAACCTTTCCCAAGCAACAACAACAGATCCAAGGAAATCCTAGATCTAATAAACTCAGATGTTTTCAGTCCAATGCCATTCATATCTATAGGAGGATCTCTTTACTATGTAATCTTCATAGATGTTTATTCAAGAAAGATGTGGCTATACCTACTGAAATCAAAATATGAAGTATTCAACAAGTTCCAAGAATTCAAGGCAGAAACAAAAAACCTCATGAACAAAATATTAAGACATTAAGAATAGATAATGGAGGAGAATACACCTTGAAGGAGTTCATTGCATTCTGCAAATTGGCAGGGATTAGGAGGGAGCTGATTATTCCTCATAATCCTCAACAAAATGGTGTAGCAGAACGAAAGAATAGATCTATCGAAGAAACCGTAAAAGCCTTATTGAATGATCAAGGTCTATCCATGTTATTATGGGGAGAAGAAACAATGACAACAATATATGTATAGAACATAAGCCCTCATCGTATATTGAAGGACATGACACCAGAAGAAGCCTTCTCAGGTAAGAAACCTAACGTGGAAAACCTAAGAATATTTGGATGTCCAGTTTACTCTCATACTTCCAAAGACAAAATGAATAAACTAGAATCCTCAGGAAAGAAGGGGATATTCGTGGGATATAGTGATTCATCCAAAGGCTATAGAATATATATTCCAGAACAACACAAGATAGAAGTTAGCAGAGACGTAATGTTCAATGAAAGGATGGCCTTCAGGAAATCCATCGAATAAATTATAGAAGAAGAAGAGCTTGAAGAACCCAATGAAGAAAACACAGAAAACGAAAATGATGAAAAGGATCAACTTGATCATCCTATGGAGCCATGTGAAAACACTGATTCAAATATTGTACCAAAGACCAAGAAACGCCCAGCTTGGCTTGAAGCTACATTACAAGACACAGAAATAATCAAGGTTCTAGAAGGAACATCCAGGAAGAGTAAAAGACCGAAAAGATTCTCAAGTTATGCTGCATACATGACAAAGCTTCTAGATGAAGAACCTACCACATTTGAAGAAACAATCTGTTGGCGAAGGAAGTCACTCCTAGATTGCTTGCAGGAGCAGAGCTCGATGCCCATCATTTTCTGTCACGGTTTGTGTATGGAAGAGGTGATCGAATGGAAGTAAACTCGGATGATATTGTTTCGACTCCGAAAATAGGCCCGGCATGCATGGGTAGGTGAGGTCTTGGACATACTTCAGACAGTGAGTTGTAGTAAGGGTGAGTGGGAGGAAGACTTGTATCAGAGAGATGCAAAGGGCTACTGCCAACCTCAGGTTTCTAGTAGACTGTAGGAGAATGCATTTAAGCACGAGATCTTCTTACATTCAAACGCAGAAAACCAGAGAATACAATAATGCCACGATAAAACCTTTATCATAACACAATTGCAATAATTCATGAGAATCAGTCAATCATGAACTCCCTTAGTATGAGATGAACAATAGATGGAATAGGGAAACTGTCTTTCATAAAACAAGAGATCTTACATACAGATGCATAACCAAAAAACTAGAGTGCCTGTTAAAACATTACAATCGGGAGCTTCACTCTATCATCGATGCTTACAAAAATGGTGAAAATGCCTACATATACTCAAAAACAACCACAACAGCAAAAACAAGATGCTGCATTAAAAACATTGCGTCTGCATGTCTTCTGACAGTCTGCGCATGCAGACTTTGGCCGATTGTGCACCCAGGACTTGGTGTCCCTTCGGCCAAATTCGGACGACTATTCTTTGTCAGATGCCACCTTAACTGCGCATGGCTCCTACAAGGGAAGTAGCTGAGCCATTAAGAGCCGATCTAGCGTGTGTAGACCTCCTTGGTGAGTCGACAACTCAGTGTGTCTTCCATGAATAGAGGACCTTCTCGGGCAGACTTTTAGCCAAAACATCCATATACTTTGCAATTAATGAGTGAGGTGAGGTTTGAACCACCCTCTCTCTCCTTCATTCATACCCAGCAGGTACCAGGATTTAGATCACATCAAATCGATGTTTGGAGAACATAGTGCCCCCTCCCTCTGAAACTCAATTCGGTGCTTTTGGCCTCCCTTTTGTACAGAACGATAAATGCTAGCGCCCATCCTCCATGCCTGCTCCTTGTGATCAGACACCAAAACCAAGGGCCCGATTCTGGGCGCCTTCATCACTTCGAGATTCTAGGTTTAGAGAGGTGAAATGATGAGGAGCGCTTACTCCTTGAATTCCCGAATGCCAACATGGCACGGATGTGTGCTGCGTGTCCTTAAGATAAATGGATGAGGTAGCATCTGCTATTTAAAAGGGGGCCCACTTCATCCACAGGCTTGCTTGCCGTGACCTGATGCTAAGACTGGGGGCTCGGCTCCAGAGGTGCTTTTGGCATTTCACCGATCGATGATTTCAGCTATAAAGAATGGGAGGCTCCTTGTCTCTTGAAACACCGATCCCCGATATGTCGACTGGCCGCCACCTGTCCCTATTGGATCGGGCGACCCAGACTTGCCCTGAACTATGGGCGCTACCCTTCGTGCTAAATCCTGAGCAACTTGACAGCCCCAAAAACCCAATGACCGTCGATCTGCTTCATCAATTGATCCTTGCCGTTGAAATCAGACTGCTCGCTCGCTTGATTTTTAGCCCAAAATGGACTTCTTTTGTGAGCTGCGCTCGACGCTTATGGCTGCGGCCCTTGAATAAAACACATCCGACCGGATTTCAAAACCCACTTCTATGTGTTTACACCAAAGGCCTAAAATCAAAGAGGAGAATACCCCTATACAATAAATGTCACTAACATTAGGCTCCATGGGGGATAGAGTCGTCCCTGTGATGCTCTAAGAACTCATTTTGTAGTTTCAGTGCCTTGTTGTTGGGCTATGAAGTCAAGCTCAAAACACCCCCTGCTGAAAATACATGCTGAAAAAGTAAAAGTAAAACAAAACAATATACATGCTCAAAAGAGCTTATTTATGTATAGTCCTAAACTATCAAAATCCTTTACATGGGGCTAGGTGAAAGCAAATTTCCACCATAGCCATTCAAGCGACTTCCTAAATAGAAGCTCCTTCCCTCTGTTGATGATGGATAACAGACAATGTAACCAGGAGATCAGAATGGTTACATCCTTTGATTCATCTTCAAGGGTTGTCATGAATATGGAGGTGGGCGGCTCTAAGGCATAGAGGAAATGCCACTCCATGTACTTGCTGACAGGGTCATAGAATGAGTGGTGAATTCCAGAAAATGGGTGACAAACAACCTCCTCTGCTACACAGTTGTTCACATGTGGCTGAATATCTCTGATAAGCACAGGTTGGTGGACAACTGATGTAGGCTCATGTTTCTCAGGCAATGGCTGCTCGTTGACTGGCTCTGGACAGGAAATATTCTGCTCCTCTGGTTCTTTCTACTCTTCTCCTTGGCTCTTCCCCAGGTCTGATTCATATTCATCATAAATAGGGACCATGGGGTGTTTCTGCTTGTTGAATGGCTCTTCAGTATCTTTATAGTGATCAAATGTAGGATAAGATTGCTGCTCATCATCACTATAATATACATCAAAGAGGGGGTGTCCTTCATTGATATGATCCTCCTCTAGAACAGTGAACCCGTAAAAAAATTCTGTTTTAGGGATAGTGGGATCTGCTAGTTCTGGATACTCATACATAATCTTTTTCTCTTTAATCCCAGGTAATAATATATCGTGAAACACCCCCTGGAGGAAAAGAGAAGAATCTTCTTCCACAACTAACCCCTCTTTTAAAAAGAGAGGGTCTTCGTCATCATGAGCAGAGCTGCTAGGAACATCTGCTTCAACCCGATATCCAGGTGAGTCATCTACCATGGACCACATTTGCTCTATAAACTCACAATTTCCACCAGAGGCATGTTGATCGTTATGAATATCTAAAAGAATAGAGGCATTTGATATAATGTCAGATGCTTCCGTCCTAGGGCTAACACAATTAATATCATTCAACACCTCTATATTTTCTTGGCAAATTCTTTCCTCCATAGTAAAAGATTCATCATGGACCTGGTCTTCAGGGCCAACAGAGGCTTCATGAAGTGAAGAAAACTCCTCACAACAGTTTTCAAACAAACAATCAGCTGGATAGTAGTCTTTACAAAATGAATTGAAAGCTGTATGAAAACCTATTAAAGAGCAGATGCTCGCAGCGGGAAGAGATTGACACCACTCAAGAGAAGCTCCCTTCAATGAACACCTAAAGAGATTAATTTGGACATCCTCATGCATGATATGGTGTCGGTGAATAGCCTCATGGAAGTCCAGTAAATGCTCATTTGGTTCCTCCCAACTTGCTGCATGGAATTCAGGGAGGAAATATTCCCATTGGTCTCTATCAGGAAGTGCATTAGGAAACCCAACTATCTGGGAAAATTCACAGAAAGAAAACCTTTGAGCCATAATTTTCTCCATATCGAACCAATGGAGTCGCCAATCGATCCTCGAATCATGGAGTCGCCAGGTGAAAGATGCACAACTTCAAATATGCCTGGTCCTTGTCCACCATCAAAGGCCCGATCTTAACATTTTCGTTACCCCAGGAAGATTCTCAAGCTGAGAAAGCAGCCGCTAAAACCTTCTCGAGAAATCTCCTCTGGGTTATCTTTCAGGTGTGCTAACAATAGCTACAGCTAAAACAGTGAAGTGGAAACAATGGAGTCGCCACTGTGAAGTTGCCAGGTGCACAGTAGCAATATTTAAGGGCTCTGATGTCTGATGCACCTTCAGAATTAGAGGCTCAATGTCGTTCTTCCCAGGGAAAATCTTCAACTTCATCCCTGGAAACGGCGCCAGAAATGTTGGCGACGGAAGTCACTCCTGGATTGCTTGCAAGAGCAGAGCCCGACGCCCATCAGTTTATGTCACAGTTTGTGTATGGAAGAGGTGATCAAATGGAAGTAAACTTGAACGATATTGTTTCGACTCTGAAACTAGGCCCGACATGCATGGGTAGGTGAGGTCTTGGACATACTTCAAACAGTGAGTTGTAGTAAGGGTGAGTGGGAGGAAGACTTGTATCAAAGAGATGCAAAGGTCTGCTGTCAACATCAGGTTTCTAGTAGACTATAGGAGAATGCATTTAAACGAGATATCTTCTTACATTCAAACGCAGAAAACCAGAGAATACAATAGTGCCACGATAAAACCTTTATCATAACACAACTGCAATAATTCATGAGAATCAGTCAATCATGAACTCCCTTAGTATGATATGAAAACTAGATGGAATAGGGAAACTGTCTTTCATAAAACAAGAGATCTTACATACAAATGCATAACCAGAAAACTAGAGTGCCTGTTAAAACATTACAATCGGGAGCTTCGCTCTACCATCGATGCTTAAAAAAATGGCGAAAATGCCTACATATACTCAAAAACAACCACAGCAGCAAAAACAAGATGCTGCACTAAAAAAATTGCATATGCATGTCTTCTGACAGTCTACGCATGCAGACTATGGCCGATCGTGCACCCAGGACTTGGTGTCCCTTCGGCTAAATTCAGACGACTATTCTTTGTCAGACGCCACCTTAACTGTGCATGGCTCCTGCAAGGAAAGTAGCTGAGCCATTAAGAGCCGAGCTAGCGTGTGCAGACCTCCTTGGCGAGTCGACGACTCGGCATGGCTTCCATTAATAGAATCAGTACAGAGGACCTTCTCGGGTAGACTTTCAGCCAGAACATCCATACTTTGCAATTAATGAGTGAGGCGAGGTTTCAACCACCCTCTCTCTCCTTCATTCATACCTAGTAGGTACTGGGATTTAGATCACATCAAATCAACATCTGGAGAACACAGTTCCCCCTCCCTCTGAAACTCAATTTGGTGCTTTTGGCATCCCTTTTGTATAGAACGATAAATTCTAGCGCCCATCCTCCAGGCCTGCTCCTTGTTATCAGACGCCAAAACCAAGGGCCCGATTCTGGGCACTTTCAGCACTTCGGGATTCGAGGTTTCGAGAGGTGAAATGACGAGGAGCGCTTACTCCTCTAATTACTGAATTCCGACATGGCATGGATGTGCACCGCGTGTCCTTAAGATAAATGACTGAGGTAGCATCTTCTATTTAAAAGGGGGCCCACTTCATCCATAGGCTTGCTTGACGTGACCTGGTGCTAAGACCGAGGGCTCGGCTCCAAAGGTGCTTTCGGTGTTTCGTCGATCGACGATTTCAGATATAAAGAATGGGAGGCTCCTTGTCTCCTGAAACACCGATCCCTGATATGCCGACTGGATGCCACCTGTCCCTATTGGATCAGGTGACCCAGAATTTCCCTGAACTATGGGCGCTACCCTTCGTGCTAAATCTCGGGCAACTTGACAGCCCCGAAAACTCGATGACCGTTGATCTGCTTCGTCAATTGATCCTTGCTGTTGAAATTAGACTGCTCGCTCGCTTGATTTTTAGCCCGAAATGGACTTCTTTTGTGAGCTGCGCTCGATGCTTATGGCTGTGGCCCTTGAATAAAACACATCCGACCGACTTTCAAAACCCACTTCTATGTGTTTACACCAGAGGCCTAAAATCAGAGAGGAGAATACCCCTATACAAGAAATGTCGCTAACACAATCCAAAAGGGACAATGGAAAGAAGCTATGGCAGAAGAACATCAATCCATTATGAAAAATGAAGTATGGGAAATTGTACCCAGACCTAAAGAAAAATCAATGGTAACCTCAAAATGGGTATACAAGATCAAACATGCAGCAGATGGAAGCATGGATAAATACAAGGTAAGATTCATGGCCAGAGGGTTCTCCCAGAAGGAGGGAGAAGATTATGATGAAACCTTTGCTCTAGTGGAAAGGTATACCTCCATTAGAGCTATCATATGTCTTGCCACTTCCATGGGATGGAATCTACTTCAGATGGATGTAAATACATCTTTTCTGAATGGAACAATTGAAGAAGAAGTATATATTGAACAACCTCAAGGGTTTGAGGTACATTCTAGAGATACTCATGTTTGCAAATTAAAGAAAGCTTTATATGGACTCAAGCAAGCTCCAAGGGATTGATATGCTAGAATGGACAACTATCTAACAATACTTGGTTTCTCCAAGAGTCATGCAGATCCAAACCTTTATTACAAAGTTGTGAATAATGCACTTGTGATTCTACTATTATATGTTGACGATCTATTCATAACAAGTGAAGAATCTCTCATTATCTAGTGCAAGAAGGAACTAGCCTCTGAATTTGATATGAAATATATAGGTCTCATGCATTATTACTTGGGACTAGAAGTATGGTAGAAGCGTGGTGAAGTATTCCTTAGACAACGAAAGTATGCAATAAAGATCCTTCAGAAGTTTGGAATAAAGATCCATGGACACTCCTATGAATGCAAATATAAGAAAAGTGAAAGTCCAAGATTCCGATCCAGTAGATCCATCTCTATATCGACAACTAATTGGATCATTGATGTATTTAGTAAATACTCGACCAGATATTTGCTTTGCTGTAAATACATTAAGTCAGTTCCAGGTGGAACCTAGACAAGAGCATTGGATAACTGCAGAGCATGTCCTAAGATATATTCGTGGGACAATAAACTATGGCTTGAGATATACCACATTCAGTGATATCCAACTTCATGGATTCACAGACTCTGATTAGGAAGGAAGTGCAGAAGACAGAAACAGTACTTCAGGTATGTGTTTCATCTTGGGCTCCACTATGATATCTTGGGGCAGCAGGAAATAGAAGTCTGTCGCACTCAACACAATAGAAGTGGAGTATATGGTAGCTTGTGAAGCATGAACAAAAGAAATATGGCTAAGGAAGTTAATCTCTGATTCATTTGATCAGATTCCATAATCGACCATAATATATTGTGATAATCAGAGTTGTATAAGATTATCAGAACATCCAGTGTTTCATGAAAGGTCGAAGCACATTGAGATCAAATACTACTTTATTCGAGATAAAGTCCAGGAAGGAGAGGTAAAGCTCGAGTATATTCCCACTGATGAGCAGAAAACAAACATCCTGACAAAACCTCTATCCATAATTAAGTTTGCATATTTTCGAGAGAAGACGGGGATCATAGAAATAACTCCCTTAGCTGAAAGGAAGATTCTCCAAGCTAGGATAAAGTACTGAAAAATATTCTTGAAAACATTTATTTTTGTGACTTAATGACTCTCCAGATTAGGAGGGAGCACTAACATATTATTTATCTTTGTAATAGTCCACATTGGACATATTCTTTCCTGTTTGGAAAGTGGATTGAGATTTCTGATGGATAGTGAGTTCCCATTGTGGTTAATATGGGAGGTAGTCTGATTGCTGATGTATCATAGACAACAACTTCCCATTGTGGTTAACATGGGGAGTGGTCTAGGGTAGTCTCTCTTCTTGAGGGTTACTCAAGAAGACTGGCCCGCCTCGCTGGACAACGATTTATCATTGTGGTTAACATGAGGAATGGTCCATTTTGGAGGTTGATGCATGACAGTCTTTTCCTCTTGTGGTTAACAGAGGAAATGGTCCGAACAATCATTCCTTAGGGTTTATAAATTCTCTCCAGGGTGCACTTTGATTAGTGTAGGAGGAATGGACCAGGGTGGGGAATGGTCTAGGCTCAACAATCAGGGACATACATTCCTTAGGGTTTATACATTCTCTCCAGGGAGCACTTTGATTAGTGTAGGAGGAATGGCCCAGGGGGAGGAATGGCCCAGGGTGGGGAATGGTCCAGTCTCAGAAATTCCTTAGGGTTTATACATTCTGTCCAGGGTGCACTTTGATTAGTGTAGGAAGAATGGCCCAGGGTGAGGAATGGTCCAGGCTCAGAAATCAGAAACAATCCCTCTTCCTTGTTTGAGAAGAATAGGGCAGATAGCCCATTGCTGATGTTCTATACTGAGGGCATATATTCTTTCATATCTCACAGACGTGAGTGAAAGATTGGCCCGAATGATTTAGTTTATATCATAACATTGTTTCTATGTAGGTTGCTATTAGATGTTTGTTATGAAGACTGTATGACAATAGATGTAAACTATTGTGGTGGATATGTTCCACTGTTCGTGAGGAAAATATTCTTTCAGAGCTCACAGATGTGAGTGAAAGATTGGCCCATATGATTGTTATGGAGACTGCCTGTCTCCAGACAACAGAGATATACTACTGTGGTGTATTTGTTCCACTGTTTGTGACTATGTGTCACATTTTGAGTAGTTGCGTACTACCTTAAATAAACACAGGTGTGTTCTATCAATTGATATTGTACCAGTTGTCATAGGAGATTATCCAGTTGGATAATAATGATGGTGCTCATGTTGCTATCAGTTGAATGGTATGTTTTTCTCAAGACCATACCTCCCTAGCTAGGAGGGAGTGTTAATATTATGGTAGCTTCGGGAGGTATGAACCTCTATTGTGATCTATGATGATATTAGAATATTCTGGAAGGAAGCAAAGAAATGAAGGAAACCCTAGACAAGTTGTCGGCTGTAGAAATATATTTAAAATGAATTTATTAGTACCCAGAAGGAGAAGTCGGCCCCAGTAAAAATGCCTAGACTACTATAAATACAGGGCTCCCTTTCTCATTATACACATCTCAGCAGTTGCAGGGAGAACTGGATCTGCGCAGGTGCAATAGCAGCTTGTGCACAAGTTTCTGGGAAGGTGTGCTCTAACCTCTGGGTGGGATTATCTGATCAACTTGGTTTCTATTCTTGCTTGGTGCATTAGCCTCTCTTGGCTATTGGATTGTTACCATGATTCTCTTCTCTGTCAAGGTCAAGGTGCTCGGAGCGTGGCTTCGGCCTATGGTTGGGTGACGAGGGTATTGTCAATGGTAAAACGAGCATAATCTTCTATATTCTAACAAAATGTTGGTAAAAGAATGACATTTTGGTGACCCAACAAGTACAAAAAAATATTTCATAGAAAACAAATTTTATAAATAGTTATTAAAATACTGTACATCATCATTTAGTTTTAGCCTACCTCTTCTTCTTAGCTCTAAAATTCCTAAGCATTTCATCAATATCTATGTCTTCGTTATCTGGGTGCTCTTCAAAATCTGGTTGTGATTGCATCCTCTCACGCAGAGCACACCTAGTCGCAGGGTACTCACAGGGTAATGGAGGCCGCTGTGCTGAGACATCACCTACAAACGAAAAAAATATAAAATTTAAATGGCCAGTTTTTAAATATCATTGAACTAGTTCAGTAATATTAAGAAAAACACCCACAATGTCATTATTTACCTAGTGCACTGGTTAGCACTGTTGGAATGGTTGCACTTGCGTGATCCTATTCAACTGTACGACCCTCAAGTACAACATTCTCTTCTATTGAGACCACAAAATTTATAAGGAAAATCATAAATGTATAAGTAAAAAAAAATAGAAGTACAAAATGTATAACTGTGAAATTATTAAGTATATGATTAAAGTACAACCATATTACCATAATGTGCCTCGGTCATAGCACCATCGTGGGGATGCACCCTAGTGGAATGATACTGCATGAGAGAACAATCTTCTGGTTGTAAATCGCTATCAACACACTGCTCTCCAATATTAGTGGGATGGTTGACAGTGTTTCTCCCCTGATTAAAAAAAAGTTGTAACACATTAAATTTATCGATGATATCAAACATGATTGTATTATATTAATAATAAAGATTAATGTGGATTGAATTTTATTTACCTTATCCTGCAAAGTGGTTCTTGGTAACTGCCCCAAGATTTTTTGGTGTTCAACTACAACTTTATAGCCATACTTGTAACCAAGCTAGAGGTCTTCCTCTGTGGTTTTAGTACCGAACTCATCACCATGCATTGCATAAGAGTATGCATTTTTAATATTATTGGATGCAATTACCTAAAATTTTGAAGGCGATACAAATAAGATATTTGGGTACTTACAATTCGTGACTACAACTTCAAGTAGCCGCCCTGGCCTAGCCTATGCTGGCCACATTTGGCAAGCCTTGCCTTTGTTTCCTTTGAAGTGTCAATCACCTATCATCAAAAGTTTCAAGTATGTTAATATATACCACACTTTTATTTACATCTAAAAAAAATTGAAGGTATTGAATTGAAATTGTAATTTACCTTCTAGGACTAGAGGGTGTTTTCCTTCATATGTCAATTTCTTCTCTTTTGCATCCTCAATGAAGGCATTCAACTCCCTCTCTGGAATCATTAAAGGACACTCATACCTATCGTTTTGTTTCAAGTGCTTCTTATACGTTTCTCACATATATTTTAAATATTGGCCAGCTTCGACGATGGTCAAGGTCTTATTAAATGTGTCTACACCAAAAAGGCTTTCAACATAATCCATCAATTCCTTTTTGAGGTTGGAATTATGGGAATTCCACGTCTCCCATATGGTGGGCCCAAAAATCAGCAACACCTTATTCTCCAAGGACCTATAAAAATCGTTGTTCCCTACACGCAAACATATTATATAATTATTAATTTAAAAATAATAATTTAGATGATTTATATTTGTCTACATAAAGAATTTTAAAAATTACATGGGACTTTAACTTGCTTTAATGGAATCCCTTCCTCATTGACCATAAATGTTCCGTTAAGTATCCCCATGTTTTTCACACGTCTTGCTTTAGGAAAAAAACCATATAGTTGGCCAAATCATCAGCCTCATCTCTGTCACCACCTACAGAGCCTACCTGTGTGGTCACTTCCCGAGTGTTTGTGTCGTGGCTCCCACCTAATGGTGTGGAAGGTGGAGATCTAAATAAGTGTGTCCTGGAAGGTTTATGAGGGCTTGCGTCAGGACCCTATGGCATCTGTACAACGCCACTACTACCGACACCATGCATGTCGGGGTTAATGAGATCCAAAAATCTCTATATAAGAAATAATTTTTTTTTTCTTGTTTAGATAATGTAAAAGTTAAAAATAAAGCTTTCATAATTCATCTTATGACATAAAAATAAAAACACTTGAAATTATGGTTATTACCTTATATATGTTAAGCTTTGTCATAACTTCTATGATCCTTTCTTCGACCTCAAGAGTTTGATCTAGAATATTTAACAAGTGAGCTAGTTCCTTGCTTTCTTTATTGATCTTTTTTTAATTAAAACCATAGGGTTGGGGGATTCATACAAATACCTTTCATCGAGAAAATCATCATCAAAATCATGGACTCCCGAATACATATTCAACAAAATAAATGATAATTCAGTTATGTAAACAAATAAAATTACTAATCGCCACATAAATAAAATGCACATTAAATGCAATTTGAAAATTGTTGTTCGTTTACTTGTTCTGAGGCCGCTTTTGATTTACCATGATCATCTTGCCACATTATAGTAAAATTAGAACCATGATCATTATCATGAGAAATAAATTCAAATGTATGAGAAATCCTCCCTCTTTATTGACATCCATGGAGGAATGTTATTGTTGATAACAAAAATAGGCCACATTGAGTAAACATACCGAAGCTCTCCAAATGGATTAACACCGTAAAGAACATAATGAAAATCATAAAATATAAGATTCATTGCTTATAGGTTGGGTAAATTAATATACGTACTGCCCCCATAATAGCAACATTTGTATCTATTCGATTCAAATTGTGATCAATCAATAACTCTCCCCCTGCAGCTATCGATTTTATTGCACATACAAATACATAGTTTCCTTCATGCCCCTCAAATATGTAATTGGGTTGCTTATTTGTGGTCGCGGGTCATGTACTGTTTATAAAAATTGCAATATTCTCTGCTTCTTTTGGCCTTTCGTCAATATCGATAGTTGCTCATTTATTTTGATGATTGTCTTTTAGCTGTATATAATTTGAAACCAAGCCATATCTTCACATACTTTTTGTATATTGGACTATTCATATCCAATATTTGTAGATATAACATAGTTTGACATACTCCATCAATTTAGTTAATCCGTCATAACAGACCTTTATGCCATCCCTGGAAAATAGCCCCAAACCATGTAATGACGATGGAGCAATCCGATATATCCTTTCGTTTACACAAAAATCTGTGTTTATTTCAAGAAGATCCTTGGGTACCCATCGTTTCACTATATGTTTGTACCTCAAGGGAACCTCTATGTCGTCTATGCTCTAATGATCATAAGAACATGATCCCCCTTTCACAAGAAAAAAATCCATGCGTCTATGGAATTTTTTTCTGATATTCTTGCCTCTAGTTGATCTCCGCCTGTTAGACCTACTAGATGTCTCACTTTCCTCTATTTTACCTAAACTTCCCTCACTCAAATGAATATAGATCTGAATAATATATGTTTCCTTGTACGTCCTATAACACCATCAATGACAGAAACAACCATCTAGTCAAGCTGTAACACTAATTAGTACAATGGTTCTACTTCATTACTAGTATCCCGTTGGTATCACAGTAAGCTCATAATGATTACCATAGTGTTACTCTTTCACACTTGTATTATTCTCTATTACTATTGGTATACTATCTAGGCATTATAGGGGCATGTTTGGAGTCATGAAATGACACATGCCAACAAGCGGCAGTAATAGGACACGATGCTGGTTGGAATACCTTGGAACTGATGCCATTAGAAACAGACTCAATCCTAAGGCCAACTAAGGAGAACAAAAAACACACTCTAATTAATCTAGGAGTCAAGCATGCAAACAAACCAACTTTGTACTACAATTAGACCATCTTTATTTGAAATGCTTCAAGCAACATATTTCATTGACTTATTGTGATCTTGGTCTCTCTTGGATGTACTTTCATTGACAATGCCAATGCTCTTTTCTCCTTTAGTCGACCAACCTACTTTAGTGGATTCCTTTTCTAGACTTAATCTAGAGGCCACGTTTCCTAACTCATGGAAAAGGACACGTGGCATAAAGGTAGAAAAAGACACATGGTATAAGGATTCGAGACACTTGGTAGAAATAATCATATTTCAAGAGGGTGTTTTTCCTATTTCAAGAGCATGATAAGTGGTACAGAAAACCATTCAACCCATTTTCTTATATATTTTATTATTTAAGTGGAGCGCCCAACCTCTAAGGAGCAATTATGAATGATTATTTTATTGCTCTCTCTTGGAGGAAGAAGTGGATCTAGAAAGCACTGGATATTATTTTATTGTAAAGCATTTGAGGAGATGATCTATAAAAGGATAAGCTCTCTCATTTTATAATCATGATTATATTGACAGGGATATCCCATCCAAATATTAGTAGATTATTTAACAGAGGATGAAGTCAATGGCTAAGCATATGTGAGGTTTCCATCCTCCTCCTGTTTTGTCTTGGATGATTAGGATTTTATGATAAATTAGACACTATTATTTGATGCTGGAAATAATCTCAAGAGGGCGGTTCTTCATAATGAGAAGATTTTATGGTAGAGGCTCTCAACCCCCCTTGTCCTTAATGCATCTTTGAGTATTGAGGGAAATTTCTATTGTAATTTTAGATTGGGTGTTTTCACATGTAAATGGCTCATTTAATCTTATGGGATTGTAATTAAATATGTGATGTGTTATTCGGTTGTCCATTATTTAGAAGGTTGTCATACTTTGTCCTCTTTTCTTATCCAAATCAATTCCTTGATACGAATTAGGACAAGCATATCCAAAAGTTCCATGGACATAATGACTCAATTGCACTACATGTTACATCTTTTGTTGAATTCATTTCAAAATTCAATATTGTCCATGAGTATGTTAGGATGAAAATATTTGTGTTCCTTGGAAAATGATGCACTATATTGGTTTTATAATTGTAGTCTAAGGGAGATATGTTCACTTTTAGGTTTGATCAAGGAATTTCACAAGCGTTGGGATGTTAGCTATGAAGAGAAAAATGTTGAAAAATCTATTGGGTGAACCAGTTGTGATTTCAGATCCGGAGGAAGAGAAAAGTGATGGCGTCATTGAAGACCTTGTTGCAAAATATCATAATTCCTTTGAAAGCTATGCATTCGATAGAAGAAGTACATCATCATGATGATGTACACTTGCATCAAGAAAAGGGTTTGATAAGTTATTTATCTCTTCAAATTTCTAAATTTAATGATGAGACCCTTAAATATTTGAAGAGGATAGATGTGGTAGAGAAACCCTTAGAAAGTGAATAATTTTTAGGTGTTATCATCCCCTCATGTGATGAAGGGCATGCCAACTATGAGGATGCAGATATGATCACTCTCTTTTCAATTTGAATGCATAGATGAAATGTAGATCATTGGTTTCTTCATGGATATCCCATCTATGACAAAAATAGTGACAACATGATGGAGGAAAAGATGAGTTGGCATACCCCACTTCCAATCAACATTGAGGGTCACTTCATGGGACATAAATAAGACATCTCAATGGAGGTATTTTAATATTTTCCCATGGTTTATGAACAATTTTATATTCTCCTCACTAAGGAATATTTGATGTAGCATAAATGGGTTTTTCATGACAATAATGACACGAAAGTTTCCCGCGATTGATGTCTCTAGCTCTTTCTATTATCTACAATTTTGGTCATTGTGATGATGTCATGATGATGTCATGATGATGGAAAATCAAGATCTTTACCAAGAATATTTTCCTGAGGAAAGTTACAGTTGTCTTCTTCCAGAATTCACATTTTGAAACATGTTCGCAGGCTGCTTATATAGTCACCTGCGAGAATGCCTATTTCTCGCAGGCTGCTTTAAACTGGGGTGCAAACGTCTCGCACTGTACTCATGGTTAGGGTGCGAACATGCTCTTAAAGGGGAAAAAGATAAATATCTCGAACCTTATAGAAGGGAATCTTCTAGAAGGGTGAGTTGGCTTTCGAATGGTTGTTCAATTACTGGCATTCCAGATATCTTGGGATCATTCCCTATCCAAGTAACTAAACTATCTTCTCTTATATATTGAGGAGATTGCTCATGGAAAAGGTTAAGCATAAGCAATCTAGCAAGAGATTGATTAGAGAGTTGTTGGAAGCCTGTATGGAGAACTGATGCTACAGCAACAAGAGACTACARCAAGGTCATCACAAGTAGTTGATTTTCTTCATGCATGAGCAAGTGTGTGTGTCAGAGCTAGAAGCCATCGAAAGGAGGCCTACGACATCAAGGCTCAGGTTGTAAGTTTCTCTTTCAATTAAATCAATACAGTAATATGTCCCTTTCCCATAAAGATGATGTCACTTTATTACATGATTCCTTGATCACATGTATAGACTAGCTATTGAATACATTAATCCGCCTTTACTTTGATTGGTTTGTTCTATCATGATCTGAACGGAGCAAGAGCATCGGAGCGAAGCTTGGAACAACAGAGATTTAGGAAAGCGTTCATAAGGTATGTCCATATTCCTTTATCTCTTAGTTCATTCAATAGGCTAGATCTAGGGAAAGAGTAGTATTCTGTCCTGTTTTGTTCTAGATCTAGGTGGATCTAGGGAGATCGGTTTGTGTCCGCACTTACGGATTAATCCTTAAACAAAATTGGCGACTCCACTGGGGAACTTATCCCTTTGTCTTTTTGTTTTTTTTTGAATTTTCTATGGCCATTTTCTCTATTTCGATTATTCTCCTGTTTTGTCAGTGTCTGAGTCCTCAGGATACCCTGTGGGACCTTCTGGGTCTATAAGTCAGTTTGAATTTTACTTTCTTTTTCAAAATTTTCATTAGTTTCAGGGATTCCTGCACTGTACCTATTGACAGCCTGCGAGAACCTTGGAAGTTCGCACTCTGCATATATATTCCAGTGCGAATTGTTTGCATCTTGCATCAAAGTAGCCTGCGAGAATCTAGTATTCTTGCACTGTGTCCAAGGCTTGCCTGCGAGCATATTTTGAAATTTTTTGAAATCAAGTTTTGTCTCTGTCAATTGCTCAGATCAATTGATTTATGTCTTTTTGGCTTACTGGATCCTTGTCTTACACACCTTTTTCTTTAGTTTGCTTGCTTGGAGAGATTTAGGGTTTCTAGGTCTTCTTTGCCTTTGATAACCTGACTTTCTTTTCTTGGCCTTGTTTGGCATTTTCTTTCTCTTTGATTACTGGAGTTGGATGTGTCTGGCTAGCTGAGAACCAGGGATTGGTAGAGAGTTAAGTGCTTGTGGTTTTCTCTTCGCATGATTGGTTCGAAAGACCATTTTTCATTTGCTTTGGGAAGACTCTTTAGTTTGGTTTTTGTTTTTACTATCATTGAAAGAATTGGTTGGGTTGTTTTGGTTTGATTCGATACGATTTGATTTTCTTTTCTCATTGATTAAAGTTCTTCTTGGAAAGTGAACTATTAGTTTTCTTTCAAGTTTTTTGTTTTTATCATTTTGAAAACATTGTAAAATCAAATCTTAAGAGCTTATTGAAGTATTGAAAAAGACATTTAGAGATTGTTGTTTGATAATTGATTATTTGCATTGGCATTTGAACGAAAAATTGAGCATTGCATCTACATTGTGGTATTGAAATTGATTCGGAAAATATTCTCTCTCTCCCGTAACTAGGATTCATGGAATGAAAAGATTATATTTCATCATTGTCCTTGCATTATTTGGGTCAGAGTCACACATCATGAGTTTCACTTCCATTGCCTTTGAGTAATTAACAGCCTTTAAGAATATTGCCTAATATTAAAATCAATCTAGTAACTTTTTCTAGGGCTCTTTACACCAACATATTAGTTAGGCTAGTGCTTTGGAGTAGGAAGAGAGACACACTCTCCATAAGCTCAAAAAAAAACAATAGTATCTTGAGTTAGGGAGTGTAAAATTCCATTGGCAGCATATTGTCCTGGGACGCCCTTCTAACACAAGGGTTAAGCACTAGGTCGCATTGGTGTTGGCAGAGTTACTAACCCTGCTTTGTTGACAT
>ML780288.1:1287712-1297755 GCA_009831015.1 Picea engelmannii | reverse complement strand
TGGCAGAGTTACTAACCCTGCTTTGTTGACATCGGTGTAGAGATTGCATGTATTACGGGGATCACTCCGAGGTATACCCACAATTATGAGTGGAAGCCTTTGAGTTGGTTTCGGGCTTGATACCCTGCCCTTGCGTGTGGATCAGAATGACGACTGTTCCCCCAGGCTGTACTGTTGTTTGTGGTAACCTTAGTGGCTTATCTATCTAGGTTCTTACCCAAGGTGACTGTGGAGGGGAAAGTCTTCATGGTACCTGGAATCGACGTTGATCAAACTCACTCGGGATCCTTGGAGGGTATACCCACGATTATGTGTGGGAGCTTGCACCAGGGAGTAAGTCTGTTAAGCAGGTCATCAACGTAACTTTTCCACCTTAGCCCCGCCCCTTCTCATCTCATTGCTGCGACGTTGGATTTCATCACCAACTAGTGGTTCCAAAATTAGAAGGTATTGTTTGCTTGGTGATTGCCTTTTAGTTTTTGTTTACTAGTGTGTGCTGTTCATTTCTCGAAGTTGACCATAGGATTTTCATTGGGGAATTTATTACTTGTTTACAATTGCTCCCCCACGATGTTCACGTAGGATGCAAGGTTTGTCCCCGGAACATCCGAAAGCTTCACAACCTTTGCACACAGCAACACCTAAGGGTACCCCTGAGGACTCTCCTCGTCCGGGTGAAATTCCCCTTGTTACTCTACCACACGTGGACATAAGTGACGCCCCAGAAGTTGTTACACCACCTCCACAAGTAGCGTCCACTAATCCTCTTGCTGAATTTCGAATTCACAATACTATAGAGGATTGCCGCATTCGTCGTGGTGAACGACTGGTTAGACGTTTAAATCCTTCTGAAGAAACTCTTGTTACCTCCTCTGAATCAACCGCTGGGCCTTCTCACGGTGTAGTAGGCCAAGATCCTTTTTGGTCGGGTAATTTTCGTCGAGTTCTTTTTGGCACTGAGGCATCTCCTGTCTACGAAATTAACCCTCCTGTGTCTCCCGAACCAGAGACTGCACTAGAGACCACTACTTATAATTTTGTTCTTCCTCCCGAGATGGCCCATCTCGCAAATACTACGAGTGTCCAAACCGATATTCCGACAACTACTCTTGCCCCTATTAATACCCAGAGACCTCCTGAGGTTAACCCCAATTTACCTCCTGGTTACCATGCTTTGAATCCTTCGTTGAATGTTCCTCATCCAACACCTCCACAGACTCCAGCTGGTTCACCAGGTGGTCCTCAGTTCCCTGGACATCCTATTCCCGGTTTCATCCCGACACTCCCTCCTCAATTTTTTCCTTCTGGTGGCACTAATCCAACTGGCACTTTTCCGACTGTTGCACCTAACTTGCACATTCCTGTTGGTGGACAGGGTGGTACGGTTACTTTTCCTCTTCCCAGACACAATGTAGTCACTGCACAACCGACGGTTGGCATACAAATTCCGGGTGGAACTATACCCACAGCAGGGGGTCCGACCTCACCCTTTGGACAGAATATACCTCCTGAATTGGCCCAGTTTTGGACTCAACTTTTACAAAATCTTCCTCAGAGTACTGGGGGGTAGAAAGTTGTCCCTACAGTTGGCCAACCTTACCCAGGGGTAACTAATCCTATTTGGGGAACGAATCAAACTACTCAACCCCAAATCCCCGCTCAGACTCAAGGCTCTAATCCTTGGGGTTATTTTCCTATCCACCCACCACCGAATCAACCAAGAGCTTCCCTCTACGGGCAGTCTTCTTACGCTGCTACTGGTTTGCCGACGGGGATCCCACCTCAAAGCCACCAGTACCCACAAGTGAACCGACAGTTTCCATTTCTTGCTACCTTAGACTTGCCAGATTTGTCTAGGATCATGAATGATCCTATTCGTCACTCTCCTCAATGGCCTGCTATCCCTACCAAACTTCCATTGGACATTCCGAAATTAGATGGCAAGCCGGGAGAGGATCCTAATAATCACATCATGACCTTTCACTTGTGGTGTTTGTCCAACTCTTTGATGGATGACTCCATTCGTCTTCGTCTTTTTCAACGAACCCTTACCGGTTCGGCTGCGAAGTGGTACATTGAGTTACCACGGGGTTTCTTTTCTGACTTCAACACCTTGGCTATGGCCTTTCTCATGCATTACCAGTTACCGATCCACTACAATACTGGGACCGAGATCCTAACATATTTCAAACAAACGAAAGGTACTCACATCTCAGATCACATACATGAGTGGAGACGTCGACGACGTCTCATCAAACTTGAACTCCCTGATCAGTTACTGGGTGAATGGTTCACGAAATCCTTCATGAACGAGATTGGTAAATACATTGCTATAGGCGGTGTTGTTACAGAAGAGTAGGCTATAGCTAGAGCTCAGTATCTTGATCTCGTTTATTCGCAAATGGGAACACTCTACAATTTACTGCCTGAACTACCCCGTCCTGGTACTTCCAGCACTTCTACTGCTCCAGCTGCCTCGCATGCAGCTGATGGTGTGATTGGGACTGCTCATACCCAATCACATTCTGTTTCCACCACAACCCCTAAACCCACCTCTTCTAATGTTCAGAATGCCCCGTCTCCTGCTCCTCCCGCCAGTAAAACCTCAGAAGTGAACGTTGTTCAGTCTACACCGACCGGTAAGAATAAGTCGAAGAAAGGGAGAGGCAAGAATAAGGGGGGTAAAAACAATACTCCTACCGAACAAACTATGAATGCTCCTGTTGAAGAGCGGGATAAATGCAAACCGCGCTACCCTTGTCTTATATGCGGTGATGATCACTATACCAAAGATTGTCCTCGACGTGCCGAGGTTTCTAAGTTCCTTCAGGGAACGCCAAAACCACCTACCCCGGCAGTCTTGTCTCAGCCTTTCCCGTCTTAGCAATAGGCCTCGTTGGTCATCCATGAACAACCTTCTACTTCCACCACATCATATGTTTTGATGTGCACCGGTGATTCTAAGAAGAATGACGTTGCAATTGCAACTAGAGCTAAAGACTATACTCCTTCTAAGGAGAAGATTGATGACTTACCTCCTGATTTGGTACAATCTTCTCCATCGAATCCACCTATGAATGGTCCTCTTCATCTCGAAAGACCGAGTCTTGATACAGTCCTACGACCCCCTAAGGGTGTTGTTCGCAAGTCAGCGTTCAATCCTCACGCTCGTGTGGCTCAGAACTATAGTATTGTAGAAGATCTGGCCCAAGCACCTTCAACGATGTCCGCTCTTGAGGTCCTTCAGTCTTTTCTTGCGCAACGAAGGGCCCTGTTGAAAGCTATAGGTGGTATTGATCCTACGGATTCAAATTTGATAGTCTTTGACTTGGACAAACACGTTCCAAGTTTGCCCCCCCAGTTGGCCTTTCAGATACAAGTTATTATCGCTGACAAAAGCATTTGTCGGACAGTCGTTGACGAGGGGGCCTCTACGTGTGTAATGTCTCTTGCTTGTTGGAAAGCCATTGGCTCTCCTCCGTTAACAGAATCACAGAATACTCTTAAAGCCTTTAACAACTCTGGTTTTAAGCCTTACAACGTTATTTCCTCGTTGCCTGTCACTCTCGAAGGTAAGACCGTCCAAATTGAAGTGGAGGTTTTTGAT
Source organism: Picea engelmannii (assembly GCA_009831015.1). NCBI lineage: Eukaryota > Viridiplantae > Streptophyta > Pinopsida > Pinales > Pinaceae > Picea > Picea engelmannii. The sequence goes on along the minus strand of ML780288.1, from coordinate 1,294,148 downwards.
TCTCACTTAGATTATAATCTTCTTCTTGGACGTAGCTGGGTAGATTCCATGCGCGTTGTTGTGTCAACCCTTTTCCGGGTCTTACGATTTCCTCACCGGGGAAAAGTGGTTACAGTCGATCAGCTTTCCTTCTTTAATTCTGATACTCGCACGGGGAACGTACCGTTCATAGCTAAAACCCCCCCGGGCTACGAGAATGTTGGAGTCGGTCTCTTGAAAGACTCTTCGTTAATGGGTACTTTTCCCATACCACCACCACCCGATATTCTACGCCCATCAGTTGCTTTGATTAATATGATCTCCGCTGTTCCTTATGAACTTCCTGCATCTTTTGACCCTTGGATAGTCCCAGATCCAGGAGATCATGCTCGTTATGGTGACGTTATGCCGTTAAGTACGATTGAGTCTGCTTATCAAGCGATTCAATCGACAACCTCTTCTACATCCTCTCCGGAGGAGTTGTCTCCTGATCCCTTCCGCGTCGTCTTTCCCATTGATGAGATGATCATGTCCGTCATGGATGATACGCCTTGGGACGATGGGCATCATCATTCCATTTTGTTTCTGGAACAACACACTCTGGAGAATTATCAATGGATTTCGACTCTGTCGACCGTTGTTGTCACAATGACCGTTCCTGGATCTACACGTGATGTGTTTGCAGAAGGGAACCTAAGTAATATTTCTCCTATGATTCCCGTTGATATTTCAGTGAAACCTGGAATAGTAGAAAATGTTCACATTGGAGCTTCGTGTTCTCCAGAGGAAATTATTACTTATATTGCGTTATTCAAGGAATTTCGTGATATCTTTGCCTGGAGTTACGAAGAGATGCCAGGTATCGACCTGTCTATCATTGTGCATGAGATAAAAATGTACCCTGGAGCCAAGCCAGTATGACAACGCCTCCGTCCTGTCCATCCACGCAAAGCGGAAGCCATTAAACTCGAAGTTGAAAAAATTCTTAAAGCCGGTTTTATTTACCCCATGGCTTTGACAGAATGGGTTTCCAACCCTGTACTGATCGATAAGAAAGGTGGAATCATACGTGTCTGTGTCGATTATTGGGACATTAATAAATCTTGTTTGAAGGACAACTTTCTGACCCCTTTTGTCGACCAGATCGTCGATGACTGTGCCGGTAGTGAGATCTTTTCCCTCATGGATGGATTTTCCAGCTACAACCAGATTAATATCGCTCCCGAGGATCAACATAAAACCAATTTTATTTGTCCTTGGGGTACTTTCACCTACCGAGAACTTCCGTTCGGTCTGAAGAACGCAGGTGCCATGTTTCAACGTGCAATGTCTTATGCATTTCACGATATCAAGCATATCGTTCAACCTTATCTGGACGATTTGCCGGCTCATTCCTTACGCCGCGTCGATCACCCTAATCATCTTCGAGCTATTTTCATTCGTTGTCGGTTCTATCGCATTCGTCTAAACCCGCATAAATGCGTCTTTTGCGTAGAGTCCGGCCGTCTTCTCGGTTTCATTGTGTCACGTCAGGGGATCCGGGTAGATCCGATTAAGGTTGAGGCCATTCTCAATCTTCCTCCTCCTTCTTCGCTGCGCCAGTTACAAAGTTTGCAGGGGAAAGAAAACTTTCTTCGTCGTTTCATATCGAATTACGTCGAGATCACTCGTGGTTGCACACGTCTTTTAAAGAAAGGTTCAGAATTTGTTTAGGATAAAATTGCCAACAACGCTTTCGAAGCTTTAAAGTTGTCCCTTACAAAAGCTCCTCTTCTTTTTCCTCTGGATTATAGTAGGGATTACTTTCTTTATTTAGCGGTGTCCGAGTATACCATCGGCATGGTCCTTGTTATATATACCACGATGAACATGTTATATATTACTTGAGTAGAAGTCTATCATCAAAATCAAGTACCAACATGTTGAGAAACTGGCCTTGGTTGCTGTTCAAGCAGTCCAACGATTTCGTCATTATATTCTCGCCAGAAAAACTACTGTGATTTCGCATTGCAACCCCATGCAACATATCTTGACACGTCAATTGATGGGGGGCAAGTACTCCAAATGGATAGTTATTCTCTAGGAGTTCGATTTTGAATTCGATCGCGCCACATCGAAGAAATCCTTGGTTTTTGCTGAGTTGATTTGTGATTTTCCCCACACAGCCATGGAAAATGTAGCAGTTGGTTCGTTACCTGACGAATCACTTTTTATTATAGCTACCGATGATATTTGGTACGAAGATATCATTATATATCTCCAAACTCAAACTTTTCGGCCTGCTTTGTCCAGTAATGAACGACGTCGGATACGTTATCAGGCTCGCCATTAAATTATTCTTGGCGACACTCTTTACCGTCGAGGCATTGACTGTATCTTTCGACGTTGTTTGACCTTTGACAAAGCTGAGAAAGATTTGAATGACTGCCATTCAAGAGCATGTGGTGGTCATATGTCTGGGTATGCTACTGCCCAGAAAATATTACGTGCAGGATACTTCTGGCCTTCTCTGTTCCATGATTGCATTACCGTTGTTCAGAAGTGTCATGCTTGCCAGACCTATCAATAGAAGATTCAGTCGCATCCCGCTCCCCTTCATCCTGTAGTCTCAGTAGGTCCTTTTGCTAAATGGGGCATTGATTTTATGACATGTCACCCTCACTCGGCTGGGGGGAATGGCTATATTATTGTAGCTATTGATTATTTCACAAAGTGGGCCGAGGCAATGCCAACATTCGATAATACTGGGAAGACTACAACGCTATTTCTTTTCAACCATGTCATGACTCATTTTGGTGTCCCTCAGGCTATCGTTACCGATCACGGTAGTCACTTTCGGAATAATATGATGTCAGAACTTACAGAGAAGTTGGGCCTTCGTCATGATATCTCAACACCTTATTATCCACAGGCCAATGGCCAGGTCGAAGCTATCAATAAGGTTCTCATAACTATGATTCGACGGATGATAGGAATACATAAGACTAGCTGGCACACGATGTTGTTTTCAACATTGTGGGTGTATCGGACATCTGTTAAATCCGCCACGGGATTTACACCCTTCCGTTTAGTTTATGGCATGGAAGCCATTCTACCCATAGAATGTGAAATACCTTCTTTAAAGCTAGCCGTAGAGCTCTTACCCAAAACTTCTACAGAAGAGGAACGTCTGTTGTTTTTAATACGATTAGACGAGACCTGACGTGATGCCACTTTAGTGATAGAAGCCCAAAAGAAACGCATTAAGGCACAATATGACAAGCATGTCAAGCCTTGTGTTTTCTTTGAAGGTGATATTGTTCTTTTATATGAACAAGATAAAGATGTCCTTGGAGCCAGAAAATTTGAACCTATGTGGCATGGTCCCTATATTGTCAGTAAAGTGTTGGAAAAGGGAGCCTATGAACTAGTCGATTATGATGGTGTACCTTTGAGTGAACCCAGGAATGGGTTGTACTTAAAGAAGTACTATGCATAAGTTATTTGTGCATGATTGCTTGTATTTTATGTATCATACTGCGTGTGTGTGACACATTAGTTTTTCTTTTGACGTTATCTGGTTTCTGACCTTACGTGACGTTGTGTTTGTTTGCCATATGTCAGAGTTTTCGCTACCTGATATTGGCTTCGCTGATGGTGCTAGCCGTAGTACTCGGAACCTAGCTTCCGTTGCTTGGGCAATCTATGCCCCGACAAACAAACTCATATCTCTTTGAGGTATATGTATTGGACGAGCAACCAACAACATTGCAGAGTATAGCGCCGTGGTCAAATTATTGGTTGATGCTATCTCTCTAGGAATTCGTCATTTGGTTGTTCAAATTGACTCGCAGTTGGTAGTACTACAGCTTAGTAATGTATATTCTATTCGAAGTCCTACTTTATTAAGGGTATACTTACGGATTCGCCTCTTGGAACGACATTTTGATTACTTAGAATATCAACACATTCCGAGAAGTCTTAATACATTGACAGATGCTTTAGCTAATTATGTATTAGACAGACATTTAAATCACTTATAAAATCAAACACATTAAATTGTACACAAATGTAAAGTAAGTCGGTAGAAGCCGTGTATATATATATATAACGATCAAAGTTTGTTTTTTACAAAATATGCCCGAAGACCAAAATATCAAAAATGAAGCTCCTGGCTTCTACAAAAAGTGACATCACTAATGATGTTCACGATAGCATGCTAAGGTCCTAGCAACTCTACGAAGAAAACAACCCATAGAGGCAGAAACTCCCACAGTGTGACGCTGATCGCATCGTGGGATCTCCTCCAGAGGAATCTCTGGAACATCGGCCATCAAACCCTCTAAGTTTTGCTCCACTGTAAGATAATCCTCGGCATACTGGGGGACTGGAACTGCTGCCTCTCCTCGATGCTGGACAGGAGAGCTACCAGCTGGTCTATATGCCCCAACATCTGTGTTATCAACAAGATTTTGGTGTTAGTCTTCGGATAAAACCATGAAACCAAAAACATTTAATATGATGAAAATACAAAAACATCTAAAAAGTTACAAAGTTGGTTTACTTCTTACCAATATTTCCCCACTGTGCGTCTTCAGGAAGAGCAAGGTCAGGATCACCGCGAAAGTCCAAACCGACATACGCATAATCCTCTATCATCAAAACCTGGCCTTGGAGCTAGTCGAAGAAGCGATCGTCATATCTAACAATCGGTCCTGTCACATGTCTGGTCATAAGTTGGCACCACTGTAACATCCGTGGATCCCTGGGACCCAAAAAATGCCAATTTTCCTGAAGCCTATACACTGGAACCCTCTCACAAAAGAAAGACACTAGCAGTGATCCATAACCAAACTACTTTAGATTTCCTCACCCGCATTTGGTCAATTGTTTTTTGAGGTTGCGTAACACTGCATCAACCCAGTTGAAGACCTGGGGCTCAACACACTCAAGAGCATATTGAAAATAGCTCTGTAGAGCCATATGCGGGGCAACACTTCCTGCCATGCAAGCTATAGTAAAGAGAATGGTACGGAGAGTTATATCAGTAACTCCCTAAATGGCCACTTTCCCTTTTTGTCGTTCAGCCTTTGGCACGCAATACTGTCGACAATACTCACTCATTTTCATACCTCCCCTGCGGTTACCAGTCAAACTGACATAAGAACCCCATCTCGACAACCCGGTCAGGGAATAGATATCCTCAATATCAATCGTCAATGTGTGAGCACCGACATTAAAAACCTACTGATCCGAATCCCACATCCGGACTAAATGTTCCAACAATCGCACTTGGGCTCTCATGCCCGGTATGCGGAAATACTTTAGGAGACTGCAGTCTCTTAAAGAGGCAATAGTTTGCGGGTGATTCTCGGTGGTGGCATTATCTTCTTCGTGTTCTCTTTCCCTCCATTCAAGCACCATTGTGATAGTTATTAACCTGCATAACAACCATGGGAAGCTAGTTAATGATTTGAAACATGAGGAAAATTGATTTTATTGGCTAAAAATTATTAAAAATTTTGGCATCCGCGCTGTTCGCAGGTGGCTTTAGCATATAGTGCGAACTTCTCTCACTGTAGCTCAAGCCCACCTGTGGGAATGAGAACTTCTCGCGGGCCCCGTATGGGCAGCCTACGAGAATCCTCATTCACGCATAGGGTTTCAAATAACACCTAAAAACTTGAAATTTAGCCACTCAAATCATCAAATTAAACCATGAAAGGCTAGGGAATTGAGAACTCACCAATCTGATCCAGACGGTTCGCAAAATGATGCCCCGAAGCTCCCAGAAATTGGTGATGAAGATCGGAGGTAAAATGGAAGTTTTTGCACTATAATGGTAAATGGGTAAAACAATATGGTAAAAATGAATGGTAAAGTTGTTTTATTTACTTTTTACCATAGTAAAAGTGGGTTTTTTCATATTTATTCACTCTTTTACCCTAATTTCTAATACGAAAGTGAGTAAATGACTTGCAGGTACCCAATGCAGATGATTATGGATGAAAAACGTTTGTGATATGATGTGTTTTGTTTGTTTTCTATGGTTTTTTAAGTGCCTTTTTATCCGTTCTTGCACTTGCAATAGACTTGAGAACATGATCGAGCGTTGTTTTATCCCTTTGCCGGGCTCGCTGAGGTTACACGAAAAAGGAACCCCCCTGGAGTTAACTTTAAGCTCTTTTCACGACTCCCTAAAAATGAAAAGATTGCCGAGTGATCTTTCTTTTTTCACACTCGTTAAAGTATTTGAAGTTATGCGTCCTTCAAGAGATAGTTTAACCCTTTTTCGGTCTCGTTGGATTACTGTACGAAAAAGGAACTGAGAGAGTTCTCTTTTGAGTGTTTTTCCAAACTCTATAATCTTGAAAAACCTTTGAGTTTTCTTTCTTTGGACTCATAAAACAAGCATTGAAAGGCCCATATGGGACATGAGTTTTCTTTAAGTGTTTTTCAGACTCTCAAAACATGAAAA
>ML780288.1:1218086-1287188 GCA_009831015.1 Picea engelmannii | reverse complement strand
AACAAGCATATGTGATCCTCTTCAAGCTTGCGTAAAAATAAAGAGGTACTTGCCAGAAATGGTGGGGGAAAATTTGGGAAAGGGATATGTTTCATCTTTACATTGATTGGCAGTAAGAGTCGCTCTTGAACATGACACTCCCTATTCATCATATGAAGCTGGTTTGGGTAATCCATTTGTCTCTCATTCGATTTGATAACAAGGCATTTCCATGTGTCATATTTGAGTCAATGCTGCCAAATCATTGGTCGTGTCGTTCATATGTTCAAGAGAAGTCTGTTCGAAACCTCTAGTTGAGTCGGCCATCTGTAGTTATCCATTCTTTTCGTGTCGACCTTCCCTCTGTCCAAAGTCCAATTGCCACATACTCTGTTTCACTTTCAAACTCTGTTACTCATTTCGTGTCACTGATGGGGGATACATCAAGGCCCTCCTGTGACGAGTCTTGTTCCGTTGACATCAGCACATTATCCGGGATTGAGACTTAGAAATCATTCAGTACCTTGGAGCTTGCATGCCTCAGTGGAAAGTTTCCTTGCTTTCGACAGTGGTTTTACATCATTGACCCCTGATCGAAAGATTATGTCGATTGTTCAACATCAGCTCATTTATTCACAGTCGATAGATTGTACTGCAGTACCTTGGGATTCATTGACATTAATGGTGATTTCCCTCGCACTTGTTAATGGTTGCATTAATGACCGGTAATCAAGTGGTTTCTTCCATGTTTGACTTCGACACATGTAATCACATGGTTAGATTCATACTTTGGGCGATGAGGATGAAGACCTTGGATATTATCTTTGTAATCCAGGTTGCGATGGAGTATGTATGATTTGCGACACATAGATCCACTGTGTATGTTTCATGGTTATGTCGTCTTGACTGAAAATTTGTCGCATAGATCCACAGTGTATTCAGGTGTCTATGCTATGTAATGACTACATGGATCCACAGTGTATGATTGGTGGCCATGATCTTTGTTTATGATGTCATCAGTCTATGATCTGAGTATAGGAATGCCTACCTCAGAAGGGATATATATTATATTTTGTCGATGCTTGGATGTTTGTAGGTTTCTGAGTAGATGCGCTCTTGGTTCTTGACACACACATGTAGCTTACAAAGTCCATCGACTGTCACTGATTCCACTCTCGGACTTTGGGGGGAATTCTGTTATCCACAATTTTGGTCATTGCGATGATGTCATGATGATGTCATGATGATGGAAAATCAAGCTCTTTACCAAGAATATTTTCCTGAGGAAAGTTACAGTTGTCTTCTTCCAGAACTCACATTTTGAAACATGTTCGCAGGCTGCTTATATAGTCACCTGCGAGAATGCCTATTTCTCGCAGGCTGCTTTAAACTGGGGTGCGAACGTCTCGCACTGTACTCATGGTTAGGGTGCAAACATGCTCTTAAAGGGGAAAAAGATGAATATATCGAACCTTCTAGAAGGGAATCTTCTAGAAGGGTGAGTTGGCTTTCGAATGGTTGTTCAATTACTGGCATTCCAGATATCTTGGGATCATTCCCTATCCAAGTAACTAAACTATATTCTCTTATATATTGAGGAGATTGCTCATGGAAAAGGTTAAGCATAAGCAAGCTAGCAAGAGATTGATTGGAGAGTTGTTGGAAGCCTGTATGGAGAACTGATGCTACAACARCAAGAGACTACAGCAAGGTCATCACAAGTGGTTGATTTTCTTCATGCATGAGCAAGTGTGTGTGTCAGAGCTAGAAGCCATCGAAAGGAGGCCTACGACATCAAGGCTCAGGTTGTAAGTTTCTCTTTCAATTAAATCAATACAGTAATATGTCCCTTTCCCATAAAGATGATGTCACTTTATTACATGATTCCTTGATCACATGTATAGACTAGCTATTGAATACATTAATCCACCTTTACTTTGATTGGTTTGTTCTATCGTGATCTGAACGGAGCAAGAGCATCGGAGCGAAGCTTGGAACAACAGAGATTTAGGAAAGCGTTCATAAGGTATGTCCATATTCCTTTATCTCTTAGTTCATTCAATAGGCTAGATCTAGGGAAAGAGTAGTATTATGTCCTGTTTTGTTCTAGATCCAGGTGGATCTAGGGAGATCGGTTCGTGTCCGCACTTATGGATTAATCCTTAAACACTTTCCCTACCTATGTATGAAAAATCAGTGAAAGATTATTTTTGAGATTGCAATATGTTTGGGACAATGACATTTCCAATTTATGGTTTGTTTTAGATATTTTCAACCTCCTAAGAAAGGGAAACAATCCCTAGGTATTGAGATTATGTACTTTTTCAGTTTTGATTTTTATTCTCATACTTCATCTACATTTTTTTTATTGAGGGTAGAAAATAGGGGCAACAATGTCATTGCATATTTTGGAGTCGTCTAAATATCCATTTCTTGAAGAGATATGAATGGTATTTCATGGTTTGATGATGCTTACACCATCTTTATCCAACAATGGAAAAAGATAACTTGTAACAATACACACTAACCTTGGCATGATCTTGGTGTTATTGTCCATTTTCAATAGCTCACTTCCATTTCCTACCAAGGAGTGATAAAGATTCCAACTTATGACTTTTGATGTTTGATGTATCCTTGTTTTGGTTTATAACCAAAGACAAGGGTGCATTTGGAGTAGAAATCATTCTAGACTAATGAATCTTAAAGAAACAACAATTTATAAATGAAATGCACTGCCTATTCTCATACTGTAGAAAAACATTTGATTTCTTAGGGAAGGGCATATCACTTGACATATTTGTTTTGAAAGCATACATGTAGAGGAGAGATCTATATAACGTATTGCCAATAAGAATATTAAATCTCTCTGCAACTAAAGGGAATGTTGGTTTAGACCTATTTGATGCACTCAATGGTAGAAAGAAGGGCATAACCATATCAACAAAGAAATCTGTAATTTGAAGATTCCTCCTACACCAAATACATAATTCAAGCACATTTATGGACAACCATTGGGAATGAGGTTCCATAGGAAAACTAATGAACTTTACATTAACTATGCTTGTTTTGGATTTCTTCTTGTAGGTTGTAAAGGAGGGCATGCAAAAAACCATTGCCAATGAAGACGAGGGAGTACCATTTCGATTGCCAAATAATCTTGATTTTAGGAGGAGAGATATACTTCACTTATTTTATTATTTATCTTCACTGATGATCCAGGTGGATATTGGTGGCCACCCACCTTTTCCAATTGGCTCAAAATAGTTTTCTGGCAATTTTGGCAATTTACTATTTTTAGTAGTTTTAACTTCCGGGGCCATTTTGAGGTCCTAAATGAATGTTTTTTGGGATAGATCTCCTCAATGATATATGAAGGCATGATTGAGCCCCCCAAAATTAATCTCCTCAATGATATATTTCCAATGGGCTATCATATTCCTAAAATGGATATCGTATGGAAAAGTTACGACCTCGTGAAGTTAATGTACTAACTTACCCAAACGGGGCCCACGTGACTTTTGGCGCTTCATCTCCTAGGGTTAGGTTTTTGGATGTCTAGGGTTTTTGGAATTCCTATTTATTGTAAAACATCCTTCAAAGCCTCATTGTAATCATATTCTTGTGAATGAGTGCATTCGTCACTTCACTTCTCAGAGATAAGTCGCCACCATTCCAACGAGCTTATTTCCGCTGCATTTTATAGTTTCAACTTATTTCCTTATTGAATAGAAAACCAGTTTTACTGTATCTCTATTATTTTGTGTTATGTACCTATTAATAATCTGTATTCATTTAGTTCCACTCATAAAATCCATATCAATGGTATCAGAGCGATCTTCTCCTTGTCATCTTAATGCATGTCCCCAACGAGGTCGGAGTACAAAGAGTTGGGTCTCGAGCTTGTTTCTCTTAAGGAAAAAAGCTCTCGCATGCCCAAGAGACCTATCATGGCAGGAGAAAATAAAGATAATGGGACAAGAGATCCTTTCAAACTTTTGATTGAGGAATCCCTCACTCAACAAATGAATGAGATGATGGATAGTTTCGCGCAAATCCTTTGGCGGCTACCAACAGGAAACACATCTTCTTCGAGCGAAGGCCCCACCCCCTTCAAGGTACAAATACACTTCAATATTCCTATATTTGAAGGCCAGATAGACGCAGATGCTGTAGACAAGTGGTTGAATCTACTAGAAGGGTATTTTTTCTGTCCATAACTTTTCGAATAGAGAAAAGATTACTTTTGCGCTCCTCAAAGCCGTTCCTCATGTCAAATATTGGTGGGAAACCTTCTGTGAGAAAAGGAAACAAAGGAACCCTCATTATTTACAGTCATGACCACCTAGGAATCCTTCAGGGATTCTATTATAAAACAATACTAGCTTGTTGGAATTTATGACGACTTGTATACCAAATGGACCACACTGCGACAAGAAAGAGACCAAGCAGTGCCAGATTTCACAAATATCTTCCATACCTTGCGCACCAAGATGGGTATCAAATATTTGGAGTGACATATGGTGATCAACTATCACGGTTATCTGCATAGATACATCCACACCGAAATGGAATTTCTGGACATCTCATCCTTGGGTGCAGACTACCAATATGTCGTCAAAATCGATTAGAAGCTCAAACAAAAAACGCGACAATTTGGGCCTGGGAACCTCTCACAACAAAAGATAGGAAAGGGTGGCCCCAACCCATACAACAAAGTATAGAGAAAATATGGATAGTATCAAGACAACCAGTCCAAGACGCAAGCAAAGAAGGACACCAGAAATACAAAGAAAGATACTGGGAAGTGGTGCGACTTCCATAAGAGCCCTTGTCATAACATTGCGGACTGCCGCTCAAAGAAGTCACTGGTGGCCGAAGTGAAAGCCTCTAAATTAGATGTGGGTTCTGACTTTGAGCTAGAACCAGAAAGGGGAAGGCAGATCATTGACACAAAACCCAGTGCCACCGTTGCTACCACCAAGCTCCACCCTGGTGAACCAGATGAGCCAGAAGAAGGAGAGTGCCCCTTCCATTCACAGATGTGGGTAAAAGGTATCCCGCTGCACTTCATCGTTGATAGTGGTAGCTAGAAGAACCTCATCTCAGCAAAGGTCATCAAGTGGTTGGCCCTATCGACAAAACCACACCCACAACCCTACACCATTGGATGGCTCCTCCAAGGAAGCGATATCCATGTCAGCCAACAGTGTCGACTGTCGTATGGCATCAAGCCCTTCAAAGATGAGGTATTGTGTGATGTTTCACCTCTCAAAGTTTGTTATGTTATTTTGACACAACCTTCTTTATGGAAACATCATGTTGTATATGAGTCTAGGCCTCGTAGTGTTATTATTACTTTGAATAGGAAATTGTATAGGATACCTGAGGCAGTCCCACCTAGTGCTATTTTCTTAAGCTCTACTAAGAAATGCAGGAAGGTCATCTCTCAAACAGGGAGGTTTGTCTTCTTCATGATTCAATATCAGAATAAGTGAAAGATCACAAACACATCTAGGGTCTTTGTGACTGACCTCTCCACACAGTAGAATAAAGTAGATAAGGTCGTGGAAGAATACTTAGATATCTTCTCCTCACCTATCGGGGTACCTCTGCACTGCCAGGTCAAGAACCCCATCAATATGACCCTCGAAGCAATGCTGCCCAATGGGTCAGTGTATCGTCACTCTCTGTTAGAGAATGAGGAGATCAAGTGACAAATCCAAGAACTTCTCCATAAGGGGCACATCCATCCCAACTCATCACCTTGTGGGAGCCCAATCGTGCTGGTACAGAAGAAAGATGGAACCTGACGACTTTGCATTGATTACTGGGCTATGAATAAAATCACATTCAGAAACCAATACCTGATTCCCCGAATCGACGACCTCCTTGATCAACTCATGGGGGCCAAATACTTTAGTAAGATTGATTTGAAGTCTAGCTACCACTAGGTCTTGATAGAAAACACAGATAGATGGAAGACCGCCTTCAAGTCAAAGGAAGGCCTTTTTGAATGGTTAGTCATGCCCTTTGTTTTGAAAAATGTGCCAGTCACTTTCATGAGGCTGATGGATGATATCTTGTGACCATTCACCAATAATTTTGTAGTGGTCTATCTGGATGACATTCTCATTTACAACAAGACTTGGGCTGAACACTTGCAGCATATTCGACAGGTTCTGCACACTTTGCGATAGCACAAGCTATACACCAACTTGGAAAAATTCTCCTTCGACATGGATAGGTTCCATTGCTTGGGCTACATCATTGATCAACATGGCGTACATGTGGATCTAGCCAATATCCAAGTCATCCATGACTAGCCAGCCCCAACCACACTCACTGAGCTTTGGAGCTTCTTGGGCCTTGCCAATTTCTACTACAGGTTCATGTTGGGATTCTCCCATATTGCATGGGCCCTCAACCAAATAACCAAGGGTGGTGGTAAGGTGAAATTTGCATGGGGCTAGTCCCAACAACAATAATTCGATGATTTGAAGCAACACTTGTGTTCAGCCCTAGTACTTTCACTCCCATACCTGCAAAAACCCTTTGAGATTGAGACAGATGCTTCAGACTATGCTGTGGGTGGAATTCTTACTTATCAGGTCCATCTCATGGCCTATCATAGTGAGACACTATCAGATGTTGTCCATAAGTACCCTAATTATGACAAAGAAATGTGCTCCATTTTGCAAGCCTACCGCCAGTGGAGACACTACATTCTTGGGAAGGAGATAGTCATCCACACTGATCATAAGCCACTACAGTTCATGCAGATACAAGGAAAATTGTAGAATGAACTCCATCAAAAGTGGTCCACATACTTGCAACAATTCCACCTCAACATCAAATATAAAACAGGAAGCACCAATCACATTGTTGATTGCCTCAACAGACCGCCAGTCACGACACTGACCACGGTGCTAGACTCTTGCAACCAGGAGACCTCATGATGGTCCCAACTCTATGAGATAGACCCAGACTTCTCCACCACCTATCAAATATAGGGGGAAAACAAAGTTGTCGATAATTTCCATCTTCAATATGGGTTGTTGTGTCGTCTGGGCCATATATGTGTTCCATCAAGTGAGCTTGCGAAGATGATCTGGGAATCCCACTATAGTCGAGTGGAAGGACACTTTCACATTGAAAAGACAGTGGGGGCACTACAAAACCATTTCTACTGGCCGAAACTTCGATAGGAGGTCAACAAGTATATCAGGTCCTGCACTGCCCGTGTGATTTCCAAACTGACCACTAAGAAATAGGGCCTATACACCCCTCTTCCTACTCCTGATAGGCCTTGGGAATCCATCTCAATGGACTACATGTCAGGCCTCCTGTCCACCAAGTGAGGAAACGACTGTGTTTTTGTGGTTGTTGATCGCTTTTATAAGATGGCGATTTTGGTTGCTCGTAAGAAGAACATTACCGCATAGGCCACTGCCAAGTTCTTCTTTGAATGAGTCTGGGTACATTTTGGAATCCCAAAAACCATTGTCTCAGATCGGGACAATCGATTTCTCAACACATTCTGGTCAAGCCTCTGGTCACTGCTGGAGACCAAGCTCACCAAATCCATGACCTTCCACCCTCAGACAGCTGGCCAAACCAAGGTCATAAATCGAATGATTGTGCATATACTTCACATGTATAATTCACAACACCCTCAAATATGGTATGAGATCCTTCCCTATGTCTAGCATAGCTACAATCGACCCTTACATAGCTCAACCGACCACATCCCCTTTAAGGTGGGGTTGGGATTCCAAGCATTGGGTCCAATAGATGTTGCACTTCTCCTTGCGGTCACCTCAACCGACTCATATCCTGCTCCAAATGAAGCTGAAAAAGCCACCCGGTTCATGGAGTGGATCCAAAACATTCGAAAACATGTTTAGGATATCCTACAGAAGTCCAATGACAAGTACAAACAATGCCATGAAAAACATTGGGTGCCACATAAGTTTCAGGTGGGCGACAAATTTTGGTTGCACTTGCATAAAGAATGCCTTACAGAACCCCATCAGAAGCTTCACCCACTCTGTTATGGGCCATACACCATCACCAAGGCTATGGGGGATAATGCTTTTCATCTCAACATTCCTCCTTTCCTTGGCCTGCACCCAGTGTTAAACATGGATCTCCTTCGCCCTTATTTCCCACCATTATTGGACACCTCAAAAGTAGCAGAACAAATGACACCAACAGAGCTCAACCCCGAATGCATACAACATGCATACAATGATCTGATTGTGGACACACAGATCAAGGGAACTCGACAACAAGGGATTTAGCTTTATCGAGTCGTCAAAGTAGGGAAGCTCCTGCACTGAGGCAAGTGGCTCACCCGGGGAAAAATTGAGCAGAAATTTCCTCATTTGACGAGGGACCTCAACGTAATGGATACCATTGCTTCCTAAGGAGGGAGGATTGATTCAGGTGGATATCAGTGTCCACAAACCTTTTCCAACTGACTCAAAATAGTTTTCTGGCAATTTTGGCAATTTACTATTTTTAACAGTTTTAACTTTTGGGGCCATTTTGAGGGCCTAAATGAAGGTTTTTCAGGATCGAGCTCCTCAATGATAGTCGAAGGCATGATTGAGCACCCAAAATGAATCTCCTAGATGATACCTTTCAATCAAGCTACGATATGCCTAAAACGAAGATCGTATGCAAACGTTACAACCCTGAGAAGTTAATGTACTAACTTAACCAAACGGGGCCCACATGAATTTTGACGCTTCATCTCCTATGGCTAGGTTTTTGGATGTTTGGGGTTTTTGGAATTACTTTTTATTGTAAAAATACCTTCAGAGCCTCATTTTAATCATCTTCTTGTGAATGAGCACAATTGTCACATCTCTTCTCAGAGATAAGCCACCACCATTCCAGCGAGCTTGTTTCGGCTGCATTTTACAGTTTCAACTTATTTCCTTATTGAATAGAAAACCAGTTTTAATCATCTTATTTCCTTATTGTAAAAATACCTTCAGAGCCTCATTTTAATCATCTTCTTGTGAATGAGCACAATCGTCACATCTCTTCTCAGAGATAAGCCACCACCATTCCAACAAGCTTGTTTCCGCTGCATTTTACAGTTTCAACTTATTTCCTTATTGAATAGAAAACCAGTTTTACTGTATCTCTATTATTTTGTGTTAAGTACCTATTAATAATATGTATTCATTTCGTTCCTCTCATAAAATCCGGACCAATAGTATCAGAGCGGTTTTCTCCTTGTCATCTTAGTGCATGTCCCCAACGAGGTCGGAGTACAAAGAGTTGGGTCTCGAGCTTGTTTCTCTTGAGGACAAAAGCTCTCGCACACCCAAGCGACCTCTCATGGTAGGAGAAAATAAAGATGACCGGACATGAGATCCTTTCAAACTATTGATTGAGGAAGCCCTCACTCAACAAAGGAACGAGATGATGGATAGTTTCATGCAAATCCTTCGGCGACTACCAACAGGCGATGCATCTTCTTCGAGTGGAGGTGCCACCTCCTTTAAGGTACAAATAAACTTCGATATTCCTATATTTGAAGGTCAGATAGATGCAGATGTTGTAGACAAGTGGTTGAATCTACTCGAAGGTTATTTTTCTATCCATAACTTTTTCAATAGAGGAAAGATTACTTTTGCACTCCTCAAAGTCGTTGCCCATGTCAAAGATTGGCGGGAAACCTTCTGTGAGAAAAAGGAAACTGAATAACCCTCATTATTTACAGTCACGAACACCTTGGAATCCTTCAGGGATGCTATGAAGGAACAATACTACCCTGTCAGAAGTTATGATGACTTGTATACCGAATGGACCACACTGCGGCAAGAAAGAGACCAAGCAGTGCTAGATTTCACAAATATCTTCCATACCTTGCGCACCAAGATGGGTATCAAAGATTCAAAGTGACATCTGGTGCTCAAGTATCATGGTTCTCTACATAGATACATCTATACCGAAATAGAATTTATGTACATCTCATCCTTGGGCGCGGCCTACCGATATACCGTCAAAATCAAGTAGAAGCTCAAACAAAATACGCGACAATTTGGTCTTGGGAACCCCTCAAAAAAAATATAGGAAAGGGCAGCCCCAACCCACAGAACAAAGGAAAAAACAAATATGGATAGTATCAGGATGACCAGTCCAAGGTGCAAGCAAGGAAGGACACTGGAAAGACAAAGAAAGATATGGGGAAGTGGTGCGACTTCTATAAGAGCCCTTGTTAGAACACTGCCGACTGTCGCTCAAAGAAGTCACTAGAGGTTGGCCCTGTCGACAACACCACACCCACAACCCTAAACCATTATATGGCTCCGCCAAGGAAGCGATCTTTTCATCATCCAACAGTGTCGACTGTCGTACGACATCAAGCCCTTCAAAGACGAGTTATTGTGTGATGTTTCACCTCTCAAAAGTTGTGATGTTCTTTTAGGACAAACTTATTTATGAAAACGTCTTGTTGTATATGAGTCTAGGCCTCGTAATGTTATTATTACTTTGAACAGGAAATTGTACATGATACCCGAGGCAGTCCCACCTAGTGATATTTCCTTGATCTCTGCTAAGAAATGCAGGAAGGTCATCTTTCAGATGAGGAATATTTTCTTCTTTGTGATTCTCTCTTAGAACAAGCGAAAGATCACAATCACATCCAGGGTCTCTGCGGTTGACCTCTCCACATAGTGGAAGCAAGTAGATAAGGTTGTGGAAGAATACTCAGATATCTTCTCCTCACCTATCGGGGTACCTCTACACTGCCAGGTCAAGCACCCCATTGATATGACTCACAACGCACCACTGCCCAATGGGCCAGTCTATCGCCGCTCTTTGTTATAGAATGAGGATATCAAGAGACAGATCCAATAACTTCTCCACAAGGGGCACATCCTTCCTAGCTCATCACCTTGTGGGAGCCCAATCGTGCCAATACAAAATAAAGATGAAACCTGGCGACTCTAAATTGATTACCGGGATTTGAATAAAATCATAGTCAGAAACTGGTACCCGATTCCTTGAATCGATGACCTCCTTGATCAAATAATGGGGGACAAATACTTCAGTAAGATTGATTTGAAGTCTGGCTACCACCAGGTCCCGATAGAACAAACAGATGTATGGACGACTACCTTCAAGTCAAAGGAAGGCCTTTTTGAATGGTTGGTCATGCCCTTTGGTTTGAAAAATGTGCCAGCCAATTTCATGAGTTTGATGGATGATATCCTGCGACCATTCACCAATAAGTTTGTAGTGGTGTATCTAGATGACATTCTCATTTACAACAAGACTTGGGCCGAACACTTGCAACATATTCAGCAGGTTTTGCACACCTTGCGACAACACAATCTATACGCTAACTTGGAAAAATTCTCCTTCGGCATGGACAGGGTCCATTACCTGGGATACATTGTTGATAAACATGGAGTACATGTGGATCCAACCAATATCCAATTCATCCGTGACTAGACAGCCCCAACCACACTCACTAAGCTTCGGAGCTTCTTGGGCCTTGCCAATTTCTATCGCAGGTTTGTGTTGGGATTCTCCCATATTGCATGGGCCCTCAGCCAAATAACCAGGGGTGGTGGTAAGGAAAAATTTGGGTGGGTCCAGTCGCAATAACAAGAATTCAATGATTTGATGCAGTGCTTGTGCTCAGACCCAATAATTTCACTCCCAGACTTGCAACAACCCTTTGAGATCGACACATATGCTTCAGACTATGCTGTGGGCACCATTCTCACTCAACACAACCACCCCATGGGCTATCATAATGAGACACTATCAGATGTTGCCCGTAAGTACCCTACTTACGACAAAGAAATGTACTCCATTGTGCAATACTTTCGCCAGTGGAGACACTACATTCTTGGGAAGGAGACAACCATCCACATTAATTATAAGCCACTGTAGTTCTTGCAGACACAAGGAAAATTGCAGAATGACCTCCATCAAAAGTGGTCCACATACTTGCAACAATTCCACCTCAACATCAAGTATAAAATAGGAAGCACCAATCACATCGTTGATTGCCTCAATAGACCGCCAATCACGGAGCTCACCACAGTGTTAGACTCTTTTGGCTATGAGACCTCTGGATGGCCCCAACTCTATGAGATAGACCCAGACTTCGCCACCACGTACCAAATGTTGGGGGAAAATGTAGTTGTCGATAATTTCCATCTTCAGGATGGGTTTTTCTGTCGTCTGGGCCATATCTGTGTTCCATCAAGCAAGTGTACGAAGCTGATCTGGGAAGCCCAGTACAGTCAGGTGGCAGGACACTTCAGCATAAAAAAGACAATGGTGTTGCAATAAAAAAATTTCTACTGGCCGAAACTTTGACAGGAGTTCAGAAAGTATATCAGGTCCTGCACGTCCTACGCGATTTCCAAACTGACCACTAAGAAACAAGGCCTATACACCCCTCTTCCTACTCTTGACAGGCCATGGGAATCCATCTCAATGGAATACATATTGGGCCTCCCATCCACCAAGCGGGGAAATGACCATGTTTTTGTGGTTGATGATAACTTTTCTAAGATGACGATTTTGGTTGCCTGCAAGAAGAACATCATAGTAGAGGCCAATGCCAAGCTCTTCTTTGAACAAGGCTGGGTACATTTTGGAATCCCACAAACCATTGTCTCAGATTGGGACAGTCGATTTCTCAACACATTTTGGTCAAGCGTCTGGTCACTGCTGGAGACCAAGCTCACCAAATCCACGACCCTCCAACCTTAGATAGATGGCCAAACCGAGGTTGTAAATCAAATGATTGTGCATATGCTTCATGTGTATAATTCACAGAACCCTCACACATGGGATGATAGCCTTCCCTATGTCTAGCATAGCTACAACCAATCCCTACATAGCTCAACCGACCACATCCCCTTTTAGGTGGGGTTGGGATTCCAGCCATTGGGTCCCATAGATGTTGCACTTCCCTTTGCGGCCACCTCGACCGACTCATATACTTCTCCAACTGAAGCTGACAAAGACACCCAGTTCATTGAATAGATCCAACACATCCGCCAACAGGTTCATGATATCCTATAGAAGTCTAATGACAAGTACAAACAATGCCATGATCAACATGGGGTGCCACAAAAGTTTCAGGTGGGTGACAAAGTTTGGTTGCACTTGCAGAAAGAATGCCTTACAAGACCCCATCGAAAGATTTTCCCACTTCGTTATGGGTCATACACCATCACCAAATCCATGGGGGATAATGATTTTCATCTCAACATTCCTCCTTTCCTTGGCCTGCACCTAGTGTTCAACATGGATCTCCTTCGCCCTTATTTCCCACCATTATTGGACACCTCAGAAATAGTTAAACAATTGACACCAAAAAATATGATCCCCAAATACATATAATAGGCATCCAATGATCATATTGTGGACACACATATCAAGGGCACTCGACAACAAAGGATTCAACTTTATCGAGTCGTCAAAACAGGGCAACTCCTGCACTAAGGCAAGTGGCTCACCCAGGGACAAATTCAGCAGAAATTTCCTCATCTCATGGGGACCTCAACGCAATGGATACCATTGCTTCCTAAGAAGGGAGTATTGATCCAGGTGGATATTGGTGGCCACCCACCTTTTCCATCTGGCCCAAAACAATTTTCTAACAATTTTGGCAATTTACTATTTTTAGTAGTTTTAACTTCCAGGGCCATTTTGAGGGCCTAAATAAAGGTTTTTCAGGATAAATCTCTTCAATGAAAAGAAAAGGAATTATTGAGCCCCCAAAATGAATCTCCTCGACGATACTTTTCCAACTGGCTATCATATACCTAAAACAGGGATCGTATGCAAAAGTTACGACCTCGGGAAGTTAATGTACTAACTTACCCAAACGGGCCCACATGGCTTTTGGCGCTTCATCTCCTAGGGTTAGGTTTTTGGATGTCTAGGGTTTTTGGCATTCTTGTTTATTGTAAAAATTCCTTCATAGCCTCATTGTAATCATCTTCTTGTGAATGAGCACATCCGTCACATCTCTTCTCAGAGATAAGTCGCCACCATTCGAACAAGCTTATTTCCGCTGCATTTTACAGTTTCAGCGTATTTCCTTATTGAATAGAAAACCAATTTTACTATATCTCTGTTATTTTTTGTTAAGCACCTATTAATAATCTGTATTCATTTTGTTCCTCTCATAAAATCCAGATTAGTGGTATCAGAGAAGTCTGCTCCTTGTCGTCTTAATGCATGTCCCCAACGAGGTCAGAGTACAAAGAGTTGGGTCTCGAGCTTGTTTCTCTTGAGGACAAAATCTCTCACACACCTAAGAGACCTCTCATGGAATTAGAAAAGAAATATGATGGGACATGATATCCTTTCAAACTATTGATTGAGGAACCCCTCACTCAAGAAAGGAATGAGATGATGGATAGTTTCGTGCAAATCCTTCGGCGGCTACCAACAGGCGACGCATCTTCTTTGAGTGGAGGCCCCACCCCCTTCAAGGTAAAAATAAACTTCTATATTCCTATATTTTAAGTTCAGATAGATGTAGATGTTGTAGATAGGTGGTTGAATCTACTAGAGGGGTATTTTTCTGTCCATAACTTTTCGAATAGAGAAAATATTACTTTTGCGCTCCTCAAAGTCGTTCCCCATGTCAAATATTGGTGGGAAAGCTTCTGTGAGAAAAAGAAAACAGAGAAACCCTCATTATTTATAGTCATGACCACCTGGGAATACTTCACAGATACTATTAAGGAACAATACTACCCTGTCGAAAGTTATGATGACTTGTATACCAAATGGACCACACTACGACAAGAAAGAGACCAAGCAGTGCCATATTTCACAAATATCTTCCATACCTTGCGCACCATGCTGGGTATCAAATATTCAGAGTGACATATGGTGCTCAAGTATCATGGTGCTCTACATAGATACTTTCAGACTAAAATAGAATTTCTGGACATCTCATCCTTGGGCACGGCCTACCGATATGCCTTCAAAATCGTGCAGAAGCTCAAACAAAAGACGTGACAATTTGGGCCTAGGAACCCCTCACAACAAAAGACAGGAAAGGGTGGCCC
The DNA here is from genome assembly GCA_009831015.1 of Picea engelmannii. NCBI lineage: Eukaryota > Viridiplantae > Streptophyta > Pinopsida > Pinales > Pinaceae > Picea > Picea engelmannii. Next base: position 1,272,135 of record ML780288.1, on the reverse strand, counting down.
CAACCCATAGAAAAAAGGACAGAGAAAATATGGACAATATTAGGACAACCAGTCCAAGCCATAAGAAAAAAAGGACATCGAAAAGACAAAGAAAGATACTAGGAAGTGGTGCGAGTTCCATAAGAGCCCTTGTCATAACACTCCTAACTACCGCTCAAAGTAGTCATTGGTGGCTAAAGTGAAAGCCTCTGAAGTAGATGCAGGTTATAACTCTAAGCTAGAACTAGAAAGGGGAAGATTGATCATTGATGCAGAACCCATTGCCACCGTTTCTACCACCAAGCTCCATCTCAGTGAACCAGACGAGCTAGAAGGAGAGTGCCTCTTCCATTCACAGACGTGGGTAGAAGGTAGCCCGCTGCACTTCATCATTGATAGCGATAGCCAAAAGAACCTCATCTCAGCAAAGGTCACTAAGTAGCTGGCCCTGTCGAAAACACCGCACCCACAACCCTACACCATTGGATGGCTCCGCCAAGGAAGCGATCTCCGCGTCAGTCAACAGTGTCGACTGTCATACGACATCAAGCCCTTCAAAGATGTGGTATTGTGTGATGTTGCACCTCTCGAAGTTTGTGATGTTCTTTTGGGACAACCTTATTTATGGAAATGTCATGTTGTATATGAGTCTAGGTCTCGTAGTGTTATTATTACTTTGAACAGAAAATTGTACAGGATACCCGAAGAAGTCCCACCTAGTGTTATTTCCTTGATCTCTTCTAAGAAATGTATGAAGGTTATCTCTCAGACAGGGAAGTTTGTCATCTTCATAATTCTCACTCAGAATAAGTGAAAGATCACATCCACGTTTTGGGTCTCTACGGCTGACCTATCCACACAGAAGAATCAAGTAGATAAGGTCATGGAAGAATACTCGAATATCTTCTCCTCACCTACCGGGGTACCTCTGCACTGCCAGGTCAAGCACCCCATCGATATGACCCCCAATGCATCGTTTCCCAATGGGCCAGTCTATCAAAACTCTCTGTTAGAGAATGAGGAGATCAAGTGACAGATCCAATAACTTCTCCACAAGGGGCACATTCATCCCAACTCATCACCTTGCAAAAGCCCAATCGTGATGGTACAAAAGAAAGATGGAACCTGACAACTCTCCATTGATTACTGGGCTCTGAATAAAATCATAGTCTCAAACTGGTACTTGATTCCCCGAATCGACGACCTCTTTGATCAACTCATGGGGGACAAATACTTCAGTAAGATTGATATGAAGTTTGGCTACCCCCAGGTCCTGATAGAACAAAAAAATGTATGGAAGACTGCCTTCAAGTAAAAGGAATACCTTTTTGAATGGTTGGTCATGCCCTTTGGTTTGAAAAATGTGTCAGCCACTTTCATGAGGTTGATGGACGATATCCTCCAACCTTTCACCAATAATTTTGTAGTGGTTTATTTGGATGACATTCTCATTTACAACAAGACTTGGGCCTAACACTTGCAACATATTCAACAGGTTCTGCACACCTTGCGTCATCACAATCTATACGCCAACTTGGAAAAATGCCCCTTCGGCATGGATAGGGTCAATTAACTGGGCTACATCATTGATCAACATGGCGTACATATGGATTCAACCAAGATCCAAGTCATCCTTGACTGGCCAGACCCAACCACACTTACTAAGCTTCAGAGCTTCTTGGGCCTTGCCAATTTCTACCGTAGGTTTGTGTTGGGATTCTCCCATATTGCATGGGCTCTTAGCCAAATAACCAAGGGTGGTGGTAAGGAGAAATTTGCATGGGTCTAGTCCCAACAATGAGCGTTCAATGATTTGAAGCAACACTTGTGCTCAGCCCCAATACTTTCACTCCAAGACTTGCAACATCCCTTTGAGATAGAGACAGCTGCTTTAAACTATACTGTGGGTGCCATTCTCACTTAGCACGACCACCCCATGGCCTATCATAGTGAGACACTATCATATGCTGTTCGTAAGTACCATACTTATGACAAAGAAATGTACTCCATTGTGAAAGCCTACCACTAGTGGAGACACTACATTCTTGGGAAGGCGATAGTCATCCACACTGATCATAAGCCACTTCAGCTCATGCAGACACAATGAAAATTGTAGAATGACTGCCATCAAAAGTGGTCCATATACTTGCATAAATTACACCTCAACATCAAGTATAAAACATGAAGCACTAATCGCATCACTTATTTCCTCAACATACCACCAGTCGTGGCACTCACCGTGGTGCTAGACTCTTGCGACCATGAGACCTATGGATGGCCCCAACTCTATGAGATAGACCCAGACTTTTCTGCCACCTACCAAATGTTGGGGGAAAATGCAGTTGTTGATAATTTCCATCTTTAGGATGGGTTGTTGTGTCATCTGGTCCATATCTGTGTTCCATCAAGTGTGTGTGTGAAGTTGATCTAGGAAGCCCACTACAATCAGGTGGTAGGACACTTTGGCGTTGAACAGATAGTGGCGATGCTACAAAAACATTTCTACTGGTTGAAACTTCGACAGGAGGTCAACAAGTATATCAGGTCCTGTACTACCTACGTGATTGCCAAACCAACCACTAAGAAATAGGGCCTATACACCCCTCTTCCTACTCCTGACAGGCCATGGGAATCCGTCTCAATGGACTACATGTCGGGCCTCCCATCCACCAAGCTGGGAAACGACTATGTTTTTTTTGTTGTTGTTCACTTTTCTAAGATGGCGATTTTGGTTGCCTGCAAGAAGAACATCATAGCAGAGGACACTGCCAAGATCTTCTTTGAACAAGTCTGGGTACATTTTGGAATCCCACAAACCAATGTCTCAGATTGGGACATTCTATTTCTGAGAACATTCCGGTCAAGCCTCTGGTCACTACTGGACACCAAGCTCACCGAATCCACAGCCTTCAACCCTCAGACAGATGGCCAAACCGAGGTCGTAAATCAAATGATTGTGCATATAATTCTCATGTATAATTCACAACACCCTCGCACATGGGATGAGAGCCTTCCCTATGTCTAGCATAGCTACAACCGAGCCCTACATAGCTCAACCGACCACAACCCCTTTTAGGTGGGGTTGGGATTCCAACCATTGGGTCCCATAGATGTTTCACTTCCCCTTGCAGTCACCTCGACTGATTCATCTCCTGCTCCAACTAAAGATGACAAAGCCACCCAGTTCATTGAGCGGATCCATCATATCCACCAATAGGTTCAGGATATCCTACAGAAGTCCAATGACAAATACAAACAACGCCATGATCAACATCGGGTGCCACATAAGTTTCAGGTGGGCGACAAAGTTTGGTTACACTTGCATAAATAATGCCTTACAGGACCCCATCAAAATATTTTCCCACTCCATTATGCTCCATACACCATCACCAAGGATGTGGGGGATAATTCTTTTCATCTCAACATTCCTCCTTTCCTTGGCCTGCACCCAGTGTTCAATGTGGATCTCCTTCGCCCTCATTTCCCACCATTATTTGACACCTCAGAAGTAGCAGAACAATTGACACCAATAGAGCTCAAACCTGATTGTATACAAAAAGAATCCAATGATCATATTGTGGACAAACATATCAAGGGTACTCACCAACAAAGGATTCAACTTTTTCGAGTCGTCAAAGCAGGGCAACTCTTGCACCAAGGCAAGTGGCTCACCCAGGGCCAAATTCAGCAGAAATTTCCTTATATGATGGGTGAAATCAACGCAATGGAGACAATTTCTTCCTAAGGAGGGAGAATTGATCTAGGTGGATATCGGTGGCCACCCACCTTTTCCAACTGGCTTAAAATAGTTTTCTCGCAATTTTGACAATTTACTATTTTTAGCAGTTTTAACTTTCAGGGCCATTTTGAGGGCCTAAATGAAGGATTTTTGGGATCGAGCTCCTCAATGATAATTGAAGGCATGATTGATCACTCAAAATGAATCTCCTTGATGATACCTTTCCAACGGGATATCATACGCCTAAAACGAAGATCGTATGGAAACGTTACGACCCTGGGAAGTTAATGTACTAACTTAACCAAACGGGGCCCACATGACTTTTGGCGCTTCATCTCATAGGGTTAGGTTTTTGGATGTCTAGGGTTTTTGGAATTCCTGTTTATTGTAAAAAGGCCTTCATATTCTCATTTTAATCATCTTCTTGTGAATGAGCACAGTCGTCACATCTCTTCTCAGAGATCAGTCGCCACCATTCCAACAAGCTTGTTTCTATTGCATTTTACAGTTTCAACTTATTTCCTTATTGAATAGGAAACCAATTTTACTGTATCTCTGTTATTTTTTGTTAAGTAACTATTAATAATCTGTATTCATTTCATTCTGCTCATAAAATCCAGATAAGTGGTATCAGAGCGGTCGTCTCCTTGTCACCTTAATGCATGTCCCCAATGAGGTCGGAGTACAAAGAGTTGGGTCTTGAGCTTGTTTCTCTTGAGGACAAAATCTCTCTCACGGCCAAGTGACCTCTCATGGAAGGAGAAAATAAAGATGGCAGGACAAGATATCCTTTAAAACTATTGATTGAGGAATCCCTCACTCAACAAAGGAATGATATGATGGATAGTTTCGAACAAATCCTTTGGCGGCTACCAACAGGCGACGCATCTTCTTCGAGCGTAGGTGACACCCCCTTCAATGTAAAAATAAACTTCAATATTCCTATATTTGAAGGTCAGATAGAGGTAGATGATGTAGACAAGTGGTTGAGTCTACTAGAAGGGTATTTTTCTATCCATAACTTTTCGAATAGAGAAAAGATTACTTTTTCACTCCTCAAAGCCATTCCCCATGTCAAATATTGGTGGGAAACCTCCTGTGAGAAAAAGGAAATAGAGGAACCCTCATTATTTATAGTCATGACCACCTGGGAATCATTCAGGGATGCTATTAAGGAACAATACTACCCTGTCGGAAGTTATGACGACTTGTATACCAAATGGACAACACTGCGGCAAGAAAGAGACCAAGCAATACCAGATTTCACAAATATCTTCCATACCTTGCACACCAAGATGGGTGTCAAATATTCAGAGTGACATATGGTGATCAAGTATCATGGTGCTCTACATAGATACATCCAGACCAAAATTGAATTTTTGGACATCTCGCCCTTAGACGTGGCCTACCGATATGCCGTGAAAATCGAGCAGAAGCTCAAACAAAAGATGTGGCAATTTGGGCTGGGAACCCCTCACAACAAAAGATAGGAAAGGGTGGCCCCAACCCATAGAACAAAGAAAAGAGAAAATATGGACAGTATCAGGACAACCAATCCAATCTGAAAGCAAATAAGGACACTGAAAAGACAAAGAAAGATACTAGGAAGTGGTGCGACTTCCATAAGAGCCCTTGTCATAACATAGCTGACTGCCGCTCAAAGCAGTCACTGGTGGCTGAAGTGAAAGCCTCTGAGTCAGATGTGGGTTTTTACTCTGAGCTAGAACCATAAAGGGGAAGAAAGATCATTGATGTGGAACCCAGTGCCACCGTTGCTACCACCAAGCTCCAGCCTGGTGAACCAGACGAGCCAGAAGAAGGAGAGTGCCTCTTCCATTGAAAAATGTGGGTAAAAGGAACCCCGCTGCAATTCATCATTGATAGCGGTAGCCAGAAGAACCTCATCTTAGCATAGGTCATCAAGCAGCTAGCCCTGTTGAAAACACCGAACCCACAACCATACACCATTGGATGGCTCCTCCAAGGAAGAGATCTCCACGTCAGCCAACAATGTCGAATGTTGTATGACATCAAGACGTTCAAAGATGAGGTATTGTGTTGGCCCTTGGGTATGGAAGCAAGCATATATCAAGGAAGAAAAGGGAGAATGTGGACTTCAAGGAAGATACAGTGACTGTTATTGGGTTGAAGTGAACAAAAGAGTTGAAAAGATGGAGCGAAGCCCGAGAAAGAAATCTGTTGGATGAGGAGATCGAGAATGACATATAAGCAATAAAGAAGGATCGTGGATTGGTCAACAAGTGTAAAAATCCACTGTTGGATGCTTTGGACCACCACGTTAGAAGCAAGGAAAGACAGGCTGGTAAAGCCCTGAAAATATGGGTCAAGTTGGCCTAGGGTTTTAGACACCTAGGGTTTTGGACACCTAGGCTTAGACCTAAGGATGTCAGTGAGTGATTGTAATGCATAAATAAAGGTCAAGAGGACCTGGGTTGGCCTGGTATCGAGATAGGTTGTCATTGTTTCTAGTGATTGATCTGATTATTGTGAGAGACTATTGTGGAGAGAGAGAGAAGTGCTGAGTGTGAGAGCCTTTCGGTATTGTAAGATCTTCAGCTGGGTGTGAAGATCAACCCTACAGCTGGGTGCACAAGGAGGGGAGAGAAATGAAGGAGAAGGGAGAAGATCTTCTAGGTAAGAGCACAGACAAGAACTGTATCCTTTACTTAAATATAATATAGCATAGTTCTGTGGACGTAGCCCTAGAGAGAGGGTTAACCACGTATATTTTGTGTTGTGTGTGATTGATATTATGTCTCTGCCATTGATATACTATGATTGTATTACTGTGTTAGATATGATAAGTATATGTGCAGAGTAGATCTAAGATGATAAGTGATATATGAATGTTGCGCTATTGTGGTGTTAGATCCACTTGATATTCCCTTTGGTTGTAGACATCTATGTCCTGCATCCCCCTCATAACTGCTTTAGGTGAGACTTCATCTGATTCACAAGTGTTGCCGACAATAGTTAGGACTTGTTGGTGCACTCTTGGAGATGAACCCTGGGTCTGCCTCTGTGCCAACAAATGGTTCCATTGTCGGGACAAGAATCTTTTTGAGGGAATGTCAAGTTGGTTTCTATCGAAGAAAGAGATTCAAAAGTGGATAAAAGATCAAGAAAATGAATTCGCCGAAGCCCAGAACAAGAACCCTGATCTTAGTTCAGAGGATCGGTTAGAGAAATATATTTTTACCGATATACACGAGATATTCTTTGGAGGGATCCATCAAGAGCTAAATGAGTGGCTAGATAAATTAGCAGATACCCAGTTCGAGATTCGATCTAGACCTCTTGTGGTTTAGACATCAGAGCTGATCAAGAAGGTCAAAAGAGTTGATAACTCTGTATCACGAGCAGTAGATCACTGGTTCGATAACACCATTGGAGGGTACATCACAGAGTTGGTTGTTGAAAGAGTAGAGTCATACAACCAAGTCGATAGATACTTCTTTTAGGGACCCAGAGGGAAATTTATGAATTTTCTGAAGTTGAGAATCAAGATGCTATTGCATGAGAAGAACATCCTAAAGAAATAATAGATTGGTTGGATCTAGAAAGGCTAATGTTCAAGAATTTAGAAAACAACAATGAAACAGAAGCTGGACATACAGGCAGTGGGAGAGTGTTCAGAGAAGTTCACCTTGTGAACCTGTTCAAGAAGAACTACAGGGAGGAGGGTTTCTACAGTGGAGAAGAGGCAGATTTGACAGACGAAGAAAATTCAGAACCCGCTAGGGAAGAAGAAAGAGAAGCTGAAGAGCTTCACCAAAGATAACTTGAGACCTCAAAAACTGCGTAGACCATCGAAGTAACTACTGTTATCCCTCCCGTTGATTCAGTAGTATTAAGAAACCAGAGTAATCCCAGCCACCAGAGTACCCATAGCACTGTCAATAGTAGCCCACCACATATTCAGTTAGGAACCCTAGTGAGATCTGTGGCATATGAGATGAGACTTCCTATCTTTAGGGGAGATGGATATGAAGATCCTGACCAGCAATGGTTTCTATGTGAAGCCGTATGGAATATTAAAAATGTCATCGACGAAGCAGTGAAAAGAACCCAGTTCAGTACCACTCTAAGAGATTGCGCACTGAGTTGGTACATGAAGCTAGTTCAAGGACTTACACAACCTAAGCCACTAAATCAGATTAAGAATGCACTAATTGTAGAGTTCAAGAAACCTAATTCAGAGTCACAATGTATTACATAACTGAAGGAGATCAAGCAAAAGGTAGCTAAACGTGTTTGGGAATTCGACCAGAGATTCAAGACCTTAACATGTCGATTGACTTTTCAGATCCAAGACGAACAGAACAAGGAATGGTTCATTGCTGCCCTTCTACCACACATTAGAGTTCCCCTGATGCAACAGAAGATTTCTTCGCAGTATGAGGTGCTGGAGATTGCCATAAATCTAGAATAAGCCTCTATAGGAGAATCTAGCTCAGGTATGAGTCAGATCTTGAGTTAGCTAACTAGTTTGTCTTTGCAGGCTGAAGATATGAAGAAATACAAAGGGAAATATAAAAGAGAAGACATTTGGTGTGTCAGATGCAGATCAAAAGGCCATGACAATGAACACTGTCCCCTATTCAATGAATACTTGGCTTTTGGAGCTCCAAGCCCCTTGAAGCAAGTCACCTTGCCTTAGTGCGAAGTATGCAAAAACAGACATCGCCCTGGTGAGTGATACTACATGCAAAAGTATGTTCAGATACCTACAAATTTGTATTGTACATTCTGTAAGTCTGTAGGACATGATTATAGGGATTGTAGGGCTTACGATCTCATGCATGAAAGGTAGAGATACATATAAGATTCAAGGCGAAGTACAACAAGAAGGAAACACTACATAGTATAACTCTCCCAGGAGAGGAAACTTCAATCCTCACGGTGGATTCAGAGGAAGAGGACAAGAATGAGGAATGGGTCGAGGCCAAATAAAGATCATTTGTTATAACTACGCACAACCAGGACACCTTGCAAGGGATTGTCATAACCCTTGTACTACTTGCAGCTACTGCAATTTGTTTGAATATGTTATAGAAGATTGTCTTGTGTTTCTAGCTAACCTTCAAGAGAGACAATGACCTCAGCAGAACTCGCAAGTGCAACTGATATATGCTAAACCTAACGGAGAAGACCCTATAGTCACTTTTATAACCAAAGGAGGTGTTGTTACAGGAGATGACATATTGACCCAGGGAAAGATTACTGAAGACTCAGGAATCAGGAAAGCTACAGAGAAGACACAAATGTTTGATGTGAAGAAATAAAGATAGACATTAGAGGAAGCCAGAAAAGAGTTCAGAGGAGACCAAGGTTCCTCATCAAAGATAAGACTAGAAGTCAGAGAATATGGAATGCCTCTATCATTTGATCAGTTTTCTTCACCAAAAGAAGGAAAAGAGGTAAGCAAGCTCATTGAATTTCTATATACTTGTATTAAGTTGATTCAAGATGAAAGCGTTGTACAAGAGTTGCAAAATTTAATCAGACAATATAAGCTAGGAAGGGTAGACCCCTTACTGAATAGGGCAGTACACCAAATTGGTAAGAAGAGAAGGAAAAACAAGGAGTTACATTTTAATTCTCAAATAGGAGATTATGAGATAGACTATGTAGTCCTCGACTTGGGATCAGAGGTCAATGTCATGATGAAGAAAACTTGGGCACAGATGGGAAAATTGAAGTTGATCTATTCCCCTATCAGGCTTAGGATGGCCAACCAACAAGCTATCAGTCTATTTGGAAGATTGGAACATGTCCCTGTGGGCATCGATGGAGTAAGAACGTTTGCAGATTTTGAGGTAATTGAGATTGTTGATGACAGTTGTCCACTATGGTTGATTTAAAGAAGAGATGTATGAATTTTCAAAGAGATGGCCTTAGGGTCATCGCACCTTTATATTTAGATGAAGGTTAGTGTTACACATAACCTATCAGAGAAGAATACCACGCATATGCATTGGAAAATATATATAATCTAACAGCCAGACAATAGGATTACATTAATCCCACAACCGATGGAAACTTAAGCTGGAAAAGTGATAGCACATGTTCATTAGACTCAGAAGAAGCACTAGAGAACTGGAAAAATAAGATGTATGAAGTATATACAAGAATATGTGCTAGATTAACCAGAGAAGTTCACTGGATTGGCACAACAGTAAGTAACTTACCCACATTTGATGGTCTAAATCCGTTAGAAGCCTTCCTATCAGACTTTGAAGAAAGTGTACCAACACAACAGAGGTTGTTGGCAATGGATGAGGCCTTGAAATCCACACTAGAAAAATGGTGGGGGATGCACAAAAGTAATATCACAGTCTGGACACAATGTCGTACTTTGATGATAGCGCGGTTCTCGGCAGAAGTAGAAGGATGAAAATTTTTCTAGACAGGTCGAAGCTACCCAACGGACCATGTGCGAAGCTGTCAGTAAGCCTAGAGAAATATCCCACAAGATCAGTGGGTACAAAAATTCATCAACACGTTGGACATGACACCTATCAACTGAAATTGTGCCTCATCACTACAGATTGGCAAGGTATGACTTAGAATTTTGTAACTACCTTCTTATTTGAAAGTTAATATCCATCAGTAGATCAAGCATCACATATTGTGAGACAAAAATTATTCGAGGAGGAGTCTAGCCTTCCTTTGGAACAAAAAGAGGATGAATGGTCTGCGCCTCTCCAGAAATTGCAAGGCTGCTACAACATCAATGTCGATGAAGATGATGATCCAAGGAAGGTGAACATTGCAGAAACAGAGGGCCAGAGAGATGTGGAAGGACTAGGAGTTTATCTTCCATTCATTGGACAACCAATCAAGATTAAGAAAGTCAATATTGGAACAGAGCAGACACCAACGTTTGCAAAATTTGGATATTATTGGGATGCTCCTACCATTGATAAAATTACAGAGTTACTACATGAATATCGGGACTTGTTTCCAACCAATTTCACTGATATGAATTCCATTAAAGGGCCTATGGGAGAGATGAGGATCCCTTTGAATCCAGATGCTAGACTAGTCAAACAAAGACCTTACAAACTGAACCCTAAATATAAGGATAAAGTGAAGATTGAGCTTGACAGAATGCTGGAAGTAGGGATTATAGAACCTGTCGAAGAATCAAAGTGGATAAGCCCTATGGTGGTGCAAGACAATAAAACAGGAGAGATCGGGATATGTGTAGATCTCAGGAAGCTAAATGATGCTTGTTTTCATGACCCCTTCCCTACACCATTTACTGACGAAGTGATAGATAATGTGGGAGTCCAGGAAGTATATTCTTTTACAGATGGATTTTCAGGATACTATCATGATAGGCACATTAGGAAGAAGGCATTCAAACAAGATGATCTAGTACTGGTATATGAAAGGAAGTTCATAAAACATCTTGGGACGTTCATAAAACATTGGCTAGGACCATATGAGATCACTCACGTTACAGAGGGAGGAGGTGCGCAATTGAAGACTCTGAATGGAGAATGGAAGGAAGGTTTAGTGAATGGGAGTCGATTGAAGTTGTCTTATGACAACCAGCTGCCTCACAAATCTCAGTAGAAGCATAAAGAATAGGGTCTAGGTACCAGGTGCAGTTGAAACTGGGTACCAGACACAGAAAATATAGTCTACACAAGGGATGGAGAGGAGGCAAAGAGCAGAATGCAGAGGCTACACTACGCAGCCTGGAGTCGAAGTAAAATAGGAAGCTTAGATCTGAAGTGCCTCAAGACTAGTCACAAGTGAGTGGTGGGGGCCTATTGGCCCTTGGGTATGGAAGTAAGAGAAGATCAAGGAAGAAAAGGGATAATGAGAACTTTGCAGAAGACACAGTGGTTGTTATTGGGTCGAAGTGAAAAAAAGAGCAGAAAAGATGGAGCGAAGCGTGAGAAAGAAAGTCATTGGACAAGGAGATCAAGAATGACAGATACGTAATAAAGAAGGATCGTGGATAGGTCAGCAAGTGTAAAAATCCACCCTGTATGCTTTGGAGCACTGCGTGAGAAGGAAGGAAAGATAGGTTGGCAAATCCATGAAAATATGGGTCGAGTTGACCTAGGGTTTTAGACACCTAGTGTTTTTGTATCTAGGGTTTTGGACACCTAGTCTTAGACCTAAGGATGTCGATGAGTGATTTTAATGCATAAATAAAGGTCAAGAGGACCTGGGTTGGGTTGGTATCAAGATAGGTTGTCATTGTTTCTAGTGATCAATTTGATTGTTGTGAGAGACTATTGTGGAGAGAGAGAGAAGTGTTGAGTGTGAGAGCCTTCTGGTATTGTAAGATCTTCAGCTGGGTGTGAAGATCAACCCTGCAGTTGGGTGTGCAAGGAGGGGAGAGAAATGAAGGAGAAGAGAGAATATTTGCTAGCTAAGAGCACATACAAGAACTGTATGCTTTACTTAAATATAATATAGCACAATTTTGTGGACGTAGTCCTAGAGAGAGGGTGAACCACGCATATTTTTTGTTGTGTGTGATTGATATTCTGTCTCTGTTATTGATATACTATGAATTTATTACTGCGTTAGATTTGATAAGTATATGTGCATAGTAGATCTAAGTTGATAAGTGATATATGAATGCTGTGTTGTTGTGGTGTTAGATCCACTTGATATTCCCTTTGGTTGTAGACATTTTTGTCCTGCAACCCCCTCATAATTGCTTAGGGTGAGATTGCATATGCTTCACAAGTGTTGTTGAAAGGGCCAGTAGTTAGGGCTTGTTGGTGTGCTCTTGGATTTGAACCCTGGGTATGCCCCTGTGCCAACATATTGTGTTATGTTTCACCTCTCTAAGTTTGTGATGTTCTTTTGGGACAACCTTATTTATGGAAACGTCATGTTGTATATGAGTCTAGGCCTTGTAGTGTTATTATTACTTTGAACAAGAAATTGTACAGGATACCCGAGGCAGTCCCACCTAGTGCTATTTCCTTGATCTCTGCTAAGCAATGTAGGAAGGTCATATCTTAGACGGGTAAGTTTGTCTTCTTCATGATTTTCTCTTAGAATAAGAGAAATATCACAACCAAATCCAGGGTCTCTACGACCGACCTCTCCACACACCAGAAGCAAATAGATAAGGTCTTAGAAGAATAATCAGATATCTTCTCCTCACCTACTGGGGTCCTCTGCACTCCCAGGTCAAGCACCCCATCGATCTGATCCCTGACGTACCACTTCCCAATGGGACAGTCTATCATCACTCTTTGTTAGAGAATGAGGAGATCAAGTGACAGATCCAAGAACTTCTCCACAAGGGGCACATCTGTCCCAATCATGCTGGTACAGAAGAAAGATGGAACCTTGTGACTCTGCATTGATTACTGGGCTTTGAATAATATTACTGTCAGAAACTGATACTCAATTCCCAAAATTGACGACCTCCTTGATCAACTCACGAGGGCCAAATACTTGAGTAATATTGATCTAAGTCTGGCTACCACCAGGTCTCGATAGAACAGATAGATGTATGGAAGACCACCTTCAATTCAAAGGAAGGACTTTTTGAATGGTTGGTCATGCCCTTTTGTTTGAAAAATGTGCCAACCAATTTCATGAGGTTGATGGATGATATCCTGCAACCATTCACCAATAATTTTGTAGTGGTGTATCTGGATGAAATTCTCATTTACAACAAGACTTGGGTCAAACACTTGTAGCATATTCAACAGGTTCTGCACACCCTATGACAACACAAGCTATACGCCAACTTGGAAAAATTCACCTTCGACATGGATAGGGTCCATTATCTAGGCTACATTGTTGATTAGCATGGCATACATGTGGATCTAACCAATATCCAAGTCATCCATGACTGGCTAACCCCAACCACACTCACTGAGCTTTGGAGCTTCTTGGGACTTGCCAATTTCTACCGCAGGTTCATGTTGGGATTCTCCCATATTGCATGGGCCCTTAGCAAAATAACCAGGGGTGGTGGTAAGGAGAAATTTTCATGGGGCCAGTCCCAACAACAAGCGTTCGATGATTTGAAGAAAATCTTGTGCTGAACCCCAGTACTTTCACTCCCATACCTGCAACAACCCTTTGAGATCAAGACAGATGATTTAGACTATGTTTTGGGTGCCGTTCTCACTCAACAAGGCCACCCCGTGGCCTATCATAGTGAGACACTATCATATGTTGTCCATAAGTACCCTACTTACGATAAATAAATCTACTCCATTTTGCAAGCTTGTCGCCAGTGGAGACACTACATTCTTGGGAAGGAGACAGTCATCCACATTGATCATAAGCCACTGCAGTTCATGCAGACACAAGGAAAATTGTAGAATTACCACCATCAAAAGTGGTCCACATTCTTGCAGCAATTCCACCTCAACATCAAGTATAAAACAGGAAGCACAAATCGTGTCATTGATTGCCTCAGCAGACAGCCAATCGTGATACTCACCACGATGCTCGACTCTCGTGACCATGAGACCTTTGAATGGCCCCAACTCTATGAGATAGACCTGGACTTCACCACCACCTGCCAAATGTTGGGGGAAAACACAGTTGTCGATAATTTACATCTTCAGGATGGGTTGTTGTGTTGTCTGGGCCATATTTGTGTTCCATCAAGCGAGCGTGCCAAGCTAATATGGGAATCCCACTACAGTCAGGTGGCAGGACACTTAGGTTTCAAAACGATAGTGGCAATGTTACAAAAACATTTCTACTGGCCGAAACTTTGACAAGAGGTCAGTAAGTATATCAGGTCATGCACTGTCTACACGATTTCCAAACCGACCACTAAGAAACATGGCTTGTACACCCCTCTTCCTACTCTTGATAGGCCATGGGAATCCATGTCAATGGACTACATGTTGGGCCTCCCGTTGACTAAGCGGGAAACGACTGTGTTTTTGTGGTTGTTGATCGCTTTTCTAAGATGGCAATTTTGGTTTCCTGCAAGAAGAACATCATAGCAGAGGCCACTACCAAGATCTTCTTTGAACGAGTCAAGGTACATTTTGGAATCGTACAAACCATTATCTTAGATCAGGAAAGTTGATTTCTCAGCACATTCTAGTCAAGCCTCTGGTCACTATTGGACACCAAGCTCACCGAATCCACGACCTTCCACCCTTAGACAAATGGCCAAACCGAGGTTGTAAATTGAATGATTGTGCATATAATTCTCATGCATAATTCACAACATCCTCGCACATGGGATGAGAGCCTTCCCTATGTCCAACAAAGGTACAACCGAGCCCTACATAGTGCAATCAGCCACAACCCCTTTCAGGTGGGGTTGGGATTCCAACCATTGGGTCCCATAGATGTTGCACTTCCTCTTGCGGTCACCTTGACCGAATCATATCCTCCTGCAACTGAAGATGACAAAGCCATCTGATTCATTGAGTGGATCCAACACATCCGCCAACAGGTTCAGGATATCCTACAAAAGTCCAATGACAAGTACAAACAACGCCATGATCAACATCAGGTGCCACATAAGTTTTAGGTGGGCAACAAATTTTGATTGCACTTGCAGAAAGAACACCTTACAGGACCCCATCGGAAGCTTCAATGACTCCATTATGGGTTTTACACCATCACCAAAACTGTGGGGGATAATTCTTTTCAACTCAACATTCCTCCTTTCCTTGGCCTGCACCCGGTGTTCAACATGGATCTCCTTCGCCCTAATTTCCCACCATTATTGGACACCTCAGAAGTAGCAGAACAACTGACACCAATAGAGCTCAACCCCGACTGCGTACAAAAGGAATCCAATGATCATATTGTGGACACACATATCAAGGGCACTTGACAATAAAGGATTCAAATTTATCGAGTCATCAAAGCAAGGCAACTCCTGCACTAGGGAAAGTGGCTCACCTGGGGCCAAATTCAGCAGAAATTTCCTCATCTGATGGGGGAACTCAATGCAATGGAGACCATTTCTTCCTAAGGAGGCAGGATTGATCCAGGTGGATATCGGTGGCCAATCACCTTTTCCAACTGGCTCAAAACAATTTTATGGCAATTTTGGCAATTTACTATTTTTAGCAGTTTTAACTTCTGGGGCCATTTTGAGGGCCTAAATGAAGGTTTTTTGGAATCAAGCTCCTCAATTATAGTCAAAGGCATGATTGATCCACCAAAATGAATCAAATCGACGATATCTTTCCAACAGGCTATCATATTCCTAAAATGGATATTGTACACAAAAGTTACGACCCCAGGAAGTTAATGTACTAACTTACCCAAACGGGGCCCACATGACGTTTGGCGCTTCATCTCCTAGGGATAGGTTTTTGGATGTCTAGGGTTTTTGGAATTCCTATTTATTGTAAAAATCCCTTCATAGCCTCATTGTAATCATAATTTTGTGAATGAGTGCAGCTGTCACATCTCTTCTCAGAGATAAGCCGCCATCATTCCAGCAAGCTTGTTTCTGCTGCATTTTACAGTTTCAGGTTATTTCCTTATTGAATAGAAAACCAATTTTACTGTATCTCTATTATTTTTTTGTTAAGTACCTATTAATAATCTATATTCATTTTGTTTCACTCATAAAATCCATATCAGTGGTATCAGAGCAATCTGCTCCTTGTCATCTTAATGCATGTCCCCAACAAGGTTGGAGTACAAAGAGTTGGGTCTCGAGCTTGTTTCTCTTGAGGACAAAATCTCTCACATGCCTAAGCAACCTCTCATGGCAGGATAAAATAAAGATGATGGGACAGGAGATCCTTTCAAACTATTTATTGAGGAAGCCCTCACTCAACAAAGGAATGATATGATGGATAGTTTCACACAAATCCTTCGGCGGCTACCAACAGGCGACACATCTTCTTCGAGTGGAGGTGCCACCCCCTTCAAGGTACAAATAAACTTAGATATTCCTATATTTGAAGGTTAGATAGACACAGATGTTGTAGACAAGTAGTTGAATCTACTAGAAGGGTATTTTTCTGTCCATAATTTTTTGAATAGAGAAAAGATTACTTTTTCGCTCCTCAAAGTCATTCCCCATGTCAAAGATTGGTGGGAAACCTTCTGTGAGAAAAAGGAAATAGAGGAACCCTCATTATTTACAGTCATGACCACCTAGGAATCCTTTAGGGATGCTATTAAGGAACAATACTACCCTGTCGGAAGTTATGACGACTTGTATACCAAAGAGACCACACTGTGGAAAGAAAGAGACCAAGCAGTGCCATATTTCACAAATATCTTCCATACCTTGTGCACCAAGATGGGTATCAAATATTCAGAGCGACATATGGTGCTCAAGTATCTAGGTTCTCTGCATAGATACATCCAGACTGAAATGGAATTTCTGGACATCTCATCCTTAGGCGCGACCTACGGATATGCCATGAAAATCAAGCATAAGCTCAATCAAAAGACACAGCAATTTGGGCCTGGGAACCCCTCACAAAAAAATCAAGGAAAGGGAGGCCCCAATGCACTGAACAAAGGACAGAGAAAATATGGACAGTATTAGGAAAACTAGTCCAAGCTGCAAGCAAAGAAGGACACCGAAAATACAAATAAAGAAATTGGGAAGTTGTGTGACTTCCACAAGAGCCCTTGGTATAAAACTGTTGACTGTCGCTCAAAGAAATCCTTGGTGGCCGAAGTGAAAGCCTTTGAATCTTCATGTGGGTAAAAGGCACCCTGCTGCACTTCATCGTTGATAGCGGTAGCCAGAAGGACCTCATCTAAGTAGAGGTCATCAAGTGGCTGGCCTTGTCAACAACACCTCACCCACAACCCTACACCATTGGATGTCTCTGCCAAGGAAGTAATCTCCGTGTCAGCCAACAGTGCTAACTCTCATATGACATCAAGCCCTTCAAAGACGAGGTATTGTGTGATGTTTCACCTCTCGAAGTTTGTTCTTTTGGGACAACCTTATTTATGGAAACATCATGTTGTATATGAGTCTAGGCCTCGTAGTGTTATTATTACTTTGAACAGGAAATTGTACAGGATACCCGAGGCAGTCCCACCTAGTGTTATTTCCTTGATCTTTGCTAAGCAATGAAGGAGGGTCATCTCTCAGACAAGGAACTTTTTCTTCTTCGTGATTCTCTCTTAGAATAAGCGAAAGAGCATAGCCACATCTAGGGTCTCTGCGGCTGACCTCTCCACATAATAGAATCAAGTAGATAAGGTCGTGGATGAATTCTTGGATATCTTCTCCTCACCTATCAGGGTACCTCTGCACTGCTAGGTCAATCACTCCATAGATCTGACCCCCGATGCACCGCTGCCCAATGGGCCAGTCTATCATTGCTCTCTTTTAGAGAATGAGGAGATAAAGTGATATATCCAATAACTTCTCCACAAGGGGCACATCCACCCCAGCTCATCATCTTGCGAGATACCAATCGTGCTGGTACAAAAGAAAGATGGAACTTGGCGACTCTCCATTTATTACTGGGCTTTGAATAAAATCACAGTCAGAAACTGGCACCTGATTCCCTGAATCGACAACCTCCTTGATCAACTCATGGAGGTCAAATACTACAGTAAGATTGATCTGAAGTCTGGCTCCCACTAGGTCTCAATAGAAAAGACAGATGTATGGAAGACCACCTTGAAGTCAAAGGAAGGCCTTTTTGAATGGTTGGTCATGCCCTTTGGTTTGAAAAATGTGCCAACCACTTTCATGAGGTTGATGGATGATATCCTGTGACCATTCACCAATAATTTTGTAGTGGTTTATCTAGATGACATTCTCATTTACAAAAATACTTGGGGCGAACACTTGCAACATATTCAACAGGTTCTGAACAACCTGTGACAACAAAGGCTATACACCAACTTGGAAAAATGCTCCTTTGGCATGGACAAGGTCCATTACCTGGGATACATGGTTTATCAACATGGCGTACATGTGGATCCAGCCAAGATCCAAGTCATCCATGACTGGCCAGCCCCAACCACACTCATTGAGCTTTAGAGCTTCTTGGGCCTTGTCAATTTCTACCATAGGTTCATGTTGGGATTCTCCCATATTGCACGGGACCTCATCCAAATAACCAGGGGTGGTGGTAAGGAAAAATTTGCATGGGGCCAGTAACAACAACAAGAGTTCAATGATTTAAAGCAACACTTGTCCTCAGCCCCAGTACTTTCACTCCCATACTTGTAGTAGCCCTTTGAGATTGAGACAAATGCTTCAGACTATGCTGTGGGCGCCATTCTCACTCAACACAACCACCCCGTGGCCTATCATAGTGAGACACTATCATATGTTGTTCATAAGTAACCTACTTATGACAAAGAAATGTACTCCATTGTGCAAGCCTGCCGCCAGTGGAGACACTACATTCTTGGGAAGGAGACTGTCATCTACATTGATCATAAGCCACTGCAGTTCATGCAAACACAAGGAAAATTGTAGAATGACCGCCATCAAAAACGGTCCACATACTTGCAACAATTCCACCTCAACATCAAGTATAAAACAAGAAGCACAAATTGCGTCTCTGATTACCTTAGCAGACCGCTAGTCATGACACTCACCACGGTGCTAGAATCTTGTGGCCATGAGACCTCTGGATGGCCCCAAATCTATGAGATAGACCCGGACTTCACCACCACCTACCAAATGTTGGGGGAAAACGCAGTTGTCAATAATTTCCATCTTCAGGATGGGTTTTTGTGTCATCTGGGCCATATCTATGTTCCAACAAGTGAGCGTGCGAAGCTGATTTGGGAAGCCTACTACAGTCGTGTGGGAGGAAAATTCGGTGTCCAAAAGACAATGGAGATGCTACAAAAACATTTCTACTAGAAGAAACTTCGACAAGAGGACAATAAGTATATCAGGTTCTACATTGCCTGCGTGATTGCCAAACCAACCACTAAGAAATAGGGCCTGTACACTCCTCTTCCTACTCCTGACAGGCCAAGGGAATCCATCTCAATGGACTACATGTCGGGCCTCTCATCCACCAAGCGGGGAAACTACTGTGTTTTTGTGGTTGTTTATCACTTTTCTAAGATGGCGATTTTGGTTGCCTGCAAGAAGAACATCACAACAGAGGCCACTGCCAAGCTCTTCTTTGAACGAGTCCGGGTACATATTGGAATCCCACAAACCATTGTCTTAGATAGGGAAAGTCGATTTGTCAGCACATTTTTGTCAAGCATCTGGTCACTGTTGGACACCAAGCTCACCAAATCCATGGCCTTCCACCCTCAGACAGATGGCCAAACCGAGGTCGTAAATCGAATGATTGTGCATATACTTCGCATGTATAATTCAAAGCATCCTCGCACATGGGATGAAAGCCTTCCCTATGTCCATCATAACTACAACTGAGTCCTACATAGTTAAACTGACCATAACCCCTTTTAAGTGGGGTTGGGATTCCAACCATTGGGTCCCATAAATGTTGCATTTCCCCTTGCGGTCACCTTGACTGACTCATCTCCTGCTCCAACTAAAGCTGACAAAGCCACCTGGTTCATTGAATGGATCCAACACATCTACCAACAGGTTCAAGATATCCTATAGAAGTCCAATTACAAGTACAAACAACACCATGATCAACATCAAGTGCCACATAAGTTTCAGGTGGGCGACAAAGTTTGGTTGCACTTGCAGAAAGAACGCCTTACAGGACCCCATTCAAAGCTTCTCCCACTTTGTTATGGGTCGTACACCATCACCAAGACCGTGGGGGATAATTATTTTCATCTCAACATTCCTCCTTTCCTTGGCCTGCACCCAGTGTTCAACGTTGATCTCCTTTGCCCTTATTTCCCACCATTATTGGACACCTCAGAAGTAGCAGAACAACTTACACCAACAGATCTCAACTTCAAATCCATACAACAAACATCCAATGATCAAATTTTGGACACACATATCAAGGGCACTCGACAACAAAGTATTCATCTTTATCAAGTCATCAAAGCAGGGTAACTCCTGCACCAAGGCAAGTGGGTCACCCAGGGCCAAATTCAACGAAAATTTCCTCATCTGATGGGGAAATCAACACAATGGAGACCATTGCTTCCTAAGGAGGGAGGATTGATCTAGGTGGATATCGGTGGCCACCCACCTTTTCCAACTGGCTCAAAATAGTTTTCTGGCAATTTTGGCAATTTACTATTTTTAGCAGTTTTAACTTTCGGGGCCATTTTGAGGGCCTAAATGAAGGTTTTTTGGGATCAAGATCCTTAATTATATATAAAGGCATGATTGATCTCGAAAAATGAATCTCCTTGATGATACCTTTCCAACGGGCTATCATACGCCTAAAACGGAGATCGTATGCAAACGTTACGACCCCGGGAAGTTAATGTACTAACTTACCCAAACGGGGCCCACATGACTTTTGGCGCTTCATCTCCTAGGGTTAGGTTTTTGGATGTCTAGGTTTTTTGGCATTCCTGTTTATTGTAAAAATGCCTTCAGAGCCTCATTTTAATCATCTTCTTTTGAATGAACACAACCCTCACATCTCTTCTCAGAGATAAGCCGCCACCATTCCAGCAAGCTTGTTTCCGTTGCATTTTATAGTTTCAACTTATTTCCTTATTGAATAGAAAACCAGTTTTACTGTATCTCTGTTATTTTGTTTTAAGTACCTATTGATAATCTGTATTCTTTTTTTTCCTCTCATAAAATATGGATCAAGTGAAGGCACTTTTTGTTGTCTATCTTCAGTGGATATGACACTAGCAAGTTGATGAAATATGATCCAAAGAGTGGGGAAATAATTGTGTTCTCGAGGAACCTCAAGTTTGCAAATGGATTTTCTATGAGCAAAGATTTCTCATTTTTTTCTTATTTCATAAACAACCAATTGTAGGATTTTGGAGGTGTTGGAATACCAATAGGGCAACACTATCAAGATAATTAGTGAGGTGGAAGAAATAAATTACCAACTATGCAATAACCTTTTAGTGGAAACATAACAAGCACTAAGTGCAATCCATACTAGACTCCACTACTTACCATGAACATAGCCAATATGGAGGCTGCAATATATAGGAGTATTTTAAATTGGACTAGGTACATTTATGGGATTTCAATAAGGATTTCCTAGAGGTTACACTCCAAAAAAAATACACTCCATCTTGGGCACTGCCTACAACATTCATATCAACAACATGGCAATGCATTCACACAATTGAGACAATACTCCATCTTTGACCGCACTATTTGTACTCTATTGTGCAATTGTGGAAGTAGGAAGAGCCTTATGTGGTATATCATGAAGAAGTCAAAATGATATGTTTTAGGAGAATTGCAAGAAGAAATAGGACATATGACATAGGAAAACCATTGACAAGCTCAACACTGTCAAGCTACAGAAGAACAGTGGTAGCAAAGACCTTGTCCAATGCTATTTTGAGCATATTCTTACCTTTAATGAAGCTTAATATTATTTCTTGGAGGGTTTGTTGAATTTGTAACAAGAGTTCTCAACCCCTAACAAACATTCCTATGATGCATTTCCTTCAAAGTTGTAAATTGGTTGTTCAATAACCACCTTGTGCCCACTATTTCTCACGTGCCAAGGAAAGGTGGTTACTTTCAATGATGAAGCTATGCATTGAATTCTTAAGAGTATAATGGGGAGAAAATTAGGTTTGAACTGCTAGAAATGGATAAAACACTCTCAATAATAGTTGTTGAAATTATAGAGATTCTATGTGGTGAATTTTTTCAACATGCGCTTACAAAGAAATCAAAGATTCAAGAACAATGCTCCCAAGTATAAAAAATTCAAAAATATGAAAAAATCCAAAAATTTATAAAACACTTCTTACTAATGTCATCCCAATTGGAATTACATGTAAGATGAAGTTCTAAGATCACTATTGTAATCCATCCCATCAGAGTGATAGTCCTTCAACACCATTATCTGTTGCTTCCATGCATTTAATAATCCTTTCTTGAATACTCAACCAACCTCTCCTCCACCAACACAGAACATAATCTCACACCATGGTACGAGGGAAGGCTCTCGTGGGTACCTACGCACACTGTCACATGTGGGAATATCCATGGAACATGTTCAAAGAAGAAGGAAAATAGGATCTATCGATTGTAAGCTCCCCATCCCCCTTCCTCATGCATTTCCCTATTAAATTAAATAGTAGGACACTAAGAAATCCTCCTCCCCACTCAAATAAACTCTCTTCCAAAGACCACTCCACTAGTCATAGTTTCTCACATAAGGTATTTTTCCATGCAAATGAAAAAAATTCTCACAATACCATATGTGTTATACCTTAAGTTCCCACATACCCTATTTGGTTAGTCAAAATCACGCCTCTTTGTTTTTGGGTTCCCTCTCAACAATGACATTGGATAATTTCATTGATAGAAGGTTCCTTTGGCTTGGGTGTCCTCTTTAAGGTATAAATAGGCCATTCTCTCCTCTTCCAAAGTATTCTTGGGTTATTCCCATTCTCTCTTCTTGGAAGAGGGCGAGTTTTCTTGATTTCAAGGGTTGCAGAGGGTGGCATGTGTATTTTCAGGTAAGCAATGTGCTACCCAAGCTTATATGTACTCATTTTAAATAATAATGAACACAATTTTCAGGTAAGCAATGTGTTACCCAAGTTCATATGTAGTCATTTCTAATCCAATGAACAAAATCCTTAATTTGGAACTTACTCTTCTTGCAGAAATACTTTTGGATAACAAGACACCCTCAAGTTACAACTAGAAGGAAGCATACAACTGTAAAATGAACTTTGCCTTGGCAAGCTAAATGACTCTTAAGATATACTTTTGAGAGTTTCTCATATAATGGAGAGTTTGGACAATTTTCTCTTAAACAAGTAGGAAACGATGAAACAATAATGCTCTATGTAATTTATAGAATGTTAGCAAAAATGTTAGTAATTAAGCACACAAAAATGTTTCCTTATTAATACTAGAACTCTTTGAAAGAAAAGATAAATCAAAAGGATGGATTACTCTAAAATTAGAGTTAAAAATGCTATATTCTTTAATCAATATTTCTTAATAGTCTATGAAATTGGATATGCATAAGCATTGTTCTATCAAGATGTAACACTGATTAGTACAATGGTTCTAATTCATTACTAGTATCCTGTTGGTATCACAATAAGCTCATAATGATTACCATAGTGTTATTCTTTCACACGTGTATTATCTAACACGTGCTAATTAATCTAGGAGTCAAGCATGCAAACAAGCTTTCTCACAAAGAAGCACTAGTTGGTGATGGAATCCAACATCGCACGATCGATGTGCGAAGGGGCTGCATTTCGGTGGGTGGGAAAGTTACATTGAAAACCTACTTAACGAACTAACGCCCTGGTGCAAGTTACCTCATCGATAAGTGGGAAACCCTCCAAGGAGACCGAGTGAGTCTAGCCAACATTGATCCTAGGTACAACACCACCTTCCCTGTGTTTTCACCTTGGGTAGAAAGTCTAAATGATTATGGCCTTTATGGTACCACCTAATATACCTCATGCTTGACCTTTGTGTTAGAAGGGCTTCCCAAATTCGGTGATATAGAAATTGGATTTCACTCCCTAACTCAAAGATTTATGTTAGTTTAGCATATTTGGAAATTTATTCTAATAATCCTATTCCAAAGTTCTACACCTAAGCTAAGATGGGTTTGAAGATCCCTAGGAAAGTTGTTAGATAAATTTTAATTAGTGCTTGATTTTAGGATGTTGTTAGTCAAAGGAGTTGTCTTGAAATTGATGATGTTTCGAATCGACTCTTTAAACCATGCAATAGGAAAATGAAATGCAAGAATTTCAAATTCGATGAAAACTAGCTATGGGAAGGAGAAAGAGGATTTAAGCAAAGAAACAATTTCTTGATAGATTACTATGTGTGCAGTTCTAATGAAAAAAATTATGAGCTAATTATCCATATAAATGAAAGCAAAATGACCCAAATTTTAAAAATACCATGCAAATGTCATAGTTCACTTAGTACACCTATACAACATTGAATCAAATGTCATCATTTCTAACATCTATAGTAAACTTTTATGATTATAGAGACCACCATACACATCTTAAATACTCATAAGGACCACGGGGCCTTCACCTTGTTGACCAATATCTTATCACGTTCATTCATAAAGGGTTTTTTTCTTTATGAACCCACATGTTGTGAATAAATGTGTATGCGTCAAACACTAAAAAGAGAAATGTAATAAATAAAAAATGATACAAATTCTTGTTTCATAAGAGGGATGTCACATAAGGATTTCAATTTTTTATGTTATCTAGAAATTCTTAACCTTGCCAAGACATAAGAGGTGTAAACATGGTGATCTTAGTACCCAAGAAATCTACGTTTCTACAAAAAAAAGCCAAGAATTATGAAAGTGATTCCACTTAGGGGACCTCCCACTTATGAAATCCCCATATAGATAGTAGTCCAAGTAATCCACGAACATTAGAGTAAACGAAGAGGGGATATCTTCCCCACCTTCTCTAAGTGTGACCTTACGATTGACTCTTGTGTTATAGGAGCTTTCCCGGAACCTCCTGCTACTATCGTATTTGCCACTCTTTAATGACTTCAAAGTTGGTTTTGTGGCCTTGGGGAATTTACTCTCCACCCTACACCAAGGCCCTAGATCCTAATAAAGATGTTAGTTTTATATAAACACAAAATGTCTAGTTTCTTTTATGATCAAGTTTATTTTAGGGTTGTTGATTATGCAGAGGGTGAGTGTCTTAGGTATGCTTTGTCAATAACAATTCTTCTTTGGTGTTTCAAGGTTTTCTTGCAATGTTCAATGAAGCTTGTTCAATGTAATCACTTCTTTTTCTCTATTTCTCAATAAACCATTTGTAACAATCAATAATCTCAATGGACCAACAACATGCATTTTAAATCTTTCAAAATAAATTTTCCATGTAAATCTGCTTAATTGATAAGTCATCCATCATCATTCACATATTATGGTCATGCATGGTTTTCTTGTATTCATCAAATGGGATTTTCAAAATATAAAGGAAAGATATGCCCAACTCAAATAGTTTATGAAAATAATTCTAGTGAGTTATTATGCAAGTATAGTGTCCCATTCACAATAGTAGAATATATTGAATTCCAATTAATCCTAAAAAGCCAATAGCAATTGATGAAGAGTGTTCAATGAGCAACTAAACCAGCAAGGATTTTTGCAGCATCATTGTGAATTGTTTTTCTGTCAACGACGTGTGTATACCTAAATGTTAATGAGGCAGGCTCAAGCACTAGATAAATAACCACACATATTTTGGATTATATGAAAAAAAAAATATATCAATGTATTGAAGTGACTCCTTCTCCAAACAACAAAGAAATGGAACGATGCTCAAGTGGAAAGAAAACTGAGATAGGTTTGAAAGAAGGGATGAGCAAAACATATACCCTACTACTAAAACAATTGTAGAAAATGATGACTATGACAACAAATAGATGAGGTGTTAATTATTTTCAATTTTTCTTGTGTCACTTTGAGTAAAGATATATAGATGAAGCCCAAGAATAATGTGATCTCATTTGAATGAATGTTATAAAATGAGATGAAAAATCACAAACCCTAGCAATAATGATCGAACAAATCATACAACAGATCACTACTCACAACAATAGCAACAATCCAAGGGAAATATTGTAATATATCCATAATTAAATATATAAAATATTGCTAAAAATAAAATAAAAATCACTACTGCAATATTTACCACTCTGTTTTTCGAACAACAACCATGTGAAACATATTAAAGTGATAACTATATTCTCACATTCCAATTCTATCATATTTTAAGTCTCCATTTGTGTTAGGAACCCTACACATTGCATAAGGAACTACCACAAAAGAGTTTTTTTATAATTACATAGTCAATATACATTTGAGTAGGCATTACAAGTATGTCCATATCTATTCAATACCATCACCATCCTCCTCATTCCCATTCCTATTTTCATAGTTTTAACCAACAAGGAAATATTTGCTATGGACACCAGATTGCAATGCCAATATGAGGTTGTAATGGCCATGATTGAAGGACCCAATACACATATACAAAAAGAAAACATTGTAGTTCTATTAACTGAACATAATATTGTGTAATTCTGAGTTGTTCTTCTCGAATTAAACTAGGTATAAATATGGGGATCTACACATAGCTAGGCCTGTAATTTTCATAGGAAAATAGGTTTAGAGACCTTTAAAATATCCATGAGATTGTTTTCAGTCAACGCTCTATAACCAAATCAATCCTATAACACTAAGGTTTCACAAAAATTAAGTTATGGTATTGATGATACATTAAAAAGGCACACATAACAACCCTTAATGTATAATATTGGTCCATTAATCTACATATCTATTTTTCTCCTCTACTTTCATAGGACAACAATTACCATGAGAGCATATGGTATCCACTAGTGTGCTGAGGGTTCTCTCCTCCCTCTCAGGAAAACCACCTCCTTCCCATGAACAAATACCTCACAGGGAGCAATATTCTAACCAAACCCACGGGGGTTCTCTCCTCCCTCTCGTTGGGATCAAATGGCAAGGTTTCAGGGGTTTCACTCTGCTAGTATATGGGAATGGAAGGGTTTCAGGGGTTTTTCAATTCTATTAGATGGGTGCAAGATCACCGAATTCTTCTATAGTGTCATTTTCATGTGAATGGGCACGTGCATATTTTGTTTGATTATTTTGTTTTGTTATTTTGTTTGAAATTTGTTTTATTTGTTTTTAATACTTTTAATATAATTAATATATATAAATTATATATATTTTTAATATAATATATATAATAATAATAATAATAATAATAATCTATTATTTTCTAAACAAACATAAACACTTCAACAAAAAAATCAAGCCATGCAAAACAAGATTGTGTAATTATAAAGGAAAAATCAACAAGACAAATTCAACCAAGAGGAAATAATGGTTGGGATAAGTCTAGGAAACATTAATACAATCAAGGAGTTCCAACTCCATGAAATTTTACCATGGTGCAAACCTTGTGGCCTACCACATGATCAAAATACTTCCATGGTATCCAAAGAAGTTTTTCAACAAGTCGGTGAGATTAACAAGGATGGACCTAGTGACTTAAACAACTATGTGGGTTAGTCACCTGGCATGATCAATAATGTTTCCAACTCTCCAAATGAAAAATCGAAAGGAGTGAAGGGAAAGGGTCTATATTTAGCTACCATTGCTAGAGATTTAACACCCAAACCATCCCAAGAAGAGATAAGAAGGACGATCCGAGAGAAGGATTGGGTCACATATCAATGAAGGGGTATAATTAATGTCCAAATGGGATATGGGATCCATAACTAGGTTATTTATGAACCAATAATTAGTATTAAGGTCATACAATGTCAAGGGAGAGAAATAATGGCCTTATGTCCTAAATGGGTCTTGGGGCCTTGACCATGGTTGTGGTAGGGAAACAATCCTCAAGCCCTTAACCATGGTCAAGGGAGGGAAACAACAAATCAAGCCCCAAACATATCATATCTATCTCAAACACCATGAACAAGTCCTCGGGTCACCACACAAGACCATGGATGGGTCACAAGACCTTATCTATCATCAAAGAATGAAAACAAGTGCCTTATAATATTTTTGAAGATTCTGAAGCTAATCAATATACTTGAACAAGTCCTCAAACTAACATAACAAAAATTTGTCATTTAAGAGGGATAAAGGCATCACGATTAGGTTTTGGACATTGAAAATGGGCGTAGAGGCATAAACATGGAAGGTTGAAAACAATGGATTAAATCCCTAACTAAACCTTCTTGAGCTCAACCACCATCGACAACACCTAAAAACCATGACACAAGTCCTCTCTAGGGAGTCTTTGGCATCCAAGTTGAATATGGGTGACATTATGAGGTCTTCGTAATCATCGTGGATGGTTCTTAGGTTCGTGACTATAGTTGATGAAAGGAAACAATAGTCTTCAACCCTAAACCTTGCTTCTCAAGCTCAAGAACCATAGACAAGTAGTCAAACCACCACATATCACCTCTGTAACATATCATTCACCTCCAAGTGGAATTTGGGAACCATGAATAAGTTATTTTTGAACCAAGAATGGGTCTCAAGGTCTAACCAAGCTTAAGGGAGGGAAAAAAGGGAATTGTTCCCTAAGTGAACATTATTAGGCTTAACTTCTATGAACAACAACCACAACCCACACACGTTCTCATGATATAGTGTTGGACGAGTCCTTAAGCCATCACATAGGACCCTTGTAGGTTATTTTTGGACTATTTGAGGGATACAAGTACCGTGATAAAAACAATAGTCTTCTTTGAGGTGTTGAATTCATATAGCATCATGCGTCCTTCAATGTTAACCAACCAAGTCTATGCTCTATTTCCTCTTTCAACAATCCCATTGAAGGTGGGTGCCTTCTACTTTCTCAAATCATATCTCAACTTTTGACAATTAAGTGATTCTTCTTGGTTAGGGTTATCATCTATTGATGGTCTCTTTCCCTAGCTCTTGAACTTGGATCCTAGGGATTCAAGCATTCCTTTGATTTCTCAAATATATGAAGACAATTTATCCACTTGAATATTTAATAATTAAATTTATAATGCTAATGACTATATAAAAAGGTCATGGCCTCTAAGAATGTATCATCGTTAGGAAATATCAATGTCGAAGAAGTAGGACCTGACACTTTTGCACATAGGGGGTGAAATTGGATTTTTAACCCTTATGGATAAATGTCCAATTTTAATCTTCAAGCCTAAGTCATGAAAATGATTCAAAGGATCATTCTTTATGGGAGTTGATATTAAAAAAATGGTGGAAGTGGCCACATAATTCAATTGTGAAGGAGGTTTTTCCAACTAAATAGTAGGGATAGACTATGTATGATCCACTAAAGGTGATACATTATCTTCAGTAAAATGTGGTTGTGGATCATAATATGAGCATTGATTGATGGGGACAATGAATCCTTCATGTGGAAATTGCATCACAAAAAGAGTAAGGCATTACAACTTTCATGATGTACATACAAATGTGCCTAAGGAACAATTTGGATTTTGTTGGTGTTTTCACAAACACTAAATCAATTAAAACAATGTTACCACCCCACTCAATTGGGGGATTAACAAAAATTCGTATTTATTCATATGCTCTACCATCAAAGACTCACAA
The DNA here is from genome assembly GCA_009831015.1 of Picea engelmannii. Taxonomy (NCBI): domain Eukaryota; kingdom Viridiplantae; phylum Streptophyta; class Pinopsida; order Pinales; family Pinaceae; genus Picea; species Picea engelmannii. The sequence continues at coordinate 1,242,231 of ML780288.1, read as the reverse complement.
CTCGATCATTGGTGGAATCATTGCAGGAGATTTAAAGTTCCACCAAGAAGACAAGGACATAATGTAAGATGAGGCTCCTAAGGCATACAAACAATCTATCCATGTCAAATTTCGGTGCATACATAAACATTTTGAAAAAATTTCAACATTGGTCCCATTCACAGGACATTGTTTCCCATCATGTACTCTAGCCCTAGTACAATGTCTTTTAATAGTTGTTTCCTTTAAAATTTGACCAAGAAAATTAAAATGAAACAAGGATGAGATGGGTCGATATATAGAGTGGGTGTGTGAGTAATATTTGAGTATGGAAACCCTTCCATATCATCAAGGAATGTGAACAATCTATCCATGTCAAATTTCAGTGCATACAAAAACATTTTGAAAGAATTTCAACATTGGTCCCATTCACAGGACATTGTTTCCCATCATGTACTCTAGCCCTAGTACAATGTCTTTTAATAGTTGTTTCCTTTAAAATTTGACCAAGAAAATTAAAATGAAACAAGGATGAGATGGGTCGATATATAGAGTGGGTGTGTGAGTAATATTTGAGTATGGAAACCCTTCCATATCATCAAGGAATGTGAACAATCTATCCATGTCAAATTTCAGTGCATACAAAAACATTTTGAAAGAATTTCAACGTTGGTCCCATTCACAGGTTATTTTTGCTCATCATGTACTATATCCCTAGTACAATGCATTTTATCTATTTCCTTTAAAATACGATCGAGACGCATGAAGTCCCCACATCTAGTACTACAAGGGAATGCAATAACGTCGATAAAGAAGTACTTGATTAATCACAGAAGCTTTAATATCAGTTATTTATTGTCTTTGTTTTCTTCTCTCATCTAAGTACTCTTTTTCTCCATAAATAATATTAGTACAAAATCATTATTTAAATACGAAATCTCATCTATTTCTTTCTTCTTGCCACGACCAAAATCATGGGCCTAATTGGCATGATGTTGGTTTTGAACAACACAAACTATGAATATAAAGAGTGTTTGTGTGAGTGATATTTGAGTATGGAAACCCTCCCATATCATCAAGGCATGTGAATAGTATATCTATGTAAAGTTTCGGTGCATACATAAACATTTTGAAAAAAATTCAATGTTGGCCCCATTCATAGGTCATTGTTGCCCATCATGTACTCTAGCCCTAGTATACTGTCTTTTAATAGTTGTTTCCTTGAAAAATCAACCGATAAAATTAAAATGAAATGAGGAAGAGATGGTTCGATATATAGAGTGGGTGTGTGAGTAATATTTGAGTATGGAAACCCTTCCATAGCGTCAAGGCACGTGAACAGTCTATCCATGTCAAATTTCAGTGCATTACAAAAACATTTTGAAAGAATTTCAACATTGGCCCCAATCACAGGTTACTATTTCCCATCATGTAATCTATCCCTATTACAATGTGTTTTAGTTGTTTCCTTTAAAATACCACTGAGATGCACGTCCCCTCATCTAGTACTGCAAGGGAATGCAATAAAGTCGATAAAGAAGTACTTGATTAATCACACAAGCTTCAAGTTATTTTATGTATTTGTTTTTTTGTCTCATCTAACTACTCTTTTTCTCCATAAAGAATATTAGTACGAAATCATTATTTAAATACAAAATCACATCTATCACCTTCTTCTTGCCACAACCAAAATCATGGGAAAAATTGTCATGGTGTTGGTTTTGAACGACACAAACAATGAATATAAAGAGTGGGTGTGTGAGTGATCTTTGAGTATGGAAACCCTCCAATATCGTCAAGGCATTTGAACAGTCCATCCATGTCAAATTTCGATGCATACAGACACATTTTGAAAAAATTCAACGTTGGCCACATTCAAAGGTCACCATTTCCCCTCATGTACTGTAGCCCTAGTACAATGTATTTTAATAGTTGTTTCCTTTAAAATTTGACTGAGAAAAATAAAATGAAATGAGTATGATATGGATCGATATATAGAGTGGGTGTGTGAGTAATATTTGAGTCTGGAAATCCTTCCATATTGTCAAGGTATGCAAACAATCTATCCATGTCAAATTTCAATGCATACAAAAACATTTTGAAATAATTTTAACCTTGGCCCCATTCATAGGTTACTGTTTCCCATCATGTACTCTATCCCTAGTACAATGTATTTTAGTTTTTTCCTTTAAAATACAATCGATACGCATGATGTCCCCGCATCTAGTACTGCAAGGGAATTCAATAACGTCGATAAAGAAGTACTTGATTAATCACAGAAGCCTCAATATCAATTATTTATTGTCTTTGTTTTTATCTCTCATCTAAGTATTCTTTTGCTCGATAAAGAATATTAGTACAAAATCATTATTTAAATATGAAATCTCATCTATTTCCTTCTTCTCTCCATGACCAAAATCATGGGCCTAATTGACATGATGTTGGTTTTGAATGAAACAACCAATGAATATAAAGAGTGGGTGTGTGAGTGATATTTGAGTTTGGAAACCGCCCATATTGTCAAGGCATGTGAACATTCTATACATGTCAAATTTCGGTGCATACATAAATTTTTTTAAGAAATTTCAACGTTGGCCCCATTCACAGGTCATTGTTTCCCATCATGTACTCTAGCCCTAGTACAATGTCTTTTAATAGTTGTTTCCTTTAAAATTCGACCGAGAAAATTAAAAATAACGAGGAAGAGATGGGTCGATATATAGAGTGGTTGTGTGAGTAATATTTGATTCTGGAAACCCTTCCATATCGTTAAGGGATGCAAACAGTCTATCCATGTCAAATTTCAGTGCATACAAAAATATTTTGAAAGAGTTTCAATGTTGGCCCCATTCACAAGTTATTGTTTACTATCATGTGCTCTATCCCTAATACAATGTATTCTAGTTGTTTCCTTTAAAATACGATCGAGACACATGACATCCCCATATCTAGTACTGCAAGGGAATGCAATAACATCGATAAAGAAGTACTTGATCAATCGCATAAGCTTCAATATAAGTTATCTCTTGTCTTTGTTTTTTTCTTTGATCTAAATACACTTTTGATCCATAAGGAATATTAGTACAAAATCACTATTTAAATACAAAATATCATATATTGCCTTCTTCTCACCATGACCAAAATCATGGGCGTAATGGGCATGATGTTGGTTTTGAATGACACAAACAATGAATATAAAGAGTGGGTATGTGAGTGATCTTTGAGTCTAGAAACCATCCCATATCGTCAAGGAATAAAAAAAGTCTATCGATGTCAAATTTTGGTGCATACAAAAACATTTTGAAAAAATTCAACGTTGGCCCCATTCAAATGTCATTGTTTCCCATCATGTACTCTAGCCCTAGTACAATGTCTTTTAATAGTTGTTTCCTTTAAAATTCGAACGAGAAAAATTAAAAAGAAATGAGGATGAGACGGGTCGATATATAGTGTGTGTGTGTGAGTAATATTTTAGCTTGGAAACCCTTTTATATCATCAAGGCATGCGAACAAATCTATCCATGTCAAATTTAGTGCATACATAAACATTTTGAAAGAATTTCAATGTTGTCCCCATTCACAGGCCACTGTTTCCTATCATGTACTCTATCCCTAGTACAATGTCTTTTAGCCGTTTCCTTTAAAATAAGATCGATACGCATGACTTCCCCACATATAGTACTGCAAGGGAATGCAATAAAGTAGATAAAGAAGTAAAAGATTAATCACACAAGCTTCAATATCAGTTATTTATTGTCTTTGTTTTTTTCTCTCATCTAAGTACTCATTTGTTCCATAAAGAATATTAGTACAAAATCATTATTTAAATACAAAATATCATCTATTGTCTTCTTCTCTCCATGAAAAAAATCATGGGCCTAATTGGCATGTTGTTGGTTTTGAACGACACAGACGATGAACATAAAGAGTGGGTGTGTGACTGATATTTGAGTCTAGAAACCCTCCCATATTGTCAAGGCATATGAATAGTCTATCCATGTCAAATTTTTGTGCATAAAGAAACATTTTGAAAACATTTCAATGTTGGCCCCATTCATAGGTCATTGTTTCCCATCATGTACTCTAGCCCTAGTACAATGTCTTTCAATAGTTGTTTCCTTTAAAATTCTTCCAAGAAAATTAAAACGAAATGAGGACAAGATGGGTCAATATATAGAGTGGGTGTGTGAGTAATATTTGAGTATGGAAACCCTTCCATATCGTCAAGGCATGCAAAGAGTCTATCTATGTCAAATTCTAGTGCATACAGAAACATTTTGAAAGAATTTCATTTCAACGTTAGCCCCATTCACAGATTATTGTTTCCCATCATGTACTCTATCCCTAGTATAATGCCTCTTAGTTGTTTCCTTTAAAATATGATCCACACACATGATGTCCCCCCATTTATTACTGCAAGGGAACGCAATAACGATGATAAAGAAGTACTTGATTAATCGTAGAAGCTTCAATATCAATTATTTCTTGTATTTTTTTATTTTTCTCTCATCTAAGTACTCTTTTGTTCCATAAATAATATTAGTACAAAATAATTATTTAAATATGAAATCTCATCTATTTCCTTCTTCTCGCCACAACCAAAATCATGGGCCTAATTGGCACAATGTTGGTTTTAAAAGAAACATATGATGAATATAAAGAGTGAGTGTGTGAGTGATCTTTGAGTTTGGAAACCCTCCCATATCATTAAGGCATAAAAACAATGTATCCATGTCAAATTATGGTGCATACAAAAAAAATTTGAAAAAATTTCAACGTTGGCCCCATTCATAGGTCACTATTGCCCATCATGTACTCTAGCCCTAGTACAATGTCTTTTAATAGTTGTTTCCTTTAAAATTGGACTGAGAAAATCAAAAAAATATTAGGACAAGATGGGGCGATATATAGAGTGGGTGTGTGAGTAATATTTGAGTGTGGAAACCCTTTCATATAGTCAAGGAGTGAAAACAGTCTATCCATGTCAAATTTCAATGCATACAAAATCATTTTGAAAGAATTTCAACATTGGCCCCATTCACATGTTATTGTTTCCCATTATGTACTCTATCCCTACTACAATGTATTTTATTTGTTTCCTTTAAAATATGATCGAGACACAGGATGTCCCCGCATCTAGTAATGCAAGGGAATGAAATAATGTTGATAAAGAAGTACTTGATTAATCGCACAAGATTCAATATCAATTATTTCTTGTCATTGTTTATTTATATCATCTAAGAAGTATTTTTCTCCATTAATAATATTCGTACTAAATAATTATTTAAATACAAAATCTCATCTATTTTCTTCTTCTTGACATGACCAAAATCATGGGCCTAATTGGCATGATGTTGGTTTTGAACGACACACACGATAAATATAAAGAGTGAGTGTGTGAGTGATATTTGAGTTTGGAAAATCTCCCATATTGTCAAGGCATACAAACAATCTATCCATGTCAAATTTCGGTGCATACAGAAAATTTTTGAAAAAATTCAACGTTGGCCCCATTCATAGGCCACTGTTTCCCATCATGTACTCTTGCCCTAGTACAATGTCTTTTAATAGTTTTTTCCTTTAAAATTTGACAGAGAAAATTAAAATGAAATGAGGACAAGATGGGTCGATATATAGAGTGGGTGTGTGAGTAATATTTGAGTTTGGAAACCCTTCCATATCGTCAATTCATGTGAACAATCTATCCATGTCAAATTTTAGTGCATACATAAACATTTTGAAAGAATTTCAACATTGTCCTCATTCACAATTTATTCTTGCCCATCATGTAATCTATCCCTAGTACAATTTATTTTAGTTGTTTCCTTTAAAATACGATCAAGATGAATGACATCCCCGCATCTACTACTGCAAGGGAATGCAATAACGTCGATAAAGAAGTACTTGATTAATCGCAGAAGATTCAATATCAGTTCTTTCTTGTCTTTGTTTTTTTCTATCATCTAAGTACTTTTTTTCTCCATAAATAATATTAGTACAAAATCATTATTTAAATACGAAATATTATCTATTTCCTTCTTCTCGCCATGACCAAAATCATGGGCCTAATTGGCATGATGGTTGTTTTGAACGACCCAGACAATGAACATAAAGAGTGGGTGTGAGATTGATATTTGATTCTAGAAACCCTCCCATATCGTCAAGGCATACAAATATTCTATCCATGTCAAATTTTGGTGCATACAATTTTTTTTTGAAAAAATTTCAATGTTGGCCCCATTCACATGTCAATGTTTCCCATCATGTACTCTAGCCCTATTATAATGTCTTTTAATAGTTTTTTCCTTTAAAATTTGACTGAAAAAATTAAAATGAGATGGTATGATATATAGAGTGGGTGTGTGAGTAATATTTGAGTCTGGAAACCCTTCCATATAGTCAAGGCATGCAAACAGTCTATCCATGTCAAATTTCAGTGCATAGAGAAACATTTTGAAAGAATTTCAATGTTGGCCCCATTCACAAGCAACTGTTTCCCATCATGTACTCTATCCCTAGTGCAATGTATTTTAGTTGTTTTCTTTAAAATACGATCGAGACACATGATGTCCCCACATCTAGTACTGCAAGGGAATGCAATAACATCGATAAAGAAGTACTTGATTAATCGCACAAGCTTCAATATCAGTTATTTCTTGTCTTATTTTTTTTCTCTCATCTAAGTATTATTTTTCTCCATAAAGAATATTAATACAAAATCACTATTTAAATATGAAATCTCATCTATTACCTTCTCTCCACGACCAAAATCATAGGGCTAATTGGCATTATGTTGATTTTGAATGACACACATGATGAATATAAAGAGTGGGTGTGTGAGTGATATTTGAGTTTGGAAACCCTCCCATATCATGAATGCATGTGAACAATCTATCCATGTCAAATTTTGGTGCATACAATTTTTTTTTTTTAAATTTCAGCGTTGCCCCCATTCACAGGTCATTGTTTCCCATCATGTACTCTAGCCCTGGTACAATGTCTTTTAACAATTGTTTCCTTTAAAATTTGATCGAGAAAATTAAAACGAAATGGGAACGAGATGGTCAATATATATAGTGCGTGTGTGAGTAATATTTGAGTCTAGAAACCCTTCCATATTGTCAAGGCATGCAAACAGTCTGTCCATGTCAAATTTAAGTGCATACATAAACATTTTGAAATAATTTCAACATTGGCCCCATTCATAGGTTACCGTTTCCCATCATGTACTCTATCCTTATAACAATGTCTTTTATCTATTTCCTTTAAAATATGATCTATGCGCATGGCATCCCCACATCTAGTACTGTAAGGGATGCAATAAAATTGATAAAGAAGCTTCAATATCAGTTATTTCTTGTCTTTTTTTTTTCTCATCTAAGTAATATTTTTCCCCATAAAGAATATAAGTACAAAATCATTATTTAAATATGAAATCTCATCTATTCCTTCTTCTCACCATGACCAAAATCATGGGCCTAATTGGCATGATGTTGTTTTTGAACGACACAAATGATGAATATAAAGAGTGGGCGTGTGAGTGATATTTGAGTCTAAAAAACCTCCCATATCGTCAAGGAATAAAAACAGTCTATCCATGTCAAATTTCGGTGCATACAATTTTTTTTTTTAAAAGTTCAACATTGGCCCCATTCACATGTCATTGTTGCCCATCATGTACTCTAGCCCTAGTACAATGTCTTTTAATAATTGTTTCCTTTAAAATTTATCAAGAAAATTAAAATGAAACGAGGAAGATATGGGTCGATATATAGAGTGGGTGTGTGAGTAATATTTGAGTCTGGAAACCCTTCCATATCATCAAGGCATGAAAATAGTCTATCCATGTCAAATTTCAGTGCATATAGAAACATTTTGAAAGAATTTTAACGTTGGCCCCATTCACAAGTTACTGTTTCCCATGATGTACTCTATCCCTAGTACAATGTCTTTTAGTTGTTTCCTTTAAAATATGATCGAGACGCATGACATCCCCACATGTAGTACTGCAAGGGAATGAAATACTCTTTATAAAGAAGTACTTGATTAATCACACGCTTCAATATTAGTTATTTCTTGTCCTTTTTTTTTTCTCTCATCTAAGTACTCTCTTTCTTCATAAAGAATATTAGTAAAAAATCATTATTTAAATATGAAATATCATCTATTGCCTTCTTCTCTCCATGACCAAAATCATGGGCCTAATTGGAATGGTGTTTGTTTTGAACGACACAGACGATGAATATAAGGAGTGGGTGTGTGAGTGATCTTTGAGTATGGAAACCCTCCCATATCGTCAAGAAATACAAATAGTCTATCGATGTCAAATTTTGGTGCATACAGAAACATTTTGAAAATTTTTCAACATGGCCCTATTCATAGGTCACTATTGCCCAACATGTACTCTAGTTCTAGTACAATGCATTTTAATAGTTGTTTCCTTTAAAATTATACCGAGAAAATTAAAATGAAATGAGGATGAGATGGGTTGATATATAGAGTGAGTGTCTGAGTAATATTTGAGTCTGGAAACCCTTCCATGTTGTCAAGGCATGTGAACAGTCTATCCATGTCAAATTTAAGTGCATACAAAAAAATTTTGAACAAATTTCAACATTGGCCCCATTCACAGGTTACTGTTGCCCATCATGTAATGTATCCCTATTACGAAGTCTCTTAGCTGTTTCCTTTAAAATACGATCGATACGAATGGTTTCCTCACATCTAGTACTGCAAGGGAATGCAATAATGTCGATAAAGAAGTACTTGATTAATCGTAAAAGCTTCAATATCAGTTATTTATTGTCTTTGTTTTTTTCTCTCATCTAAGTACTCTTTTTCTCCATAAAGTATATTAGTAAAAATCATTATTTAAATACGAAATCTCATCTATTGCCTTCTTCTTTCCATGACCAAAGTCATGGGCCTAATTGGCATGATGTTGGTTTTGAACGACACAGACGATGAATATAAATATTGGGTGTGTGAGTGATATTTGAGTCTGGAAACCCTCCCATATAGTCAAGGCATACAAACAATCTATCCATGTCAAATTTCAGTGCATACATAAACATTTTAAAAAAAATTCAACGTTGGCCCAATTCACAGGTCATTGTTTCCCATCATGTACTCTATCCCTAATACAATGTCTTTTATTAGTTGTTTCCTTTAAAATTCGACCGAGAAAATTAAAACGAAATGAGGAAGAGATGGGTCGATATATAGAGTGGGTGTGTGAGTAATATTTGAGTCTAGAAACCATTCCATATCATCAAGGCATGAAAATAGTCTATCCATGTCAAATTTAAGTGCATTTTGAAATAATTTCAACGTTATCCCCATTCACAGGTTATTGTTGCCCATCATGTACTCTATCCCTATTACAATGTATTTTAGTTGTTTCATTTAAAATACGATCGAGACACATGACATCCCCACATATATTACTACAAGGGAATCCAATAACGTTGATAAAGAAGTACTTGATTAATCGCACAAGCTTCAATATTTTTTTTTGTTTGTTAATGTGGCCGAACTTGTTGGCATCGGGATTAACCTGTGGCTTGAGAAACTGTGACTCAGGGGCATCTAAGCTGTCAAAATCACCCGGGGATCGCACCTGGCCTGAGCCACACTAACCCTTAACATGGTTGGATTTTTTGTCCCCGCAGGTTTCGAACCGGTGACTTTTCAACACAGAGTGGCTTAACAACACACTCCGTCACCAACTGTCCTACACCTCAGGGACCGCACAAGCTTCAATATTAGTTATTTATTGTCTTTGTTTTTTTTTCTCATCTACGTACTCTTTTTCTCCATAAATAATGTTATTACAAAATCATTATTTAAATACGAAATCTCATCTATTTGCTTCTTCTCACCACGACCAAAATCACGGGCCTAATTGGCATGATGTTGGTTTTGAACGACATAGGCAATGAATATAAATATTGGGTGTGTGAGTGATATTTGAGTCTGGAAACCCTCCCATATCGTGAAGGCATACAAACAGTCTATCCATGTCAAATTTTGGTGCATACATAAACATTTTGAAAAAATTTCAACGTTGGCCCCATTCATAGGTCATTGTTTCCCACCATGTACTCTAGCCCTAGTACAATGTCTTTTAATAGTTGTTTCCTTTAAAATTCGACTGAGAAAATTAAAAAGAAATGAGGATGATATGGGTTGATATATATATAGTGGTTGTGTGAGTAATATTTGAGTCTGGAAACCCTTCCACATCGTTAAGGAATGCGAACAGTCTATCCATGTCAAATTTCAGTGCATACATAAACATTTTGAAAGAATTTCAACATTGGCCCCATTCACAGGTTAATGTTTCCCATCATGTACTCTGTCCCTAGTACAATTTATTTTAGTTGTTTCCTTTAAAATATGATTGAGACTCATGATGTCCCCACATATAGTATTGCAAGGGAATGCAATAACATTGATAAAAAAAGTACTTAATTAATCACACAAGCTTCAATATCAGTTATTTCTTGTCTTTGTTTTTTGCTCTCATATACGTACCATTTTTCTCCATAAACAATATTAGTACAAAATCATTATTTAAATATGAAATATCATATATTTCCTTCTTCTGACCACGACAAAAATCATGGGCCTAATTGGCATGATGTTGGTTTTGAACGACACAGATGATGAATATAAAGAGTGGGTGTGTGAGTGCTCTTTGATTCTGGAAACCCTCCCATATCATCAAGGAATACAAACAGTCTATCCATGTCAAATTTCAGCACATACATAAACATTTTGAAAAAATTTCAACGTTGGCCCCATTCACTGGTCACTGTTGCTCATCACGTACTCTAGCCCTAGTACAATGTCTTTTAATAGTTGTTTCCTTTAAAATTCGACAGAAAAAATTAAAACGAAATGAGGATGAAATTGGTCAATATATAGAGTGGGTGTGTGAGTAATATTTGAGTCTAGAAACCCTTCCATATGGTCAAGGCATGCGAGTAGTCTATCCATGTCAAGTTTCAGTGCATATAGAAAGATTTTGAAATAATTTCAACATTGGTGCCATTCACAGGTTACTGTTTCTTATCATGTACTCTATCCCTAATACAATGTAGTTTAGTTGTTTCCTTTAAAAAATGATCGATATGCATGACATCCCCACATCTAGTACTATAAGGTAATGCAATAACGTCGATAAAGAAGTACTTGATTAATCACACAAGCTTCAAGTTATTTTATGTCTTTGTTTTTTTCTCTCATCTAAGTACTCTTTTGATCCATAAAGAATATTATTACGAAATCATTATTTAAATACAAAATCTCATCTATATCCTTCTTCTTTCCACAACCAAAATCAGGGGCCTAATTGGTGTGGTGTTGTTTTTGAACGAAACAGACAATGAATATAAAGAGTGGGTGTGTGAGTGATATTTGAGTCTGGAAACCCTCCCATATCGTCATGGCATGTGAATAGCCTATCGATGTCAAATATCGGTACATACAAAAAAAATTGAAAGAATTTCAACGTTGGCCCCATTCACAGGTCATTGTTTCCCATCATGTACTCTATCCCTAGTACAATGTATTTTAATAGTTTTTTCCTTTAAAATTTGACCGATTAAATTAAAATGAAATGAGGGCGAGATGGGTCGATATATAGAGTGGGTCTGTGAGTGATCTTTGAGTATAAATATGAATGAATGAACATGTCTTAGTTTCAAGAATAATTTATTCTCTACTAAACAAGGCCAATCACATGAAGGTGGAAGCTCATATGCTTCATCTATTGACCCATATTCTTCCTACTCTAGATCTACATCATATTCTTCTTCAATATCATCTTCTTCATCTACAATATACTTTATTGGCCTTCCTCTTGGATCATATCTAACAACAAATGACCAATCCCTCTTACCTGGAACATTTGAGTAAAAGACTTGTTCATAATGACTTGGAAAAACACAACAGTCATTTTCTTTTAAAAAAAAATTGTTTTAATTATCGGAAATCCATTGGCGTGTTGAATAACAATTATTTCCTCATCATGTTCATGCATTTGTAACCTATACCATTTGACATCGAACAAAAATATTTTGAAGGAATTAAAGTCACACTCAATTATATCATTAAAAAACCCATAGTATCTATTTTCATATTCTCAAGGATTTTTTTCACTCCTAGAGGAAACATTAGTGACTTGAAATACTACAGTTATCCCACTATCATAATTTTTCCTTGTTTCATCCAACTTTTTGATGTGAAATTTATGACCATTGCACCACATAGCCTTGTGGTGTTTCAATTGCAATATGCCAAACATGTAAAAGATGCATTGTCAATTAATAATAAACAAACTTATATAACTTGGAAATTATAACATGAAAAAAACACACCTACAGTCACATTAATATAATATAAAATAACTGAATAAAATGGGTGAATTTGCTTTCCTTTCCATCTTTCAAACAATATGCTAAATCTATTTCCCTCTGTGTAACATCAAAATCTCCATTACGGCGAGCTTCTCTAACCAATTCAGATAGTTCTTTCCATGATAACCTACTGCCATGACGTTGTTTACATCTATCAATCCATACCTTCATCTAGTCAAGATTTTTTGCAATGTATAAATGTAGTGCATCCCAATCTTGAGCAACTGACCGATCAAAAAATCACAATTCACCAATATTAAATATTATTTATAACCATGGTAAATATTAATAAATGATGAAAGAATAAATAATAAATTAGTATGATCATATACACAAAAAACCGAAAATTTGTATTTATTACAAATATCCACAATTTAATTACCTCTCACTTTCTTCATTGTATCTTTCCCCAACAATTACTCTCCTTCAATGTTTTTGATGGAGTTTACATCCCAAATGCAATCCACTACATGCATAGCTTGCACTGCTAATTTAGGAAGATACTGACTAATATACACCATGGATTCATATACCATATATCCCTCCACCATAGAACCCTCATGACATGCTCTTTGTCTAACCAAAGCCTTCAATGATTTAAAGTGCCACTCCACCATCCACATTGACCTTGTGTGTACAGGTCCAGACATTTCAATATCCTCAACTTGGTGTATGAGGTAGTGTTCTTGTGCATTGAAAAATGCTAGAGGTAGATACTTATGCATTTCACACATTATCTTAGGGATTTATCTCTTCCAATACTTTGTATCATCTTCATGGATTTATTTCAATGACAACCATCTATAGATCATGATGCAAGAAAATAACATGTTTCAACAAAACATAATACATATTACATTACAAGTAAAACACATGCCATTAAGTACACCAAAAAAATGAAATTTGTTTTGCATATATATTGCAGCTACTTACCTCATGTATTTTCCAAGATCATATATAACTTGTTTGACGTTGTTTTCAAAGTCATTTGGGAGAGATAGAGGTAGAACATACTATAACAATAAAAACAAATCGTTACTTGTTTCAAAACTAGACAAAAAATATAAAAATCTCAAAAAATGGATATGACCAATATATAAATATGAATACTAAAATTATTAATTACCTTAATGAAGGTATGCCAATCATTTGTTTTTACCCCACCAAATTCACCTTTATTCGTTAAGATATTCTTTATGTTTGAACAAAAACCTGTGGGAAATTTAATTCTTTGAATGACCTCTTTTACACCATTGCTTTGCTGCTCTATTAATAAACATGGGAGGTTACTTTGGTCTCCATCGCTATTCGATTAGATCACACTTTGCATTGCATGATTGGCTTCCTGAATGTCATTACAAATTTTGACAATTTTTTCTTTATCCCTCCTGCCATCCATGATTCGCCATAATGTTTCTGCCACATTCTTCCTGATATGCATTGTATCAAACAAATGAACTATTTTTAGATCCTCATAGTAAGGAAACCTCATGAATTGAGTGGGATAACATTTCATTCCTTGTGGAATCCCATTATTACTACCTTCATGACGACGACATTGATGAAGAATAAAAGAAATCAGAACACTATTTATCAAATGTGGTAAAATAAATTGAATAATTAAAATAAAATTTCAAAACATGATTCCATTTACGTAAACAAAATGCATACCTCAAGGATTAATTCTGTCATATGCCAACTTCCATAGGCGAGGTGTCATTGTTTGTTGTTTTAGTCCAGTCTCTTGTTTCCCATTGAAAATATATTTTTCAGTAGTACGATACTTATGGTTCTTAGAGAGGAAGTGTCTATACTCATCAAACACCTCCTTTCCTAAACTTTTTGACCGACGATATTTCATCTTAGGACCACAAATTGGACATGAAAATTTACGCTTTGTTTGAAGACCTGCAACAGATGGATTAATGTGAATTATTAATATACATAATTATTATTTAAACAACATGCATGATATATTCAATTAATTATATACTATTCAAGTGTGCAATATGGAATGTTACATACCACAAAAATTCGTTAGTCTTGGGGCATCATGAATTGTCCATAAAAGTATTCCACGACATTGAAATCTCTTCTTCCAAATTGGTTTACGTATGTCATACATAGTGATGCCCTCCCATAACTTTAGTAGCTCATCAATAAGAGGATCTATATACACATTCATATATTTAAATTGGCACTTACCTAATATTTTTAAATTACACAAAATTACTACCATGATATGTATATATACGTAAATAAATAAATAAAATATATTATGCAAAAAAAGAGAAAAATGAAAAATTTACATTCGAAAAATTATTGTAAACAAATACCTGGAACAATCATTGTCAACATTATGTTCTCCCTCTTTATTGACATACAAGGAGGAATGTTATTGTTGATAAAAAAGTAGGCCACACCGAGTAAACAGATCGAAGCTTGTCGGATCATGTTATCATTGATGCTAATGGTTTGATTGATTGATGTCAAGTGATTGTTTGATGCCAAAGGATTGATTGATTGATGATTGATGTCAAATGTAATATGTATCATCCTTGATGAGAATGGATAGATGGAAAGTATATGATGCATATGATTTCATGCATAGATGAAGATGGATCAATGAGTTGTCATTGATACATGATGCAAAGATGAAGATGGATCGATGTGATTTCCTTGATATGATGCATTATTGAATTGATGAATCATTATTGTATTATCATGGTTGATAAGGTGCACAAATGGATGAACTCCAAAGTGGTCCCCTTATGGTGAAATCCCTCATGGGAAGACGCTTTGCGGTTGAGTTATCCTAGAAGAATGGTTGGAGAACCATTGCTTATTTGTGGAATAATGAATTAAAGATAATGAATTTGTTAGTGAAACTATCCTAAATGGATAGTGATTGTCATGCCATTTCTGGTGGTATGTGGAATGTCACATAACTCCTCATGGTTTGAGAGTTATGGTCTTACAAAGTTGGAGGACCCTCATATGTTGGCTTGAAGCCCCAAAAGGTCAAAGAAGTCAAAGATCTTGCAAAGAGGAAATTATTATTTAAATAATAAAGTTAAGTGACAAAATCAAAGGAGGATTATTTAAATAATAAAGTGAGGTGACAAAGTCAAGGAAGAATATTTAAATGATAAAGTAATGGATAACTTTCTAATTATGGAAAGTGGTTAACCCTAAAATAAGGAAAGTAGGTTAAGTGACCTAGAAGTTGGCTAAGTGACCTAGAAGATGAAGAGTATAAATAAGAGGAAAGGGTCTCTTGTGAAATGTATATTTTTGGAGGATCTTTGTGGAGATCTTGTGTGTGTCTCTTAACAATGAATTAAAGATCTATTATGAAAGAGAGAGAGTATGAGGAGGATCTCATGAACGCATCAAATTTTAGGCAATGTTTGAGATCATGACAACAAAAGTCTTGGAGGTTCAAAAACCCTACTTTATGAGGTGTATGTAGGCTAAAGTGAGACATGACACGTGCATACATAGGATGTATGAAGACATAGTGCGTACAGTGGATGAAGTCATGGAGATTGGTGGTTGAGCTGAGGACAGGCTCCTGAAGACTGAAGTAAGTTCCAGATTTGCATTCTATTGGCTTAGATCTGCCATAGAAATTCTGGTATGGTTATATTATTGTCTTGATGGATACTATTGCTTGTTGTGTGGTGAATTCTTAAGGAATTCTTGGTATGGCTGTTCTGATTTGTGTTTGTTGATGGAGTGAGAAACACTCTTATGATTAAGTCCTGATATGATTTCTATATTATACTAGTTTCTTATACATGATTGAGTAGAATTCATATTTTATGGCTGAGAAGCATGAGTAAGTTATTGGAGAGCTTGGATGTGGGTCAGTTTGGATAGTGAAAGACATAAGAGAATATGACTATAGGTTGCAGAGGATCTGATTTGATTTTGAAGAGAAAATCCTATGTAACTTAGAAGGCATATGCAGGCTGTAATACAGACTGACCACGTACATACGAGGGCTGTAGTGATCCAGGGCACGTACACACGCAGGATGTACTACTGACGGGTCGCGTACCTGTGACAGATTGATATCTATGGAGGATTGTTGCCTCATATAAGTTGGTGTTGAGGATGTAAGTTGAGTCTTACATATAGAGTTGGTGATCTTGTAGTGTTGTACTCTATTCAGTTGTTGTTGAAAAACCCCAAGGATTGAAGTTCGTAATGAAAAGAAAATTGTACATACATCTTGTGTTCTTTGTGTTCCTTGTGGTGATGATTTGTTGATGATATATTTCTGATATATGTTGCTGATATATGTTCACATCTAACTGGTAATAAATCACAACAATAAGTAATGAGTAAATGGTGATTGCTAACTAATGATTTTTGTGTAAGAGGGAAGTTTTGGGAAAAGAGATCCACACTCATTCACCCCCCCTCTAAATGTGATAGGTGTGTCCAACAATTGGTATTAGAGCAGGCCTTCACTATAAGCCTTAACAAGCTTGGAGGAGATCTATAGACACACAAATGGATGATGAAGTTCCAATCCTTGATGAGGAAAACTATTCTACTTGGAGAATAGAGATGAGAGTACACTTGAAGGAAATGGGAGCGTGTATTTGGAAGGCAACCATTGGTGGATCAGTTTCTTTGAAGAACAAGTCAAAGTTTGTAGCTCAAAGGGAAGGAAAGAAGAATGATGCATTGGCTCTCAAGACCATTCTTAATGGACTCTCAAGCCCTATTAAAGAGAGCATGGGACAATGCACTTTCACCAAGGATCTATGACTAAAGGTAGAGGAGACATATCCAAACAAGAAAGAAGATGTTGAAGACCACTCCATCAACATCATTAAAGGTAAAGAATCTCCAAAAACTCTTGAATGCATTATTTCTAAATGTGATCTTGAAAACACTTCAAAGGAAGACAAAGAATCAAGTGATGATGTTAGCACAAATAAAGATCTTGAAGACATTTCAAATGAAAGCAAAGAATCATGTGATGATGTTGGAAAAAAGGAATATCTCGAAAGTATTTCAAATGAAGGTAAATAATCTCCACAGACTCTTGATTGCAATGATTCAAAATCTGATGATGTTGAATTTTTCTCTACAAGTGAAGAAGAAAATCTAGAAATAGGTTGTGTAGAGTTTGATGGTTGTTATCCCATGGAAATAATAGAAGGAGATCTATTAAAACTTCAAAATAAAGTTGAATATGGTTTATATGAATATAGCAATGATCATTATTATATAGACTATATCTGTCTTTCAGATAACACTAATAAGTTTCTTAGGAGGAGTCAAAGGCACATATTGAAGTTAAATGGAATGATCAAAGAATAAGAAGAGAGTAATACGACTCAATTAGAAGAAAAGGAAGAAGAGATCACAAGACTAAAGGATGAAAAGTTTTGAAACTATTTTCCATCTCAAGACCCAAATTGAAGAAGCCAAAAGGGTAGAGGAACTATTGAAGAATCAAATAAATGAAGAGGAAGAGTGATACCATATGTTATAAGTTGAAATTGTTGATCTTAGAAAGAAAGTAGAGAAGTCAAACAAATTATTGAATAGTTCACTAATCTTGAATGAGATCTTGGAAAGTCAAAGATCACCAAATGATAAATCAGGTCTTGGATACAAGAAATAAGTTACACATGTTGAAGCAAGAACCTCAAAGAAGCATGAGGTAAAGGATGAAAAAAAGTTTGCAAGTCAACCATCTACAAAAGGTAAGGAAAGTTTCAAAATAGATAAGCAAGAAAGACATCAAGAAGCTACCTTTACACCTCAAAGAAAATGGACACCAAAGAAAAGGTATGAAAGTGTTTTTCATGGTCAATGTTATTCATGCAATGAATATGGTCACAAAGCTTTGGAATGTAGATATTATGAAAGGAGATATAAGAGAAGATTTTATAACACCATAAGATGTTGGAGATGTGATCAAGTAGGACACATTGTTGTTCACTATAACACCATGAGATGATACAACTGTAGTGGATTTGGCCACAAATCCCAGGATTGTTGGAACACAAGAAGAAAGCCTATGATAAGGACTTCACATAGCATGAATAGAAGAAGAAATGAAGTAAGGAAGGGAGACATATTTGAAAATATGGAAGCTCAGAGCCCAAGTTCTAAGAAGCAGGGACACCTTCAGAAGTGGGTGAGGAAGACTGAGAAACCAAAGCAAAATGGAAGCCTTAAGGGAGGCTCAAGTGTGTCATCTACTGAAGCATACATGGGTGAAAGTGGTAACAGTTGCATACATACGTAGGCTAACCTTGAATAGTATTTGTTGTAGTAAATGGAGGATTGAGGTTGATCTGATTAGGGTACATGACTGGTGCATATTTAAGTTTCATTGATATATCTTATCATGTATTATTGGAAGCTTACTCATTGGAAAACTTGATTCATGCATTTGGCATATGGATGGGGTACATATTGGGACATGTAGTTGGTGATTTGATGAGGTGATCATGTTGTACATCATTGATGAGTCATAGCTTGATCTATAGTTGATGTATGATTGGTACATTTCTAGTACATTGGTAGGGGAACCTACTAGCAGTTTGATTGGCACATGTTTTATGGAGGTTTTGGCATACATGTATGAGGATTCATCATGTTGGTGTACTTTCTTGGTACAGGTGGTGATACATGTTGATATGCATGTTTGGTACACTCATAGATGGAATATGCTTGATAATAGTACACCATTGGTATTACTTGATTAACACAACATTTGGTATTTGTTTGAGATACATGGTTATGACACTTGGTTCATGATGGAGACATATCATAAGTGATATGACACTTGTTTGGCATATTGGTAGATGCACACGGTTGGCATGTTGATAGAAGCATATGGTTGATACATTCCATTGATGATATATTATGGGACATTGTATGGTATTGATGTACATGGTTGATGTACATGGGTGTTGTGCATGATGGGAACATAATTGGTACATGATGTACATGGGTGATGTTCTACTCATGATTCTCTATTTTATTGTTGACATATCTTTTGTATCATGATGGTTGGTATGGCATGAGTTTGATGCATGAATAGGTCCAAGGATCATCATATGGTAGGATATTGTTCATCATGCATAGAATATAGGGGGAGACATACCCATAGGGGGAGTCATTCTTCTTCCCATGGTTCTAGGAGGAGAAAAGAGCCCTATACTTGAAGAAAGAGCATAGAGGCATAGTTCCAGGGGGAGAAATGGTCATAGGGGGGAGTATGAGAGATGTATCTTCAACATTACATCAGAGTGATATACCTTGTTCAAAAGAGGAGAGATTATTCAGAGGAAGATTAAAGGAATTCAGACAAGGGGAGCATCCCCAAGGAGAGTTTAGATAGGGGGAGTAGCCCCAATAGGAGAATGACCCTTTTCCATTGATGTCAAAGGGGGAGAGATAATCACACTGATGTGATTGATGTTTATTGATGGGGAGAGAGAGTCACATTGATATGTTTGATGACTGTTGATGTAGAGCATGCCTTGTCTACATGTTGACATCAATGATTGGTTTTGACATCAATGTTGGTATTGCCATCAATGCCAAAGGGGGAGATTGTTGTATCATGTTGTCATTGATGCCAATGGTTTGATTGATTGATGTAAAGTGATTTATTGATGCCAAAGGATTGATTGATTGATGATTGATGTCAAATGTAATATGTATTGTCCTTGATGAGAATGGATAGATTTCAAGTATATGATGCATATGATTTCACGCATAGATGAATATGGATCAATGAGTTTTCATTGATACATGATGCAAATATGAAGATGGATCGATGTGATTTCCTTGATATGATGCATTGTTGAATTGATGAATCATTATTTTATTATCATGGTTGATAAGGTGAAAAAATGGATGAACTCCAAAGTGGTCCCCTTATGGTGAAATCCCTCACAAGAAGATGCTTTGCAGTTGAGTTATCCTAGAAGAATGGTTGGACAACCATTGCTTATTTGTGGAATAATGAATTGAATATCAGTGAATTTGTTAGTGAAACTATCCTAGATGGATAGTGCTTGTCATGCCATTTACGGTGATATGTGAAATGTCACATAACTCCTCATGGTTTGAGAGTTATGGACTTACGAAGTTGGAGGACCCTCATATGTTGTCTTGAAGCCCCAAAAGGTCAAAGAAGTCAAAGAGCTTGCAAAGAAGAAATTATTATTTAAATAATAAAGTGAAGTGACAAAATCAAAGGAGGATTATTTAAATAATAAAGTGAGGTGACAATGTCAAGGAGGAATATTTAAATGATTAAGTAATGGAGAAACTTATAATTATGGAAAGTGGTTAACCCTAAAATGAGGAAAATAGGTTAAGTGACCTAGAAGTTGGTTAAGTGACCTAGAAGATGAAGAGTATAAATAAGAGGAAAGGGTATCTTATGAAATGTATATTTTTGGAGGATATTTGTGGAGATATTGTGTATATCTCTTGAGAATGAATTGAAGATCTATTCTGAGAGAGAGAGTGTGAGGAGGATCTCATGAACAGATCAAAGTTTCAATAATGTTTGAGATCATGATGGAAAAATTCTCGGAGGTTCAGAAACCCTAGTTTATGAGGTGTACGCAGGCTACAGTGAGCCAGGATGCCTACATGCGTGGGTTGTATGAAGACAGGGCACATACAATGGATGAAGTCATGGATATTGGTGGTTGAGATGAGGACAGGATCCTGAAGACTGAAGCAGGTTCCATATTTGCATTCTATGGGATCAAATCTGCCATAGAAATTCTGGTATGGTTATATTATTGTCTTGATGGATACTATAGCTTGTTATGTGGTGAATGCTTAAGGCATTATTGGTATGGTTGTTATGATTTGTGTTGGTTGATGGAGTGAGAAACACTCTTATGATTTAGTGATGATATGATTTCTATAGTGTACTGGTTTATTATACTTGATTGAGTAGAATTCATAGTGTATGGTTGAGAAGCATGAATAAGTTATTCAAGAGCTTGGATGTGTTGTGATTGGCTGTGGGTTAGTTTGGAAAGTGAAAGACGTAAGAGAATATGATTGCAAGTTGTAGAGGATCTGAGTTGATTTTGAAGAGAAAACCATAAGTAACTCAGAAGGCATACACAGGCTATAATACAGGCTAACCGCGTACATATGTGGGTTGTAGTGAGCCAGGGCACATACACACACGGGATGCACTACTGACATATCACGTACATGTGATAGATTGATATCTGTGGAGGATTGTTGCCTCATCTCAGTTGGTGCTGAGAATGTAAGTTGAGTCTTGCATATAGAGCTGGTGCTCTTGTAGAGTTGTACTCTATTCAGTTGTTGCTGAAAAACCCCAAGGATTGAAGTCTGTAATGAAAAGAAAATTGTACATACATCTTGTGTTCTTTGTTTTCCTTGTGGTGATGATTTGTTGATGATATATTGTTGATATATGTTCACATCTAACTAGTTATAAATGACAACAATAAGTAATGAGTAAATGGTGATTGCTAACTAATGAGTTTTGTGTAAGAGGGAAGTTTTGGAAAAAGAGCTCCACACTCATTCACCCCCCCTCTAAGTGTGGTAGGTGTGTCCAACAAAGCTATCCAAATGGATTAACACCATCAGTTTCCAATGAAATCCTAACATTACGAGGTTTATCTGTAAATTCTGGCCATTTTGCAACAATTTCCTTAAATGCATAACCATCTGTAGGAATTCGAAGAATGCCATATTAAATTCTCTTTCATGCATGGTAATCCATAAACTGTGCTATGCTTTGACACCTGAACAATCATTGCAAACGTGGAATTATGGGAATATGCTGGAGAACCTTATGAGGCACCATTTTTGTTACTTGATCGGTTCGATCTCTACTGATACCACATACCTAGCATTTTGTTTTTGATGGATGTTATCCATAACATGGAAGGATTTGTCTTGTGGTCAGCATGGAACAAAAAATCCCACCGTAGAGGGATAGGAGGCATAGCTTGTTATATTAGAAAATTCATTTCTCCTTACATTCAACTTCATAAGATTGACCCTCTTAATCAATACGCTTGGATAGAAATTTTAGACACCAATGCTAAGAAGATGTATACAACAATTTTTTTATTTTGCACCTATTAATTCTACTTTTTATAAGAAAAATAATCTAGATAAAAATTGTCTCTATAATAATTTAGAACAAGATATTTATAATTTGAAAAATGAAGGTAATATCCTCCTGCTAGGACTGCAACTAAACAAGCTACTCTTTTAAGTGATGACTCCAACCATAATCCTTTATGGCTAGATGAGGACCTTATTTTATCTAATAGCTACAAAAGAAGCTCTGAAGACCTAATTGAGAATTTGTTTGGTACTAAGTTGGTCAAGCTCTGCAACTCTCAAGACCTAATAATTTGCAATGGAGTAATGAAGTGGCCAAACTCCAACCAAATGACCTATATTCATGGGCTAGGTAGTAGTGTTGTAGATCATGTGATATCTGATATCCCTGTTTCCAACCAAATAACAACTTTTGACCTTTTAAATGACCATGAGCCTGACTCTGATCATAAACCTTTAACCCTAACTCTAAACTTTTCCATGCATAGGAGCACCATTGAAGAGAATTTTGATAATCAAAGGAATTTGCACTTTGACAAAAGTAAAGTTGACATTTTCTTAAAGGATTTAAATAGTAAATTAAAACTCCTAACTTATAAGGACAACATTGAAGAAATCTATCATAATTTTACAACTACCCTTTCCACTTCTATTAACAAGTTCTCTTTCGAGGTGTCCCACAAAAAGAATAATAGAACAACCAACCCTTGGTATGATAAAGAATGTAAAATTTCTAGGAAAACCATTAGGGATGCTTCTAATGAGCCCTTAAAACTCGATAAGATCAATACATACAAAGCCCTAATTAAAAGAAAAAAAAGACACTACATCAATAAAAGGAAAGAGCAACTTTCACAACTATACAAGTTGGATCCTAAGAAGTTCTGGAGCCAAATTCTAAAATGCAATACTAAAGAAAATAATAGGATTCCCTTAACGGACTGGAATTCCTATGTTAAAATTCTTTACGAGTTCCCTAATTCCATGGACACCATTCCTATTGTCCCTACAAAGGAAGAATTTTTTTTATTTAGATGACATAGAGTTCGGGGTTAAGAGGCTCGCAAATGGGAAAGCTAAGGACATTGAAGGCTACCAAGCTGAAATTTTTAAAATCGGATGGCCAATCCTTATCCCTCACATACACAAGCTCTTCAATTTAGCAATCAAGCAAGGCTTCCCTAAACCATGTACGCAAAGCCTTGTTGTTCCTATTTTTAAAAATGGGGATAAAAACAATCCCTCTAATTATAGGACCATTATGATTAGCCCGATTTTAGCCAAGCTTTATGGAATTATTTTGGAAAAGAAGATTAACATTTGGCTAGAAAGTCACGGTAAAAGAGCTAAAGGTCAGTCTGGGTTTAGGAGATATCATTCAACTGTGGACCATCTTGTTACCTTTAGGATCATTGCAGAGGAGTTCCACAATACTAAAACCAATCTTTTTTGTTGTTTTGTTGACTTTAGAAAAGCTTTTGACATAGTTCCTAGGAAAAACCTTTACAATAGGTTGGAAGAGATAAAAGTGCCTCTCGAGTTGAGGGTTGCTGCAATAAGGATGTATGAGAACGTTATTGCTAAGTTTAAAAACATTGAGGGCTGGTCAAAAGCGATTAACT
>ML780288.1:1088234-1217545 GCA_009831015.1 Picea engelmannii | reverse complement strand
TCCCATCCTCCTCGTAGAAACAAGCCTCTCCCCCATTGAGAGCATGACTATGACTAGATACCTAATGTATAAGAACAAGTTAAACAACATGGAAGACAAGAGGCTACCTAAAATTGCTTCAAAATCAAGTCATAACCACCATCAACTCATGCGAGGATGGCATAAACACGCCCAATCTTGGATAAACTATTGGGGAATCATGGAAGAAACCATTTTGCAGAATAAAGATACTATTAAAAAAAATGTTAAATCGAAATTTAAGGAAAAAATGTGGTGTGATAAAGAGTTAGAGGAAAAAAGAAAATCAAGGTATTATAAAGATGTAGTCAACCCTAATCTAGAAGATCAAAATTATCTATCTATTTTTCCAAGTGTAAAGAAAAAAATAAGCATTTCTAAGATAAGAACAAATTCTCACGAGCTCCATAGTGAAACTGGGCGTTGGTCTATTCCTAAAACACCATGGGATGAAAGAGTGTGTCATCTTTGTGACACCAAGAAGGTTGAAGATGAAAAGCACTTTCTCTTAGATTGTCCAACCTATACCCATATTAGATCTCATTTTCAAAATATTGATCACACTACCAACCTTCCTAACCTCTTAACTCAACAAAAGTATGGTGATCTTGGAAAGCTTCTCTTAATGCTTTTCGAGCACATGAACAAAATTCTAAAGAATCACAAGTAATCACTTACCCTCTTAATGTCTGATAGACCAATTAGGTCTTAGTGGATGTTAATCATCATCATCTTCATCAATAATCTGATCATCAATACATGCATCTATACTTTGATACTCCATTCCAATGTTTTTAATAATGGCATGTAAATATTGATATGTGTGAGGTAAAATATTTGACGAGGGTAACATAAATTCACCTGACAATCTAAAACATAAAAGATAATTAGTTAATGTAAAGAATAATAATTGTAAATATTGCATTTTTATTTTACACATTAATTAACACCAAAAAAGAGGGGGAAAGTCAACCTTTATGTAGATGTGATGAAACATATTACATGCCTTAGGATCCGTGTCATACACGTGTTCAACAAATGATTCATAACATTTAAGTTCACCAACAACAATGTAGTGGAGAGAATATTTTCTTTTGACCCTTTATAAAGTCGTTTATTTGTCTTTTCAATGAGAGGTTCATCATAAATACCATCACTACTATCCCCATGATCCTCATATGGATGATCGAATAAGTCTTGGATGATTTGATTTGTCCCATCATCTTGAAATATGTTAATATTGTCATCTACTTCCACGGGATCATTAACTTGATCTTCATTATCTGCTTCATGTTCCTCATCTTGTAAAACATCATTTTTGCTACTACTTGGTGCTTTTTGCAGAAAGTTAGGGGGGAATCTAACTTTATAATTACAAACAATCATTAAAAATTAGTGCATGTATAAAACATTATAAAAAATTGAGAATACACTCAATATTAAAACATATAATGAATATATATATATATATATATATATATATATATATATATATATATAGCTAATTACCATGGGACGATATTCATTTGATCCCTCATCCATCTGCCCATATTTTCTACAAAGGTTTTTAGTTGTTTCTATTAAAACTCTTTCCGGACGTCTAGTACAACAATTTTTGCAAGGGAAATAACATTTACCATCACCATTTTCACCCTCTTTAATTTTTTTCCCACCTCTAATGTTTTCTGACATTCTTCCCCACAGACTTATACTGATGATTATCTTATAAAATTGAGTAGTGTATAATAGAATATATATTATATTTTTCTATTATAACATATGAAAAAAAAACTATTTTTGTTCACCAAGAAGACCTTATACCCTTTTTGAACCATTGTTGTTATAGAAAACTTGTCGCAACATCCATAAAATGAAACATATTTATAGATTTTATAATGTCACAATTACGACGATAGTTGAACAAGTCAATGTTTACTTTGCCAAATAGTGGGTGACCATTAGGAGGGGTGGGGGGAACCTAGTGTCCACATTGTTACAAGTGTGACACACAATTGATGTCGTCACAATTCCGACTACCTTTATAAGACGTCGATCTTGCGACATGTTGAAAAGTACGTCGCAAGTGCAATGTTCTCGGGCAATATGGAGAAAAAAAATCAAAATTTCCTCTATTTTTCGATAGTATGGCCAATTTTGTCCATAACGTCGCAAGTAGATCATCACAAGTTTTCCAATATGTAGTAGTGACAGTATCCTTTCACAAAATAGTTCAATGAATTTACCATGCTTGAAGAGCCAAAAATACCCTTTCTTAGATACAATCCTCGTATTTATTTAAGTTTAATGTGACTCTTGGCCTTCCGCCTTCCCCCATGACCTTTCATTTACAAAATTTTGTCGCTATCCCTTTCGTAATGATGAGAGAACAAGGAAATTAGGATTTTTTATGATTTAGTGTATAATACATAATTGCAATTCGAATTTAACTTTTATTGTTGGTGGGTCATCATAGATTTTGGCTATAGTACGCTTATTGGAGCAAGCTATTTTGGATAAGTTTTGGGAATTGGGCAGAAGTGGATCACATGACATTTTGGCAGGGTGAGGAGAAAGCAGTTAACACATTTTAAAGAGTTAGTGTGTAAGAGGAGGAAGTTATTTAGAAAGGATATTGTGGATAAGTTTTGGGAATCACGTAGAAGTGGATCACATAACATTTCGACAACACACGTTGAAAATAGTTAGGAAATTTTAAGGAGTTAGTGCGCAAGATGAAGAAGTTAGTTAGGAGTTTTAGGAAAATTTTTCCACATTGTAATGGGATAAGCCCTATTGTAAAACTATAAATATGTAATGGATTTTGGGTAGAAGGTGGTCTTGAATCTAGAATAATAAGTGGTGAGTATTCAAGAGTGAGAGCCTAGTTGATTTGGGTGTTGAGAAATGAATAATGTACTGAGTTGAATATCAGTAAAGAAGTGTGTGTGCACTGCAACATAGAACAACTTGGGAAGGTTTGGGTTTTTGCTGAATATTTATGTATGAGTGAAGTGTGCATGAATGTAATGGAGATTATGAATGAAGGAATAAGAAGGCAGTAGTTGTAGATGTATCCCAGTTTGGGGTGAACCATGCTAATCCTTGTGTTCTAATCTGTATGTTGTTATGATGTGTTTGCTTTATTTTGTTAATGTGCACCTATGATGAATGGTTAATATGCATATGTTATATATGTTAAATAGAGCTTTTCATATGATAAATGGTTAAATGAATCAGTCATAGATCATAGTAATGATATTGTTTTGCGCATAGAACATATGAATGAATGTTAAGTAAACAATAAGGAATGAATACCTCATATTCCCCCATGATTGTGGAAACCTGGTTCCTGTAGTCCCCATAGGTACTTCGAGTGAGACTTCACCTGCTGTGGGTGATGTCGAAAATGCCAGTGTCTTGGGATTTGTTGGTGAATTAATGATTAACTCTAGTTCTTCCCACTACGCACCAACAAATTGTTCCATTGTCAGGACCAAGATCTGCAAATGAGGGGGATGTGGAGGAATACTAAGGAGGATATCGAAGAATGGTGGAATACTAAGGATATCGAGTTTGCAGTATATTAGAATAACAACCCAAGGATCAATGCAAACGAATGGTTATAAAGGTATGTTTTTACAAATTTACATGAAATTTTCTTTGTTGAATTTTCGAATGTGTTAGAAGAGTGGATATAGAGATTTATTGAACAGATTGGAAGATATCGAACTACGGTTCTAAGGAATTGGACTCCTAAATTTATTCGACAAGTTAATGCAATAATAAATAAGACATCACACGTAGTTGACTAATGGTTGGATAGTGCGTTGGGAGGTTATGTTATTGAATTTGCCATAGATTGTACTCAGTTGTACAATGCTGCTGAAAGAGAATTCTTGAAGGGACCATGCGGAAGATACCTAAAGTCAATATCTACGTGGATTAAGATGTTGTTATGTGACAAAGGAGTGATGACAATGGAATATGATTTCTAAGGACTTTCATGCACATAGGGGAATTGGGGGCTGACTAGGGAATGATTTGAGCGAAGAAAGGAATGAAAAGAAGGATGAGGAATAGATAGGTTGAGGATGTCGAGTGAAGAAGAGTGTGTGATGAACAAAGAAATTGGAGTATTGCATAGTGGTAAGAGATTTAGACCAAATAAGAAGAGGACTGTAGATGAGAGAGAAGGACAACGCAATGAGATTGAGGAAAGAGACACTGGTGCAATATTCCAAATCGAAGGGAGTTTTTGCACAGAAGAAAAGATTCGTCAGCTTAGTCTAGTAGAAGAGGATCTCACTCAGATCAGACTCTATGTTGAATCCATGACCCCATGTGCATCACCAAGAACTAAGGTAAGATAAAAAGTTTTTTTAATTGTAGTTAGTGAAGGAAGTAAAGATAGTAGTGGAAGTAATCAAAGTAGTGGAAGAAGTACGTCGAGTTATAATCAATTAGTGCTATCAGGAAAGAATATCATGTAGAATATAATGGCGAGGGTAGATCCCAGCTTAAGGATGTCTCTCTTTCAAGGGGAATATTTAAAATATCTAGAACACCATCTATTCATTTTTGACACGATATGGACTATGAACAACATCCAGGACGATTATGTGAAGATTACGTAGTTGGAAATGAAATTCATAGATTGCGCACTATTATGGTATACGAAATTCCAAAATACTACACCTGTGGGTCAGATGAGAACATTGGCAGAGGTACAACAAGCGTTGCTGAAAGAATTCCAGAAGCTGAAATCTCAATCCAAATGGATTATAGAGCTGAAGGAAATTAAGTAGATAGTAAATGAATCAGTATAGGACTATGATCAAAGGTTTAAGATATTGAAATACTGGCTAACATTCTAGATTTTTTATTAATGACACAAAGAATGGTTTATTGCAGGTTTATTGTCTCATATATTCTACCCTTTGATGCAACAAAAGATTACAACGCAGTCGGAAGCTATGGAAATTGTGATGAAATTGGAAGCATCCCCTGTAGGAGATAATAACGTGGGGATGGCTCAAGTCTAGTCACATATAGCCGCACTAACTATTCAGTTACAGGAAATTACCAAAGGAAAATAAAAGCATGAGGGAATTTGATGTATCACTTGTAGAATAGAGGTTCATCATAAAGATGAGTGTCCAAGATTCCAACAATACTTAAATAAAGGAGCCTGAAATCCATTAGGGTTATGGTGTGAAATTTGCAAGATGGTGGGTCACCACCCTCATAATTGTCCATTGATGTAGAAATACCAGAGCACTGTGAGGAGTTTGTTTGGTAATTTCTGTAATTTCGTCAGACACGATGATAAGTATTGTCACGTGTTGGACCTAATGAGAGAGCACATTGTAGTTTTTTATAAATTCCAAGTTGAAGAAACAGTAGGAGGAGCCCTGTAGTTTAATACTCCCAGAGGAGGTTATAATCAAGGAGGCAGAGTAGGCCTAGGAAGAGGAGGCTTTGGTCGAGGAAGATGACCTATTATATGTTACAATTTTAATAATCCTATACATTTAGCTCACGACTTCCTGAATCCTTGCATGACATGTACTTATTGCAAAGAAGTAGACCATGCGACAAAGGATTTCCCACAATTGATCGTGAAATGAAAAGAAAATAGGAACACAAATGTACAGATGATGGCAGTAGAGGCACACAATGAGTGTAATTTTTAAACTTGTGAAGTAAAGCAATGCATATATATTCTTAAGTAGAACATAAATTAGTCAATGGCTCATGCACATAGTACAAAAAGATTTATACCGGAAACCCTCAACTGGGGAGAACCTTTCTTATATTCATTATCTCGAATTTCACCATTCACCATACAATATATACAATGTTTTTAGGTATTACGTAGATACCAAAACTCTAATCCCTTAATCCAGGATTAATTTAGAAAACCGCTAAAAATAGAAAAATCCGCTAAAAATAGCAAAAACCACCCAAAAACAATTTTCGGGGCACTGCCCGGGCTACCGCCCGATGCTGAATGATGTGCGTAACCAGGGGGGGCATACCTAACCCCCACTGGGACCCCCCTATGAATCTCCCCACGCACATGACACAAATAGCACTACTACAAGGGATCATCAGACGCAGTTGTCGAATATGACGTGCTCACACACACACATGCAAAGAATATAACACATACCCAACATTCTCCAACTTGTTGTTTTCTTTGCATCCAGGGGTCCACAGGATTATATATAGTCAACAATCCAAGGTAGCAATGCCCATTGTTACTCTACACCAAGAGAACTTTTTTGTGCTCACAGACTTTGTTAATGAATCTGCAACATTCTTCAAAGTGTCAACCTTTTCCAGTAACACCTTCTTTTCCTCAACCATGTTTCTCACAAAGTGATACTGAACATAAATATGTTTTGTCTTCAAATGATAAGATGGGTTCTTTCCCAGGAAGATTGCACTCTGATTGTCACAATCTAATCTCACTGCTTGTTGTACCAACCCAATACCCGAACACAATCTCTATAACCATATTTCTTCCTTTATTGCATGAGTGGTTTCCATGTATTTAGCTTCTATAGTTGAGAGTGCCACTACAACCTGTATTTTGTTCATCCAAATGATTTCTCCTCCAAATAGGTTAAACACATACCCACTTGTAGATATTCTACGATTCATATCTCCAACCCAGTCTACATCAACAAAGACATGTATTTCCACCACTTTGTCCAATCCTGGTCTTCCTTGGTTGCACAATTCATAACTGGTAGTTCCACGAAGATACCTGAAGACCCTATTTACTGCTATCCAATGCTCCTTCCCTGGTTTTGACATATACCTGCTCAAAACTCCCACTGCATGTGCAATGTCCGGTCTAGTACAGACCATTGCATACATCAAATTGCCAACTTCACTGGAATATGAAACATGGGACATGTCCTCTTCTTCTTCCTATGTCTTGGGACACTGATATGAAGATAAATTTACACCTATAGGAATAGGAACCTTGACCAGTTTACTTCCATACATATTAAACCTCTGCAATATTGTCTCAACATATTTTCTCTCATTCAACCAGAGTTTCATGTTTTCACGATCTCTTTTAATCTCCATTCCCAGAATGAAGTTAGCAGCACCGAGATCCTTCATGTCAAATTTGGAGGATAGATGCCATTTCACCTCCTTGATAACATCCATGTTATTTCCTACTAACAACATGTCATCAACATACAACACTACATAAATGAAGTTATTACCAACCTACTTGGAATATACATAGTGATCAACCCTGCTTCCTACAAATCCCAATCCAAGGATGTATGTGTCAAACTTTTGGTACCACATCCTAGGTGACTTCTTTAGCTTACATACCAGCTCTTTCTTTCCCTTCACTACAAACCCTTCTAGATGCTTCATGTAGATTTATTCTTCCATATCCCCATGTAGGAATGTTGTCTTCACATCCATCTGTTCCACTTCAAGATCAAAAGCAATAGAAATAGATAAAATAAATCTAATAGAAGTTAACTTAGCAATAGGAGAAAAAATCTCAAGAAAGTCAATTCCCTCTACCTGGGAATAACCTTTTGCTACTAACCGAGCTTTGTATTTCTCCACTTTACCTTGTGAATTAAACTTCTTCTTGAACAACCATTTGCTACCAACATATTTTCTTCCAGCTAGCACTCAACTATATCCCATTCCTCATTCTTATCCAAGGCATCTATTTCTTCAACCATGACCTTCTTTCAGAGTTTACTATCCTTTGAATTCACTGCTTCCCTGACAGTTCTAGGATCATCATCAGTAATAGATAAAGCAAAATTGGAATGAAAATCAGGTGGACTATACCTTTTTGGTTGCCTTCTATCTCTCACTGATCTCCTCAATACTGGGGTGTGAGGTTCCTCTTCTTCTTCTTCTTCTTCTTCTTCTTCTTCTTCTTACTTTTCTTCAGATGATTCAGATTTTGCATCATCCAACTCAAGCTCTATTTTCTCAGGTTCGTCTTGCGTTGGTAGGAATTCCTGTCTGGACACATCTTTTACCTCTCTGAAAAAAATGTCTTGACTGTAAAAAATCTTCTTGGTTTCTGGGTTCCAAAGCTTATAACCCTTCACACCATCTTTATAACCAATAAAGATACACTTTTCATCCTTTTTATCCAACTTACTCCTATTTTCCTTTGGAACATGTACATAAGCATCACAACCAAACACTCTAAGATGTTGAAGAGAGGGTTTATTTCCAAACCATACCTCGTGTGGATTTTTATCATCCAATATTGATGAAGGTGATCGATTAGCCAGGAAACATGCTATATCCACTGCCTCTTCCCAAAATTCCTGTCCTAACTCGACATTGTTGAGGATGCTCCTTGCTTTTTCCATTAGTGTCATGTTCATCCTTTCTGCAACTCCATTCTACTGAGGAGTGTATGGAGTATTCTTCTGCCTTTCTATACCACACTTCTTACAGAATTCTTCAAATTCATTTCCGTAGAATTCTCCACCATTATTTGTTCTCAATACCTTTATTTTCTTCTCTATCTGATTTTCTGCCAGAGCCTTAAACTCTTTAAATTTATCAAATACCTTAGATTTCTTTCTAGGAAAATAAATCCATGTGTTCCTTGATAAATCATCTATGATTGAAACATAATACATAGATTTACCTAGGGATGGAACAAGAATAGGTCCAAACACATCACTGTGTATAAAGTCTAAGATCCCCTTTTCTCTTGTAGCACCAGATGGGAATCTTACTCAATTCTGTTTACCATATATGCAATGTTCACGGGAAACAAAATCCAGAGTGAAATTAGACATACCTTCAACCATACCTTTACCGTGTAGTGTTCAAAGGCCCTTTTCTCCAATATGCCCCAATCTTTGATCCCACAGCGTGGTCTTCTTTTTTGGGATAGTATTGGTCTTGTCTCCTTCATTTCTCTGCTTAGGGACAAAAAAACTGTTACACCCATTAGTATAAGTGCTTCCCAACAACTTGTAAAGAGTTCCACACAGAACTCCCCTCATCAACACCATTGCTCCTCGTACCATCTTCCAACTGTTCTTTCCAAATACAATATCCACTCCTGCATCATCCAACTTGCTTACATATATTAGGCTCTTGTCAAGTTTTGGAATGTGCAGAAGCCTAGGGAGAGTTCTAATCCTTCCATCTTTTAGAAACAACTTAACCCTTCCACATCCCATGATTTTGGTTGTCGAGTCATCTCCTAGGAATACATCACCACCATCATATTTTAACCACTCCCTGTGAGGAGTCATATGGTATGACGCACCTGAGTCGATCAACCATACATTACGATCTACATGTGTACCTATATATGCCAGGTAAACATCACCTCCTTCTTCCATGGAAGTTTTCTCCTCTGTGGAAGAGGTACTATTAGATCCCTTTGGTTTTTCAACCTTCTTAGACTTGCAATCTTTCTTATCATGCCCTATTTTACCACACTTCCAACATTTCCTCAAAGTTTTTCCTAGAGACTTAGATCTACCTGTAGATTTAGGTCTCCCCTCTGAAGGCTTACCAGGATTCCTGTCTTGGGTACGACCTCTTACAAATAAGGAATTTGTGCTATGACTAGCCATGATTTTCCACCTCATCTCTTCAGATAACAAGGATGAAACTACATATTCATACTTCAATGTAGACTGAGTGGTACTACTAATTGATACAACCATATTATCCCAAGAGTCTGGAAAAGAACATAAAAAAGTAATAAAATTATCGTTTTCTGCAGTCATAATATTAACAGAGACAAATTGACTTACCAGAGTATTAAAGGCATTTAGATGTTCTGTCACAGAATCTCCATCTTCCATCCTAAGATGATACAACTTCTTTTAAAGAAACAACTTGTTTACCATGGATTTTTATTGATACAAATTCCCCAACTTATCCCATATGACCTTGGCTGTAGATTCTCCCGAGACATTCAACAACACTCAATCTGCCAAGAAGAGTCAAATAATACTCCTTGATCTTCTGTCCAACTTCTCCCAATATTCCTTTGACATACCAGTAGGTGGTGTACTAGTAGTTTGTGTACTAGTAGGTTGTGTAGTAGTAGCCTGTGTGCTAGTAGACGATGTACCAGTAGGCTGTGTACCAGGATCCATAAAAATCCATTGTTCTTTGTCTACAAGAAGGTCCTCCATCTTGAGCTTTCATAGCTCAAAGTTTTTATCGTTAAACTTATCTATCTTGATTCTAGAAGAGATCGTCATTCTTCTTTCTACACTCGAATAACCATTGCCAAAGATCCCACTAAACCTAGGTTTATCAAAGAACCAAGATAAACTTTATATATCAAGACCGAGCCAAACCCTCAGCAACAAAGGCATCCCTCTGAAGCCAAAAATGAGCTTTGATACCACATGTAAGTTTTAAACCTGTGAAGTAAAGAAATGCATATAGATTCTTAAGCAGAACAAAAATTAATCAATGGCTCATGCACATAGTACACAAAGATTTATACCGGAAACCCTCAATCAGGGAAAACCTTTCTTATATTCATTATCTTGAATTTCACCATTCACCATACAATATATGAAATGTTTTTAGGTATTCCGTAGATACCAAAACCGTAATCCCTTAATCCAAGATTAATTTAGAAAACTGCTAAAAATAGCAAAAAACGCCCAAATTGTTTTTTGGGGAACTGCCCCGAACGCTGTGCATAACCAGGGGGGGACATACCTGCCCCCCCTTGGGACCCCTGTAGGAAGCACCCAACACAAACGACACAAAGAGCACTACTACGAGGGATTGTCAGATGCAGTTGTCGAATCTAACACACCCACACACACACATGCAAAGAATATAACACATACCCAACAACGAGCAGTATAAGACAATAGCAGTTATGCATAGAGGAACGAGAACCAAAGTGGATGTGAGAGACTAAGGGAATAGAATTCACTAGTGGGTAAGGAAAACAACGACACCATTAGCATTGTTTGATCCAAGGAAAGAGAAGGAGACCTACTAGCAAGCAAGAAAATAATTGATGGGAGAAGAATGGATAGCATCGACTTTTATTGTGCCCACCCTTGTATGACAAACCATAGATGTTTGATATGCCTCTAGTATATGACGAGTCAAAAAAGAAAGAGGAAAAGGTAAGAAATTTGCAAATTTTCTTAAGAAGTTGTTTAGAATTAATGAGAGAAGAATCTTCTTTGAATAGTCCGCGTGGAATGATTGACCATTGTTCCCAAGAGAAAGAGAAACGTGTTGCACACACAAAAGTTAAATAGGTGCACAATAAGAAGAGAATAAATAGGGAGTTTTGGCTCAATGCACATATAAGATCTTATGAAATGGATAATATAATTCTAGATCTAAGGTATGATGTAAATGTTATCTGGAGATAGACTTAGGAGATGATGGGCCAGTCGAAATTGATTTGGTCACCTATATAGTTGAGATTAGTGAACCAACATAAGATAGTTCCAGTGGGAAGGCTGACATGAGTAAGTGTCAATATAGATTGAGTGTGTAGTGTAGCATACTTTGAAGTGCTCGAAATAGTATGTGGTAGTACACCTTATCCAACATTATTTAGACTTGATTGGGAATTTGATAATCAGACTATCATTGACCTAAATAAGAGACATATGGTATTTGAAGTGGAAGACTTTAAGGTATACCCTACTAAAGGAAGAAGGCATGTAGAACCAACAAATAGAAAAGAAATTTATAATTCGTATAATATGACTGTGTGAATGAATGATTATGTGAATCCTTAAACTAAGGGGTTACTCAGTTGGAGTAGTATCAAATCATGCACGTCAGACTCAGAAGAAGCCTTGGAGAATTGGCAACAAAGAATACATGAAGTATCGATAAGAAAATGTTCTAGGATTACTCGTGCGTTACAATGGATTGGGAATGAGATCTGTGAACCTCCAAGGTATAATGGACTAACACCTATAGACCCCTTTATCAATGATTTTGAAATGCATATTCCATATCAACAAATACTCTTACCTTATTGAAAGCAACTTTAGCAAGATGGTGGGTTGTGCACAAATATCGCATAAGATATTGGAAACAATGAAAAAGGTTATTACGAGTCAAATTCGGGACATAGAATAAAAGTATCATGTCTAATTATAGTGGATTAATTTTTCCAAAATATCATCTTATGAAGTGTACTGTGTAGTGGAGATCGACACCTCAACAAGAATGGACTCATTTATTTGTTCATAGTATGGACACTACTCTGAAGAATTCCTACCTAGAACTAGAAGTGCATAGAGGGACAAGAGATTGGGAATAGTTGACTAGGAAATTCAAGGTAACATTAAGTTTTGAAAATAATAATCCGTTGATTGACTCAACCTTGCAAGTGATAACACATAATATTTTTGTGATAGAAGTCTCGATGTATAGTACACCTAGAGTTATCGTGACAGTGGAATAAGTCTTACACTTCTACAATGTTGTTCAAGTAAACCAGGAGGATAAAGATCCAAGGAATTTGCAAATACTAGAAACTAAAGGGGAGCACATAGTAGAAGGACCAAAGATTTAATCATGAAAGTGAACATTGGTATAGAAGATAAGCCTAAGTTTGTCAATATAGAAGACTACTGGAGTGAGGAAACAATTGAGAATATTGTTGACTTACTGCGTGAGTATCAATATTTTTTCCCAACTACGTTCTCAGAGATGAAAGGAATCATTGGGGAGTTAGGAGAAATGAAGATTATGTTGAAGGGATATGCAAACCTGTGAAACAAAGATCCTATAGAATGAACCTGAAATATAAACATAAGGTGAAAAAAGATATAGATAGAATGTTATAAGTTGGAGTTATAGAACCTGTTAAAGAATCAAAATGGATCAACCCAATGGTAGTCCAAGACAAGAAGATAGGAGGAATTAGGATATGCATAGATCTGAGAAAGTTAAACGATGAATGTTTACACGATCATTTTCCTATGCCTTTTACAGATGAAGTATTAAAGAATGTAGGGAGTCAATAGGATTTCTCTTTTATGGATGGATTCTTAGGATACCACCAGATAAAGATTGTTCAAGAATACTGATATAAGATGACCTTTGCGATAGAATGGGGTTGTTACCAGTACACAGTTATGTCATTTGGGTTGAAGAATTCACCAACTATATTTTCCAGATTAGTTGTTGCATCTTTCAAAGAGTTCATTCATAAGTTTTTAAAAGTGTACTTAGATGATTGGACAATATTTAGTCTATTAAAATATCATGTTGAAATGTTGCGCTTAATGTTGGATAAGTGTAGGCAATACCAGATCTCATTGATTCTGAAGAAACACATTTTTTGTGCGCCTTTTGGAATTTTGTTGGGCTATGTGGTGTGGAAACAAGGATTGTTAATGGACCTTGCAAAGATAGTTTTGATTGTTGATTTTCCACCATCAACTTCAATTCAATAGTTGAAATCCAAATTGGTTCATACAAGATACTATAGAAAGTTTATCAAAGGATATGCGTAAATCACAACCCCTATGGAGAAGTTGATA
Organism: Picea engelmannii; assembly: GCA_009831015.1. Taxonomy (NCBI): domain Eukaryota; kingdom Viridiplantae; phylum Streptophyta; class Pinopsida; order Pinales; family Pinaceae; genus Picea; species Picea engelmannii. Next base: position 1,203,995 of record ML780288.1, on the reverse strand, counting down.
AATAAGGAAGTGAAGTATCAGTGAAATGATGAATGTTAGAAGAGTCTAGATACATTGAAACAAATGATGGTCACTACGTCAATTATAGTTTTTCCTAACTGGAGCAAGGAATTTCATTTTCATGTGGATGTATCATCTATAGCATTGGGATCAGGTTTGGCGCAACCAGGTGAAGGAGAATTAGACCACCCTATTGCATTTGCAAGTATAAATTTATCATCTATAGAACAAAACTATACCACAATAGAACGAGAAAGTTTGGCATTGGTGTATTCCTTGCAAAAGTTCATACACTATCTTTTGGGATCTCACTTTAAGATGTATATAGACCATTATGTGTTGAGATACCTAGTTAACAATCCAGTGTTGGGGGGAAGAATATGCAGATGGATATTACTATTCTAGGAATATGAATTTGAGGTGATCATGAAACCATGAAAGTTTAACTCAAGACCAGATCATTTATTGTGCATACTGTCAGGAGAAGATGCAGGAAACTTGCATGACAATTTACCAATCATGCACTTATTTTCAATTCAAATGGTGGATGACTACTTTGTAGACATAGTGCAATTATTGAGTACAAGAATAGCCCCTCCAGAGTTGACATTAGCGCAAAATAAGAAACTTGTAGTGAATGAAATAGACTAACAGTTGATAATTTTTTTTTATACAAGTTAGGTGTAAACAATATTCTACAATGTTGTGTATTGGAGCATGAAATAAATATGGTATTGATAGAGGCACACAAAGGGGTTGCAGGAGATCACTATGGAGGAAAGTAAACAACTCAAAATATCTTACATGTAGGATTATGGCGGCATACCCTTCATAAAGATGCTAATTAATTTTTCCAGAGTTGTGACGTTTGTGAGAGACTTGGAAAACCGTCTAAGAGAGATGAAATTACCTTAGTTCCACAAGTGACATTGCAAGAATTTGATAAGTGGGAAATGGAATTTGTAGGGCCAATTAATCCACCAGCTAAGAGGTAGGGAGCCAGGTACATCATTATTGTGACAAATTATTTAACTAGATGGGCTGAGGCAGAACAAGTTAGAGATTGTTGCATGATTTTTGTTTGAGAATGTAGTAACAAGGTTTGGATTCCCAAGGATACTGATGCGTGATCAGGGAACTAATTTCCTAAATAGGACAATTGAAACGTTAAAAGAGGAGTTTCAGATCCATCATCAAAAGAGTACACCATACCATCCTCAAGCAAATGGCACAGTAGAATCTTTCAATAAGATCCTGGAACATGTACTAACAAAAGTTTGTAATATAATTTGGGATGACTGGGACTTGAAGATTCCAATAGTGTTATGGGCATATAGAACTACAAGAAAGAAGCTGACATGATAGAATACATTTAGATTAACCTATGGTAAATAATTTTTTATACCGATGGAATTTGTAGTACCAATTCTGCGCATTTCTACGATGATAGAGCTTACAGATTCAAGCATAGTGGAAAATAGTTTGTCAGAACTTATGGAATTAGAACAAGCAACGCAGGTTCATAAATCACATGAAAAATATTGGCATGATATGCATATCAAGCATAAGAAGTTTCATATAGGAGACTTAGTATTACTCTATGACAGTAAGTTTCTACAACATTCAAGGAAGTTTCAAAAGCATTGGTTAGGACCATACGTGATAAGGTTCGTCACAAAAGCAAGTGTTTTTCAGTTGGAAAAATTGAATGGAGAAGTTATGGAAGGATTGGTTAATGGTAGTCATTTGAAAATGTACAGGGATAGTTGTGCTTCCGCGCACTAGTACAAACTACATAGAACATGTACCATAGAACTTGTATTATAGATATTATAGCAAGAAAATGGAAAAGAAGAAAATAAAATAAAAAGTGTTCGAGGGTTGGAAGGAAGAATAGAAGTATTGTTCAAATAGTTAAACCAAAGAATGTCACAGAGACGAAGTAAATAGGGAGGACACATGTGCATGAAGGAATATTGGAATGCGACAGAGGCATATGATGAAAGCGGGAAAATAATTTAAGCCCATCCATGATGGGTCATGCATTAAATAGTGAATATGACAACGAGATGATGCACCCGCATTGTCATAATTGAAAGGAGATGATGAATATTTGTATAAGATGGAAAATCTGGAGCATGATCTGCAGAATAAGTTGAAGTTACGGTCGAGTATGGAATGAATTAAGTACACATACATTTAGATGAGACTACAATTTTGGGCACAAAGAGGCCGATAACACTTGGTAGCAGTCATAAAAGAAGATGAGGGGTCACTGTTGTTTGATCCATGACAACTAGAGAATAAAGAGTCAAGCATCTGTGATAGAATTGAGCACAAAAAATTTGAATGAATTACAAAGAGAAATGGAACCACCGAAGACAGGAGAAGCACATAATAAAGAAGCCTCAGTATAGGAAAGAGTTCCAAATTTGACGAATTTTACCAAAATAGGACGACAATGAGGTCATAGATGATGCACAAGGATATACAAGAAACATAGAAGGATCCAACCCATGATATACAAGGTGAATGAAGAAGAACATGGCCATGAATGACAAACGATGAGAACCTTCTACGCAGCAGGAATGTAGGTATTGCAACATTTATGATACGTGAGAAGAAAGAAGACCATCTACTCGGATTGAAGGAGAAAGTATCAAAGGTGTTCCATGCTTATTTGACTCAGTTACTTCTTAGGAAGAATGTCTTAAGTTAAAATTACTACAATATATCTATAAGTATGTGAAGTAGAAGCAGAGGAAATTGTGCAGTAGGAAACTAGTCAAAGAAAAAGTTGCAACGAACATAGATACATTACAAATTTTTTTGGCAACATGGAAGCAGGCTAGAAGTGGCTCAGGACGAGCCACATGTGAGTGTTGGGGGCATGTTGGAGTAGACTATTTTGGATAAGTTTTGGGAATTTCACAGAAGCATATCACACAAAATTTTGGCAGTGTGTGTGGAAAGTAGTTAGTGCATTTTAAGGAGTTAGCGCACAAGAGGCGGAAGTTAGTTAGGAATTTTGGGATATTTTGTCCACATTGTAACAAAATAAGCCCTATTGTAAAACTATAAATATGTAATGGGTTTTGGGTGGAAGGTGGGCTTGAATTTGGAATTATAAGTGGTGAGTATTCACGAGTGAGAGCCTAGTTGAGTTGGGTGTTGAGCAATGAATAGTGAGTTGAGTTGAATATCAATTGAGAGGTATGTGTGCACTGCAACATCGAACAACTTGGGCAGGTTTGGTTTTTTACTAAATATTTGTGTATGAGCACAATGCACATGAATGTAATGGATATTATGAATGAAGGAATAAGAAGCCAATCGTTGTGGACCTAGCCTAGTTTTGGGTGAACCATGTTAGTCCTTTTGTTCTAATGTGCATGTTGTTATGCTATGTTTGCTTAATATGTTAATGTAAACCTATGATGAATGGTTAATATGCATATGTTATATATGTTAAATAATTTTGTGCATATGATGAATGGTTAAATGAATCTATCATAGATCGTAGTACTGATATGGTTTCATGCACATATGATATGAATGACTATTAAGTAAATAGTAAGGAATGAATACCTCATATTCCCCCATAACTGCAGAAAAATGGCTCCTGCAGTCCTCATAGGTACTTCAGGTGAGACTTCACTTGCTTGTGGTGATGCCGAAAGGGCATGTATATTGGGATTTGTTGGTGAATTAATGATTAACCCCGAGTCTTACCACTACGCCCCAACAATGCTTCACCCACCATGGAGACTTGTTTGGACATGGGAACACACTTCATTCTCATATTTTGATTGTTGATCATCTCTGTTGTTGTTGTTGTTGCTCTATCGTCTTTGGTTGTAGATCACATTTTCAAGGGTATTACTACATACTAGAAGGATTTTCTTGATGCGTGGCAGTTGTGCCTTGGTGGTTTGCTTCTCTCACATGTTACCTATTCATATTGCTGAGTGAAACCTTCTTTTGGCATTGGTACCTAACACCATTCAACATGGAATAGACAAGTGACCTCAAAATAACATTAAAATAAACTATTAAAACCACACATTTGAACTTATAGAACTAAAACATTAATTAATTGAGAGATAGTATATGCTTCTCAGAGTTACTTTCTGGTTCCTCTGCTCACAGTTGAGGTGATGTGTTCTGCGGGGATGTTGACGATGTGCCAAATATTAATCCTGAAAAATGTGAAAAATCAGTGAGAAATTATTCAAATCATATAACTGTGAAGTTGTAGATATTGAAAATACCTTTCCAACGATATAAGCAAAACACAAAATGAACATCTAAGTCAAATGTTATGGCCAAAATATGAAAGACAGTTTGGTAGGGTTATGTCCTTGTTTTGACCAAGTTTGTAGGAACCCCTCCTTTGTGTTCTAGAAAAGTCTATAGGAAATCCTCCTTTGTGTTCCAAATAAGTTAGTGAGAAATCCTCCTATTTGTTTCAGGGAAGTTCATGGGAACTCCTCCTTTGTGTTTCAGAGAAGTTTGTGGGAACTCCTCCTCTATGTTTGGAGAATTTTGTGGGAACTCCTCCTTTGTGTACTGGATAAGTTCATAGGAACTGCTCCTGGTAAGTTCAACAAAGTTCATGGGAACTGCTCCCAGTTAGTTCAACAAAGTTCACATCAACTGCTACCGTCAAGTTTTGTAAATTTCCTAGCAACTCCTATAGGTGGCATCAAGACTAATTTTCACAATGACTAAGGTAGCATCGATGATGATTTTCTCATAGGTTATGGTGCATTTGTTATTATGTTTGTTATTATTATGTTATCTGGGGGGATCAATTTTCTTCTAATATGCAATTCATAGCCAACGAAAGTCTTATAGATGTTGCATTAACCCATCTGATGATAGACGACACTTTCATGACCATGGTTAGTCTTAAAATCAAGAAGCGCAAAGTAAGCAAGTTAGTATGGCATGGAAAATGAAAGCTACTGGAAACAAAACCAAGCTTAATTATGACTGCAATGTAAAATAGATCAACAAGGTAGGTGATCCATTATTAGTTACCTAGTCAGGTGTAGAAATATTAATAATCGAACATGAAAGGAGCCCGAATAATAGGTGCAACAAGAAGAAATTGAGTTGGAGGAGAATTTGAGAGGTCTCAAGATGAAGGAGGGTCATTGAAAAGGTCTATGTTAGCAACAAAAATAAGATCATTTCCCATACACTCAATTCTAATGAGGGGTCAACATCTCTTTGCTGGCACATCAATGATAAAAGAGGGAGACTCACGGATAAGTAGTGCATCGAAGGAACGATTCTGGTGAAAGGCTTTGTTCCATCAGAGGTGTTGTTCAAAAATCCTATGGTCATATCGACATAGTTCATAAGAACTCCTCCAATGTACCATAGAGGATAATGGGAAGTGTTTCGATAAAGAGTTAGATGTATCAGAGGACTTGTTCATAACTCTTATTGTTGCACCAACAAGTATGACGAGAACTTCTCTGGTTGTATCAACCAAGTTCATGGGAAGTACTCGAGTTTTACCAAAGAAGATGTTGTCAACTTGTTCGATGCTGAGATTTGTGTACCGGAGGCACTGAGATGAAGTCTGTTGATTGTATTGCAGATGATCATGTGAATTCCACTGATGTATCGATAGAGTTTGTGGGAAATCCTCTAATATTCCAAAACTTGCCTCTCAGAAATGGATAAGTGTTATGTTAGGAACCAAAAAAATGGGAAAGTTAAAACAATCTTGTAAGAGAAGGAATTAAAGGCTTCAACTAAGATTAAGAATATGAGTTGATTGATTCACAAGTGGAGTGAGAGAGTCTGATATTTTTTCTAGTAGAATGGTTTAGTAGGGGGACCCAATTCCTTCTCTTAGGAAAAGGTAAGAAAAGAAATTAGGGAGGGTGTTGTGCGAGGACAACACCACCATAAATACACTATTATTACTCAGGTGGGCCCTTCATCTTCCCGATTATACCCCTAAGGAGGATCCCATCATTCCATTCCCCTTTAAAAAGAGTTTCCATTAACAATTGTAGTAAAGATGGAAAACCATAAATGAGGGTCACATGTACGACTATTAACTACAATGCTAAAGTAGTCCAAGAAACTGAGGTCCCATGTACAAGTGTTAGCTACAACGTTGAATTAGTCTAAAAAGCTTGCCCATAAACGAGGGTCCAATGTTTAGGTGCTAATGTTGACTCTTGATTGATGAATCCTTAACTTCATGAATGGTTTCTCAATGTGTTCTAAATGCCTCCCATGGTCATGTGGATCGAAAATAATAGACTTCTTCATATCCAAAATATCATCTACATAGTTGCAAAAATTTAGTTGTAGATCTCGAAGGAACACTATCGCTAGAGAGTATTCCAATAAAAAACTTTTCATAAGTGGCTCCTTAATGATATTTTCTTCATATGGTGGAAGAGAGTCATCAAAGAGAAGTTGGAAGTAGTTGTCTTCCCATAAATGATAATTGTCCATGCATATATGGCATCATAATATTTGTTGATATAAGAAAAATTCATTGGAATTGCAACATTTATTACATTTTAGCTGAATCAAGTCGTTCCACTAGGGTCTAGGGGAAGAAATTTGGAAGGGTTGTAGGGAACTAACTATTGATTAGAAGTATATGATATAATATTGCAAATAAAATCCCTCAAAATCCTTTTTCTAATAGTGTTGGTTTACTTGCAATTTTGGATTTCTATAAAATACTTGCTCTACGATATTCACGATTGTCACCAAAAAAAATATAATAACTTATTTTAAATAAATGATATTGTCACTTCTTGGACTTCGATTTGAATAATTGTTTTTGCTAGGGAAACATCTCTAGCTACCTATAAATGAGGATGGATTTCTACTGACAAATCATGTAGTGGAGTAAATAGGATTGGAGCTTAACTCATGAGGAGGTTTCCCTCTCAAATAGGTAAGTGAAGAGAAGTGAATACCTTCAATAAAAAGGTCATTGTATGGTGTTTCTCTACCTTAAGGGTATTTTGATATATGAAGTAAAGAAGCATTTATAATAGATTGTTTGTGATTCAATTTTAAAGGTGAAGGAGCACTATACTATCTTCTACTCTAACATGCTCTACTAATTCAATTATTTACCCAATAAAAATGTATGTTTTCATAAGAATTTAATCACGTATGACCTAAACTAGTTTGGGCCACCAATATTCTATATTATAGTCTATTATCTTGAAAGAAATTTTAATTTTTCATAGAGAGACAATGACACACAATGTGCAAACTAAAAGTTAAAGATGAGATGTTTCTATATAACACTTTTATTTGGTTGAAAAAATCATGTTAATATTTTTGCGGTGCACAAAGTTTCTTCCCTTTTTCATTGCAACGGGGATGTGCACCCATTATTTTTTTAGGAATACACGTGTGCTTCAAGAACATGCATGTATTCTAATTTAAATATCTTTAGCCTTTGTTGAAGCTCAATGCAAGCCATTACAATGTGGAAACAAAAATTTCACATCATTTTTTAATAAAAATAGCATGCACACAATAGAAAGGCGTTGTCTAACTGTTCTACATTTTGACCTTTCTAACCTGAATCCAATGACTAAAATATGGACAAAATTACAATTTATTTTGTTTAAATTTCATTTCTAAATGCATAAATGGATTCATCGTGTTGAAAAACCCCTGAAGCACTAAAATTATACAGACTTAACCACTAAAATATGCAGATCCAACACTTTCTTGCTAGATTTCGAGCAAAAGTAAATAGAAAAAATCCCTGGAAAAGGGCCAAAACATAGAACGTTGATCCAGATTATTTTCGGCACGAAATGAGAGCAGAGATATAACATAGAAATGTAAATAGATCTTGCAAGAGAGCCAATAATATAACAATTATATATCGTATATATAACAAGAGATATAAATATACAATAATACACAATTTCTATTAATGAGCGAAATGTACAAAACTGTAGAAATACAGAGTGAAAGACTCGCTAGAATGGTGACACCTTATCTCTAAGAAGAGATGTGATGGCTACTCACATTCACAAGAATATGATTGTTAAAATGAGGCTCCAAAGGCCTTTTTAACATAAAGAATATCCAAAAGTCTAACCCTGGAAGATGAAAAGCCAACAGTTTTGTTGACCCCATTTTGGGTAGTTTGGTGTATCAAATTCTCGGGGGCATAAGTTTGGCATACAATATCTGTTTGGGGCACATGATAGCTCGTTGGAAAGGTATTTATGAGGAGATTCATTTTGGGGGATCAATAAGAGATCGTGGATATCATTGAGGTGCCTTATCATGAAACATCATCATTTGGGCCCTCAAAATGGCCCCAGAAGTTTAGGAACCGAAAAACTGCTAAACATAGTAAGTTGCCAACAAACTATTTTTATCCAATTGGAATATGTGGGTGGCCACTGATATCCTCTTGGATCAACCCTACCTCCTTAGGAAGAAATGGTCTCCATTTCATTGAGTTCCCGAGGGAGAGGGGAAAGCACTTGGTGAATCTGAACTTTGGTGAGCTTCTTACCTTGTTGGAGAAGTTGCATTGCTTGGTTTGTGGGAGGTTGTTGAGAACCTTATGATATGACTGTGTACATAAGGAATATTTTCTCTTTTATTCAATATTTTTGACATGCTTCTATTGGATAGAAGGTGCTTGGACTGAGGCTGCAGTGGTTGCAGTGTCCTTATGTTCACATTTTGAACATATTGTGAAGAAATTGAATTCTATAGTATGAGATACTACCTTGCGACACTATTTAGGTGGGACAGTTGTTGGAACTACCTCTGGTATCCTGTAGAGATGACCCCCCATAGTAACAATGACACAATGAGGTCGAGACTCATTAATAACATGGCACTTCCACATATATGGCTGACCCAAAAGAACATCATAGACATCCAACAGGGAAACATCACATAATAACTCATCCTTGAAGGGTTGGATTCCATATGACAATCGACATTGTTGGCTGACACAAAGATATTGTCTGTGGCGAAGCCACCTGATGTTGTATGGTTGCGGGTGTGGTGTTGTCGAAAATCCTAATTTTTTTACGACCTCTGCTGAGATGAGGTTCTTATGGATTCCACTATCAACAATAAAAGGCAACAGGGTCCCCTTCACCCACATATGTGAATTAAAAAGGCTCTCCCGCTCTTTAGGATCTACTAGTTCTTTTGGTTGAATTGTTGTGGTCATGAAAGTGGCAGTGGGGTCTGCGTCGATGATCTGTCTTTTCCCATTATTTTCTGAATCATTTTCTGAATCAAGGTTTGAATCCTTTTCTTTGATCTCAACCACCAATGATTGTTTTGAGAGACATTCATCAGTGTTGTGCCAGGGGATTTTGTGGAAATTACACCACTTTCCAGTGTCCTTCTTCATCTTCTCGTGACCCTTATTTTCCTATGGCTTGGAATGGTTTTCAGGAGGTTGTTTGTTAGGGAATTCATTATCATACTTTGGTTGTTGAATATTTGCAGACCCAAACTCTCGTTTGTTCTAGTGCATAAATTTATGCTCGATTTTGGCAACATATTGATAGGAAGCTTCCAGTGATGAGATGCCTAAGAAATCCATTTCGGTTTGGATGTACCTATGAAAAGCCTCGTGGTATCTCAGAACCAAATTCCGCTCGGAGTCCTTGATACCCATCTTGGTGTGTAAGGTATGTAAATTATTTTTTATCTCTAACATGGTTTGGCCCCTCTATTGTCGCAATGTGGTCCATCTCATGTATTGTTCTTCATAGTTACCAACTAGGTAATATTCTTACTTGATCGACAAAAAAAACCAAGTGGGCTCAACCCCATATATTCCAGAATCCTATATTAAAATTTTCTCCCATTAAGTTTCCCACCAATGTTTGACATGGGGGAGAGCCTTAAGGAGTGCGAAGGTGATCTTTTCCCTGTCGAAAAAATTGTGAACAAAGAAATAACCTTCTAGCAGATTTAACCATTTTTATAATGAATCTGCATCTATCTGACCTTCAAACACAGGAATATCAAAATTGACTTGTAAATTGAAAGGAGAGGTGATTCCAAACTGGCCGCTTGATGAACAAATTCCTACTATTATTGACAGGTGTTGAAGGATGTGGGAAAAATTCTTCATCATTTCATCCCTTTGTCGCATGAGAGCTTGCTCAAGAAACATATTGATAGAATCTTATGCTCCGTTGTTTTTATTTTCTTTCTCCATGGAGGGTTTCTTGGGCATGCGAGAGCGATTGTACTCAAGAGAGACAAGCTCAAGACCCAACTTTCTATACTCAGACCTTGTCGGGGACATGCACTAAAAAATGATCAAGAGCAACCTACTCTGATACCATTGATCCAGATTATTTTCGGCACGAAATGAGAGCGGAGATATAACACATAAATATACATAGATCATGTAAGAGAGCCAATAATATAACATAGATATATCAGATATATAAAAGAGGCACATATATACAGTAATACACAATTTCTATTAATGAGTGAAATGTACAAAACTGTAGAAATACAGAGTGAAAGACTCGGTAGTATGGTGACAACTTATCTCTGAGAAGGGATGTGACAGCTACTCACTTTTGCAAGAATATGATTGTTACAATGAGGCTCCAAATGCCTTTTTAACATAAAGAAAATCGAAAATCCTAACCCCTAAAGATGAAAAGCCAACAATTTTGTGGACCCTGTTTTGCGTAGTTTGGTGTATCAACTTCCCATGGGTGTAACTTTGGCATACAATCTCCGTTTTGGGCGCACGATAGCTCGTTGGAAAGGTATCGATGAGGAGATTAATTTTGGGTGCTCAATAAAATACTATGGATATCATTGAGGTTCCTGATCACAAACAAGAATTGTTTGGGCCCTTAAAATGGCCCTAGAAGTTTAGGAACCAAAAAATTGCTAAAAATAGTAAGTTCCCAAAAAACTATTTTGAGCCAGTTGGAATAGGTGGGTGGCCACCGATATCCACCTAGATAAAATGTTTAGATTAAGGCCAATAGAAACATGTATGCACATACACATGTTAAAACAAGTGCACATTCCTCTATGTAAAAAAATTAAAACGTGATTGTTTTTCTTTATTTTTCTTGCAACCCGTAGTGATTTGACCCTAGTTCTCTTCTCCAACCACAAGAACACTTTTCGTAACTAGGCCCAATATCAATGACGAAAAAAAAAGAGGGACACTGGTATTATTGGCACTCAACATTGTCTAAAGAGGATCTCTTATTTCCAGGTATATTGTTTTTGAAAAATCATTTTTATATTTGTTAAATTATAGATATTTACATAATTTTAAAAAATATTTTGTTATTGTTTAATTGCTACATTTATTGTACCACTATGGAGAAAAACCTTGATTTAAACCCAAACCCTAACCCCATACATGATCCATACACATAAATTAACCAATGTTTAGATGAACTTAGAAAAATAATTGGTGAGATTAGGAACACTAGAAATCCATCTCATACTTCATTGACCACTTCACTTGACAGCATTGTTGCTTCCATTATCCATGCACATGGCTAATTATTTGATATATTTAAATGTAGGGATAGGACAAGAGAGTACTACTCAAATAGTGTTAGTGAGGAAGAGGTGAAAAACTTGCATATAACCAAAAAAATGATTGTTCAATTGTTTGTTGACCCTAGAACCAGAAAACCCCCTGATCCAAGAAAGAGACATTTTCACATGGGTTGGTGCACATTTAAACCATGGAAAGACCACTAGATGGATTTGTGTCTTATGGTATTTGATAAACCTCTGTGCAATAATAGGGAGGTTCCCTTGTATTTTCTTTGTAAATTATGTGTTGAGTTTATTATGGGTCTCCATGTCAATTATTTTGACATTGGTGAATTTTAAGGGGTTAGTGTTGTGATATCATTCCTGACACGTAGTCTATTTCAACATAGCACATTTGTGGAATATTTCCATGTAATACCCTAGTTTCAATCCCCAAACTAGTAATGTATATTTGCAAAGGATAAAGGTTGAAAGCCTAATGATGTAATATGTAAAATTGTACATTGAATGATAATATAAAAATACATCACATGCTACAAAATGATAATGACAAAAGAATGGGGGGCTATGACTCCACAAGAGAGGAAAGAAATGGGGCTCAAGGGGCTAAAGGAAGAAAATATTGTTTTATTGATCACCTAAGTTGTGAACTCTTATTTATTAGCATTATGTAATCCCTTAATCCTTGTGATTAGTTCTATAAATGGGAAACATGTATTTCCCATGAAGACATACAATGTATATTTAGCATGCAAATATATTCCATGATTTTGGGCATGAAAGGGGGATTCACATTCATTTCTACCTAGAGTTTTCTCTTTGGGATTAAATTTCCAAATGATTTACATAATAATAATATGAAAAATAGTTTCCATGAAACTATGCAAAAAATATGACTACATGTAGGACAAATTATTGTCATTGAGGAAAATTAATTACAACTAATAATCCATGGAGTCCCCAACAATGATATTTCTTTGTTGGTAGTTCTAGAGACCTAGAGGGAAGTGGGATAGCCTGAGGGACTACGTGACAAAGAAGGGGATTCCATTTATTGGGTTGTGCAAGCCTATGGAGAAATATAGATGGTGGATTGGGATTGATGTAGGGATTTACATACTATGGATTTTGGGAATTGGGATGTGTGAAGAGAGCTAGAGTCAATCATCGGAAAATTCATCCTTGTGAATTCATAGCCTCAACTCGATGATGAATTTTTTTTGTTGCAGAGAGATGAAGTGCAATAGAGAGGCTATGGTTCGGTGGAGCGTCCTTCATTTTCCTCTAGTTGGTGGTTAATTCCCATAAAGATAAGTGTTCATGATTTATTTATGAATATGCTAAATTAATGTTGTTGATGTTATGAATTAAATTAGTTTCTAGTTTGTTTAACTATGTTTACATGCTTGAGACCACATCTATAACTATGGTGTCATTGTCCATTGAATGATTTAATTATGTTTCCATAAGTCTAAATTTCCATGCAGACATGCATTAATTAATCAATAGTAGGGTAGTGAGGAAAGGTATTAGAGAAAAATGAGTGGAAAATTTGTGGTTTAAAGAAGTACTCCATATGCTCAACATATGATAGAGGATATTGGGTATGTTACAAAGTGGTATTAGAGATCTTCGTTACAACACTTGGGTTATATGGGCTAGAAATCATAATGTATTGGAATAAATTACAGTCTATAAGCCAAGTGTTTGATAAAAGGCTTCATGGAGAATAATTTGGGAAAAATGTTTGAAGCTTTCAATTTTTAAATTGAGGGATACAATTACTCAATTGGAATGTTTCCAGAGTAATTGGACAAATGATGGGGGTGTAATTGAAAAGAATCCCTAAATTCCAAGCAATTTTATGGAAAAAATGGTAAAAATGTCATTGCATGTTGTATAATTGACAAAATGTCAATAAAGGAAGGTATACATAATCATGATTGAGTTCTCATAGTTTTGAAATGCATGTATAGTGTCATTATAGAAGATATGGTGAGCATGGAATTTCTATGGATGAATTCTTAAACACAAAGTTTGACATGTATAGAAATTTGGGAAAAAATTAAAAATTGGAGAAAACCCCCATCTTGATAAAATCCAGAGATTTAATTGGTGTTGTGGCATCGAATTTGGAAAACAATGGGATAATATTCCCTCATATGAAAAAATGATTCAATTAGGAATTTAATTTATCCAAAACACCTAAGTTTAAATATTTCATGGTCTAGATCAATCGAAGAAATCACACTCACACATGCGTATAGGATCCACGTACACACATGTCAGACAATTGGCTTAGGTTGATGGAAAATTGGTATGCATTGTTGGTTGTAATTGATTTCAAACATTGGAGAGTGATATTGTAGATTGATTTCAACCCTTGGATAAAGTCTGGTAGCGAATTTCAGTAGCACAAAGGTTTGGTTAATGGACCCAAGTTTGTTTGATGTATAATGGTATGAGTTTTAATATATTTGAAGGTAATACTATTCTATATGAGTATTAGATGTCATTCCATTTCTGGTGGTATGTGGAACGTCACATAACTCCTCACGGTTAGAGAGTTATGGCTATGTGAAGTTGGAGAACCCAGGTTTGGGTAATGAAGCCAAGTTTGTTTGATGGATAATGGTATGAGTTTTGATATATTTTCAAGTAAAAATATTATATATGGATATTACATGTCATTCCATTTCCATTGGTATGTGGAATGTCACATAACTCCTCATGGTTAGAGAGTTATGGCCATGTGAAGTTGGAGAACCCTCATGAGTCATCTAGAAGCCCCAAAAGGTCAAAGTAGTCAAACTGGTTTAAGAGGTAAATATTAAAGTGAAGTGATGAGTGTACTATAAGTCAAAGTGAATAAAAAATAAATTATCTAAATAATAAAGTTAATGGTGAAATCACTAAGTTGACACTAAAATAAAGAAAGTGGGTTAAGATGGTTAAAAGGTAACCCCTTGAGGAAGCTACATGAAAGTATAAATAAGAGGCAAGGCTCTCTCATTTTAATCACACTTGAGCATATTGAATATCTATAGGTGATTGAGGTAACCAAATGATATATAAGCCTAATTTCAGAGGGAAGGTTAAGTAAATAAGACCGAAATTCAAGGGAGGATAAATTCTTTTGATGATGCTTTCTAAGGTATGTTATTTATAGGTCATCTCACCATTTTCGCAATAATTTTTTTTTTAGAATGATTCAGACCATACAATTGGGAGTCCATTGAAGAAACATATCCAAGTAGGTGTGGTAAACATTTCGGCTTGTGGTTCGTTGTATTTGTGGAGTTACACTCCGTGGAAAATAGGGTTTGTGGCTAGTCCTGAAACTAGTCTAAAACAAGTGTTTCGAGTAAAAACGACATAAATTCTTCATAATAGATCCAAATTCAGTAAGACCAAATGTGTTGGTTAGAGTATAGTCTGTATTATTCAGTGTAAAATTTTATATCCATACAACAAATATTCCATGTGGGGCACACTCTACAAGTTCGTTCTCTAGAATAAGCTAGAATTCAACAAGGTATGCCATTTTTTCTATAACTCCTTTTCTGAGAGGTTCCAAGTAGTGAAACCTGGAGGAATTGAATAAAAAATATTGAATAACATTGTGTACTATTTTCAAATCTTTATTCATTATAGATACATAGTTATTATTATTTCAAGTTAGGGTGGTTGACTAATCCAAAACTAGTCATGTGAGACTAAAGTAAAGTTTGATGAAAATGCTAGTCTCTTGTTGTTAAAGTTAAGGAAGGTTTGCAGGTATGTGATCATATACACCAGGTCTATTACATAGTTACAAATCATATTTGGATGATGAAATTGATGAGGGCTTTTGGTTGAGGTACATGTTGGGTACATGGTTGAGACAAATAGTTGATGAGTTGGCACGTACATGAGTTGTATAGTTGACGATGTTGGTACATATTTATGAGTCATAGTTGATGAGTAGTTGATACATTATTGGTACATAATTGTTACATGGTTGGAGGCACTTGTTAGTAGTATTGTTGACACATGGTTTATGGATGATGTAGCATACTTGTATTGGTATATTATTAGAAGCACATATTTATCTTGGTGATAATTATGAGTTGTTGTGTTATGCTTGGTTGATGCAAATGTTTGGGAGTTGCCTTGGTGATTGATATTGGTGAGTAGATATGATTTGGTTGATAATATTGATGGTACAAGTTTGTGCATGGTTGATGCACTTGTTTATGGTAAAGGTTGATTACAGGTTGTTTAGTATAGGTTGGTGCATGGTTGATGCACTTGTTTATGGTACATGTTGATTACAGGTTGAGGTATAGGTGGTGCATGGTTGATGCACTTGTTTATGGTACATGTTGATTACAAGTTGTTTGGTACAGGTTGGTGCTTGGTTGATGCACTTATTTATGGTACAGTTTGATTATAGGTTGAGGTACAGGTTGATGCATGGTTGATGCATGGTTTAGGTTATTGGTACAGGTTGTTTGGTGTAGGTTGATTGGTACAAGTTTACTGCAGTATATCTCATAGTGATAGTGTGACAATGGTTCCATCATTCTACTTATACGTCAGGGAGGTTGGATGGGGAAAGGACATGTGGTTGTATCCACCTTCCGGTTGTAGCTGGAGAACATAGGGGGTTGTAGCCTCCTTTTGGTTGTAGTAAGAGAATTGGGGAGTTGGAGCTTCCCTCAGGTTGTATCCTGAGAAAATAGGGGGTTGGAGTCTCCTTCCAGTTGCAGCTGGAAAACAAAGGAAGTTGGTGATTCCAATGAATGTAATTCTTAAAGACATATAAGAAAAAATATTCTGTGGTTTTCTCCCTCTTTGGTTTTCCACGTAAAAACACTGGTGTATTGTGTATGTGTATGATTGCTCATTTCTTCATTGTTTATTTACTCTGCAACTATTGGATGATAATGCTACATTGATATAACAATTGCATATTGTGGTTAAAAAGATTGTATTTCTCTATTACTGATTCACCCCCCCTCTCAGAAATCCAACAACACACACACACAAACACAATTACATGGACCTTGTACATGTGATGTGCACTGGAAAGCAACATGGAGGCACCACAGTGGTGGTTCATGGATTCTAGGTGCATAGGTGGTGTCCACAAGGGAGAGTTTATCCCAAAATTGGTACACTGGTTAGCAAAATGGTGGAAGGTGGTATTGGTAATGGTGGTAAGAAAATTGTGGAGGTGAATGAGGTGGTTTTGGAAACCCAATTTTATCTCTGCAATTGTTGGCGGGGTCATGCATATCCACTAGTTGGTAAGCGGTTTTGGAAAGCACACTTGTAATGCCCCATATTATTAAAATAATAATAATAATAAACAAATAAATAAATAAACAAATGGTATAAAATATACATAAAAGAAATAATAAATAATGTAAAAGATTAAAAATAAATAAATAAAATGAATTGCTTTATTAATAGAATAAAAGGGTGAAAATAAGATACGATAAATTTATGGAAAACTAAATTAAGAAAAGTTAATATAAGAAAAATGAAGTTGTATGTTGACAAGTGGAACTTATGAATGGAGTTTCTTTTCATGAATGGACAAAGGAATTCTATTTAAATAGAGGAGAAGGATGTAAGACATATTTGGTTGGGGCCTAGGAGAATTCTTGGGAAGTAAGGATTTGATGCAGGTATAAGTAGTTGATTGAGGGATCGAGGGATCTCATTTGTCTTGGTTGAGGGGTTGGTTGGGTTAAGATTCATCCCCCACACTCTGTTGTGGTTAGCAGGATCCAAGTTCAAGGTGCTTTGGTTCTACACTCACCCCGTGTTGTAAGTAATTTCACTATTCACTCTCAAGAAAACTCTTCACCATTCTTATGTCACGTGAATTGTGTAATTAGTAAAATAATTTCCTTTACTTTTATCAGTATATGATTATAAATTTATGTGTTTTATATCCACTTTATTGATTTCATGTAATAGAGTTAAAATGGCTAGATTGACCATTACATATGGTATCAGAGCCACATGCTCAAACTCTATGACCTATGGAATTCTTTTTACCTATTAAAACCGGTTTGTATAATAAATCATAAACCTAAAAATTTAAATGACTTGGAACACCAATGCTGCCAACTTATTTTCTTGTACTTCTTTGAATTCATCAAATATATATATATATATATATATATATAAGTTTCTAAAGCATTTTTGGCCTTCTACATGATCTCCTTTCTATGCATTCTCATCCCACCATTGGAGTTGAGGGGCACCCAAAAACCCTTCGCTTGTTATAATCCTCATAAACCATAATTTTTCTCCCTAAAAATTGCAGTCACGTATATAACACTTTAAGAGAAATGTCCACCGCAAATTTTATTTGGTAATGAACAAGATTTATAACTCATTATCACTATGCTCTTCTTTGTGTTTTTGAAAGAAAAATGTTTGGTTTTCTCCAACTCTTAACAATAAACCTTCATAGTAAACCCTCCCTAACACCACCTTTATCAATATTTTCCATGAGATGCCATCCGACATATGTCGATTCAATGATTGAGTCAATTTTGATCCCCATTTTGAGACTGATTTGGTGCCAAATCAGATTGAATTTGTTCGACATGCTTTAGGCACCCGATGCGGTTGGAGGTGAATCATTTTGGGTAGCGGAATCAAAACATAACATATAACAGAGAAAAAAATAAGCAATATCAAACACACATTAAATGAATCACATCAATCATACACTTGACACAGTGATTTATGTGGAAACCCAATGAGGGAAAAAAACCATGGGCAATGATTATTAGTATTCTTATTATTCAAGGGAGAATTAAAATATCCTTTATAGGAATACAATCATCCTCTCCTCACACTCTCTGCTGTCTGCTCCTTGCACATGCTTGCACTCACATTGTTCACACATTGAACTCCACCTCTATGGGTATGCTCATATATATAACATCTATCACTCAGTTATACAAACTAATCATGAATAGATCATATAGCTACACAATCAATTCATAAATAGAATTCATGCATGCACATTAACATAGCTTCATGCATGTGCATGTGGATGTGACAGCATGAGGACATTCGTTGGCATGTTTCCAACAATCTCCACCTTGATAACAATTTACTTGATATATCATGCCCTTAATTAATTCATCACCTTTTTTGCAAGCCAAGAGAAGCCAAACACCGCCGTGGATTCTCTAACAAAACTAGTTTCATAAACATGTATGCATAATTCATTGTTGTATGGACCTTTTCCAAAGACACTCCACCTTCATCAACAACATGTCTTACAAAATGGTACTTAACAAAAATATGCTTCATCTTACTATGATAAGTTGGATTTCTAGACAAATGAATAGCACTTTGGATATTGTAAAATACTTTCACCTTGTCCTACATCCTTCCAAACTCACCCAATAAACCCTGTAACCAAATTGCCTCCTTACATGCATGTGAAGCAACCATATACTCTGCCTTTGTAGTGGATAAAGTGACTACATTTTGATGCTTTGACATCCAACTAACAAGTCCCCCTGCAAAAGTAAATACATATCCTGAAGTGATATCCTTTTGTCCAAGTCACCATAAAAGAAAACTGAATCTATGGAACCATAATAGGTGATATAATAGTTGTTTGTTCCTCTAAGATATCGAAGCACCCATTTCACTGCTTCCCAATGCACTTTTCCTAGATTTTCCATGTATCGACTGACAACATCAAATGCATGTGAAATCTCTGGTCTAGTACTCACCATCGCATACATCGAAAAATTTCCCATTGCATTAACATATGGTACATGAGACATATAATCCTTTTCTTCGTCATGACTAGGATATAAACCCGAATAAATATTGAAATGGGAAGCCAAAGTGATCTATATAGGTTTCACATTATTCATACCAAATCTCATAAGTATTTTCTCCACATACTTCTATTGTGATAACCACATCTTACCATTTTTTATGTCTCTGTGTATCTCCATGCCTAAGATTTCTTTTTCTGCTCCTAGATCCTTCATATCAAACACCCTAGCCAACTGAGCGTTTAACCTGTTGATTTTGACCATGCTCTTTCTTGCCACAAGCATATCGTCAACATATAACACCAAAATAATGAACATGCCATTTTCCAACTTTTTAAAGTAAACACAATGATCATATTCACTCGTAAAATTTAGGCTCACCATGAAGGAATCAAACTTCTTGTACCATTTCTTGGGAGACTGTCTCAGGCCATACAATGACTTCTTGAATTTTCAAACAAACCTCTTATTGCGATCCTGAAAAAACCCTTTTGGTTGTTCTATATATATATATATATATCCTCATCTAAATGTCCATGTACAAATGTTGTTTTAACATCTAGATGCTCTAACTCAAGATCAAGTAAAGAAACTAGTGCTAACATAACAAGAAATGAAACAAGCTTCACAACTGTTGGAAATATCTCATGAAAATCAATACCTTCCTTTTGAGAATACCCTTTTTCTACCAGTATTTCTTTATACCTTTCGACTTTATCATCAACACCCTTTTTCAATTTGTAGACCCACTTGCAACCGAAAACCTTCCTGTCCTTTGGAAGTTCTACCAGGTCCCATGTTTTATTCCTTTCTAAAGCATCCATTTCTTCTTTCATAGCTTTATTCCATTGAGCACTTTCAGATACCTTAATTTCTTCCTGAAAACAACTAGGTTCTCCATCAATAGAAACTAAAGCAATAGATGAAACATAATCGTCATACCTTGTAGGAGGATTCCTGACCCGTGAAGATCTCCTCAGAGATGGTTGGGGCATATCCACAGTTTCTTGGATATTTTCTACATCTACATCTTCATCTTCTTCTTCTAGAACTTCTTCATGCTCCTGCCTTTCTAAATATGGTTGAGTTTCCAACTAAATTTGTTGAACTTGCGGTACCTGTTCTTGTCTTACTTCAACATCTACCAAGTCTGATTTTAAGAGTGAGGATTCATCAAATACTACATCTATGCTTATGGTGAGTTTGTGGGAAGTAGGATCCCACAATCTATACCCCTTACCTCCATCACCATAACCAAGAAAGAAATATTTCTTTGATCTAGGATCTAACTTAGAATGTTGATCTTTAGAAATAAGAGCATAAGCATCACAACCAAATATTCTCTTTGCCTTCATGACTACTAAGATTCCTTTGGACACCTTCAATACTCCACCTTGAGTTGTACACTTGTAACTAACAGAATATAGAACTCCCAAAGATATCAAGTTCTTTCTAAGTTTGGGCACATGTCTTACATATGTTATTGTTCTTATAGAACCATCATGCATTTTAATTCGGATGCTACCAACTCCAAGAATTTTACAAGAAAAATCATTTCCCATAAAAACAACAACATCATCAATAGATTGGTAAGTTGAGAACCAATTTCTATGAAGACACATGTGGCTGGATGCACCAGAATCTAACAACCAATGCTGATGTTGATGTGAAACATCACAAGTAGACAATACCTCATCAACCATACATGAACCAGAACTTGAACTTGTTTAAGCTACATTAGCTTCCTTTGAATCTTTTGTGGAGTCCTCCTTGGATGCATTTTGTCTTTTCCAGCAATCCTTCTTGAGATGCCCAGATTTGCCACAAAACCAACATTTCTACTTACTCTTCTTGCCTTTTTACCCCTATGATTTTTCCCTCTTTCTGTAGATCGATCTTTCACCACCATTGCTATTGATGTTGAGGTTTCTTTACCGGATGTTTTCCTTATCTCCTTAGACAAAAAAGCTCCCACAACAATATCAGAATCAATGGCATCTGTTTTGTTAAACCACATAGTTGTGACCATATGGTCCCAATACTCAGGAAATGAACAAATTAGACTAACCTCCTTGTCCTCATCTTCGAACTTTACTTCCATATTAGTTAATTGACAAATCAGAGTATTGAAGACATTCAAGTGATCAGTAATTTTTGTACCTTCTTTCATCTGCAAGCTATACAACTTCCTCTTCAAGACGATTATGTTTGACAAGTTATTTGTCATATATAGACTCTCCAGTTTGTTCCACAATCCTGTTGTTTTCGTCTCTTCAACGATGTTAAAGAACACCTCATCTACCAGACAAAAATGAATAGTATTGAGGGCTATTACATCTAGATCCTCCCAGTCCTCATATGTCATGCATGTCGGTTTCTTTGACTTTCCAGCCAAGGCCTTTTGCAATCCTTGTTGCATAAGAAGATATCACATCTTGAGCTTCGATAGTGCAAAGATATTCTTACCACTAAACTTTTCCACCTCAAAATTGAAACTCTACACTTTCTCCATTATTAAAAAAACTCCAAAAAACCATTGCTTATAAAATTAAGCCTCTTTATAAGAAAGAAAAAAAAAATCTTATACTTAAATATCGTCGCACCTTTAATGAGGGCCACCTGTGATGATTAGAAATTGTTGCACCTGATCAGTCTACAGCCTACGACGATGTCACACTTTTCATTATGTAGTGCCCGCAATGATGTCACACTGTATCTAAAGTGGTGTCTATGTCAATGTCACATTGTGCACTACGCAGTTCCTGTGACGATGTCGCACTGTGCACTATGTAGTTCCTGTGATGATTCCAAAATTTTGACAATTCCGGAAGTGTGCCAATGACCATCGCACTTTTTTATAGGGACAACCTGTGATGGTGTAATAAAACCCGTCCACTTCACTTGGCTTGACTCGGCTCAGCTCTTCGATCCAACGACCAGATTCTCTTCTCCTTCGCTCTCTACTCCTTCAACTCTAAGCTCTGATACCACTTGTTGGGAAACAAAAGAAAAAAATAACATATAACAGAGCATAAAATAAGCAAGATAAAACATGCATTAAACTAAGAAAATCAATCATACACTTGACACAAGGATTTATGTGGAAAACCAATAAGGGAAAAAAACCATGGGCAATGATTATCGATATTCTTATCATTCAAGGGAGAATTACAATAGCCTCCATAGGCATACAATCATCCTCTCCACACACACTCTGATCTCTTCTCCTTACACATGCTTGCACTCACATTTTTCACACATTGCACTCCACCTCTATGGGTATGCTCACATATATAACATCTATCACTCAGTTATACAAACTAATCATGAATAGAACACATGGTTACACAAGCAATTCACAAAGAGATTGCATTCATGCGCATTAACATAGCTGCATGCATGTGCATGTGACCACATGAGGAAATTCATTGGCATGGTTCCAACAAATTAGATGCCACTTTTCGATCATGTGACCAAACACTATCTACTCGAGTTGAATAAAATAAGAACCCTCATACTTCTAGAATCCAGTTGAATGAGCTCCAACCCGTGAAGGATGAGGTAAACCAAAACTTTAGTTCCCCCCAAAAATGACTTTATGAGATCCAATATAAAGAGAAACTGATGCTAATGAAAAATTGGATACCTTTACCAGTGAAATTAATGACGACTTCAAGAGATGATGATTTAAGAATGATGTTGTCTAGATGTTCTACAAAATATCTTTTTTCGCCGGAATCCGACGATATAAATTGACATGAATCACTATTTTTTGTTATTCAAAATCCATTTTTGAATGCATAAATGGATTTAGTATGTTGAAAAACCTTGGGGCACTTTCATTATACAGAAATAATCACTCAAATCTACAAATCTAACAATTTATCGCTGGATTTTGGGCAAATGTCCCTAGAAAAAATCATCATTTCGTATAATTTTTAGCCTACGACTTTAAGAATTGTGATATGTATGCGACCCCCTTATTTGTGTGACAAGGGACTCCCTCTACATAGGGATTTGATTTCTAAAGTCAAAGGAGATATACATACCCTACAGATTAGTCGAATTATATATATAATTGTTGCTAAAATGACTAACATTTTCTTCCTATATGGATTAATCTAATAGTTAGAAAACATGTACATAGGATTTATACCATACGTAACTTATTAAAATGATTCCTCATCCAATTGGAATCTCACTCCTTTACACCATAGGTAACTTATTCCATTTGGAGTATTTGACTTTGAGTTTTTAATTCTAGGATAAAGGGGAACTTATTTTATACTATTGGTTTTTATAATGTATAAATGTGTAAATCATCATATTCATAAAATAAATACTTAAGAGTATTTCATAGGGAGTTTTTTTATTTTTTTTTAATTTTAATTTATATGTGTGATATCATAAATGATCATCAATATAATTAATTTTTGTCATTGGATGTCACACACACACACACACACATATATATATGAATTCTTTTATCTTGGCATGTAATATATTGGTGTATATATTTATTTAAGTAAGTTAATTATGCATTAAAATGAACACTACACTATGGATCTTTGTTATATGATGCATTTATTTTATTTTATCATCTACATGCACTATCAGTGATAGGGGAGACAAAATCCTCGAGGATATCCCATCATATTGTCTAGATTTAAAGATCATGCACCTCTAGTCTCCTAAAGAATTTATGGAGATATCCTAGGGAGATAATATATTTTGGGATCTGAATAGTGACAGCTATAAGGATATTGGAGTCTAGTTTGGAGTTATAAAATATTAATCATTTTTTCCAATACTCATACCCCTATTGTTCAAGACGCAATTCGGTGAGCTTCCAAAGACGATGAGGATATCCTCACGACTACTCTAGATGCAATAAACATGACCCAGCACAAGCATGAATCAACATAGGAAAGTACGAAAAACCCCTCGATGGAGTGAATTAGAACTAGAGAGTCAGAGGAAGGGAGATTTGACACTTACCCCTTGGAAATCATAAGGATGCATGTTCTCTTCTTCTTAACCCCTCTTCTCTATTTTCATATTAGTGGTAGGAAATGAATTAGACTATGCATATTCACATGCACAGTTGATTATGATATTCAAGACTTAATATATTTATTATAAAACCCTGAACTCATTACACGGGCCTGGAAATCCTGATTCATATGAGATAGCAATCACATACAAAGTTAGGTTGCACAAGAACATACCCAATGTGAGACTAAGGACAAATTGATGTTTCATTTAAAACCTTGGAAATGATTAGGAATATACATATTAGCTTCTGCTAGTCTTATTCATAATATAATTTTTATCCATGAAAATCAAAACATAAGATTGAAAAGAAAATTTGTATGCAACTCTCAAGAGTAGCCATGGCCTCTAAGCATCAAAGGAAACCAAAAGTCACCCTTGAGGTTGGAACCACATTCAATAATGACATACTACATTCCCTAGGATAAATGACCAATATCTTTAAGGATTGGGTTTCCAACTAAGGTCATAATCCAAACACAAGGCAGAGTTAGGGGAGGGAGTTGGAGCAAAAATAGAGATAGGACCAAGACTTGTTTTCCAATGATGAATAGAGAAGAGAACCCCTAGATATTATGAAAGAGTTTCAAAAATCAAAATTATCCATTTTCACAAGTCAAGACGGGGGTCAAGTATTCAAGGCTTGGGTGATAGGTGTTAATAGGGAACTTAGCTTTAATACATACTCTATACTGGAAAAAGAAGAAATAACAATGAGTATCCTTAAAGAATAAGTACTATTATGGTGGGTAAATGAAGAGACTAAGTTGCAAGTCACTCCCTTGAAACTAACCTGGGAGATGTTTGAGGAAACTTTTAGAATCTGATACCTATCAAATGAATACAAACACCAATAGATAGGTTCCTTCCATGCAGTTAGACAAAATGGTAGATCAATAGAAGCTTATGAAGAAAAATTCTACACATTAGTACATCATTTGAACTACACATGGAAGATGATAAATGACAAGATGAAATATTCCTACATGGGCTTGATCCTTTAGTTCGAGCCAAAGTTTCCTTGTGGAAACCCACCACCATGGAAACAACAACAATTCTATCCAGGTAGGTCCAAAATACAAAGATATGAAATAAAAATTGAAGAAGTCTGAGGACCTATTGAGAGAACCGTCAAAAGGAAGGGTCATCATAGTTGGTTGGCATTGGTATGGATTCCATGGAAGATAGAACACTGTAGCTAAGATGGAAATCATAAATTTTGGGGTACCTCCAGAAGGGTAGAGGGGTCAACCCTACTCAAGAGGAACATGTGGTAGAGGAAGAGAGCATGGTGGTCGAGGTCGAGGTCAAGTGGAAAATCAAGGCCAAGTGGAATGTTGGGAATGTTGGGGTGCCCATTATAGAAGTAAATTCTTGAAGTATAAAATAGGGATTAGACAATGAGAAGGTAAACAACAATAACCACAGGCCCAACATCGAATTCATGTTGCAGTAACCCATCGCCAAGTCGAGCACCAAGCCACAATGGTGGAGTCCATTGGTATGATTAAAAACATTCCTCTTTTTGTGTTAATTGATTATGGTGCCAATGATAGTTCTATTTCCCCTTTTGGTCTGATTAGATGTGGATTGGACGCTCATGACCAAAATGAATTTAGGATGGTAGAAATGACATCTAGTGTTAAGAAATCTATAGGTCCTCTAGTAATGAATTGTATTGTCAACATTGGGGGTTGTGTCACAAAAATTAACTCATATAGAACGAATCTAGGAACTTATGACTTAATCATAGGGATGGAATGACTTGAATCTCATCAAGCCTTGGTGGATTTCTACAAAAATATGGTTCTTTTCCAAACTGATCAAGGAGAACCTGTAGTGATTAAGGTGATTAAGAGAGAAGTGACCATATGAGGAAAGGGTGTAATATTTGTGTGGTTGAGATGATCAGTGAAGATGAAAACACATCTAATAAGATACACCTGATACTCTCTGAATTTTCATATGTATTTCTCCTGGAGCTACCATGCGTCCCCCCGATGCAAGAATTTGATTTCTCCATTTCTCTTAAACCTGGAACAAAACCCATATCTAAAACACCTTATCAAATGATTATTCACGAATTACTAAGTTATGTGTGTAACTAAAGGAATTGTTTGACAAGGGATTGACCATGCCTAATGTATCCCTGTGGGGAGTGCCAAAGATCATTGTGAATAAGGATGGAAACCATAGGATATACATTGATTATTGTGATTTGAACAAATCCACCATTAGAAATAGGTATCCCATGCCTTGCATTGATGACCTCTTTGATCAAATAAAGGGAGCTTCATTATTTTCCAATATTTACTTGTGATCAGGATACCACCAGCTAAGAATTAAGGAGGAGGACATACCAAATTCATCATTCAGAACCAGGTTTGGTCACTATGAATTTATTGTAGTACCATTTGGGTTGACTAATTCACCATCAACATTTATGAACTTGATCAATAATGTATTATGTAAATATTTTCACTGTTTTGTCCAAGTATTCCTAAATGATATCCTCATTTACTCCTAAAATGAACAAGAGCATCAAGAGCTTCTGAGACTAGTACTCCAATGCCTTAGAGATCATAATCTATATGGATTTTTTTTGAAATGTTCATTCTACCAGAAAGAAATCCAATATCTAGGGCACATGATCAACGGTGAAGGTATTGCAATAGATTGTAGTAAAATTGAAACTATAATTAATTGGCATGCTCCTAAAAATACTAAGTACACAACTTTATGGGATTAGTAGGGTGCTATAGAATATTTGTGGAAGTATTCTCTCAAATCGCCAATCCCATTACAACCCTATAAAATAAAGGTGTTAATTTTGAATGGACAAATGAATGTGAGGAAGCATTCATAGAGCTAAAACAACACTTAACAATCACCACTATTTTGAGAGTGCTTAACATGAACAATGACTTTTTTGTATGCACAGATGCATCGGGACAAGGTTTAGGTGTGGTTTTAATGAAATAAGGAGGAGTTATTGCTTATGATTCATGAAAGCTTAGGGACCACATAATCAATTATGTCACTCATGATGTAGAGATAGTTGCATTTGTAATGGCTCTAAAGCTATGGATAAATTATTTAATGGAACGTTAGTTTGAGCTAAAAACAAATCACAAGAGTCTTGAGCACATTTTCACCCAAAAGGAGCTTAATGCCCCAAGGAAGGTGGAGTGAGTTGTTTAGTGAATATGATTTTAAGGAATCCTTCATAAAAGGAAAGGAAAACAAGGTTGTAGATGATTTAAGAATAATTCTTTCAATACTATCACTGAAAGTATACTTAAGAGAACAATTTGTAAGCCACCTTATAGAATACCACCAATACCATCAAATAAAATCTTCCTTGCAAGAGGGGGTATTGGTGAGATTTGAATGGGAGGGATACACCTTAAAGATTTGTAATACTCCTAGGCCAAACCTCAATTGTACATATAAATGTAAATGTAATTATACATATAAGTTGGTGAGATGATGGTACAAGGTCTCCAGTTCGGTTCTGTGCGCATTGAGTCAGTGCACAAGAATCTCATACCAAATAAGTGCACACATTTTATAACGTATCATGCA
The DNA here is from genome assembly GCA_009831015.1 of Picea engelmannii. NCBI lineage: Eukaryota > Viridiplantae > Streptophyta > Pinopsida > Pinales > Pinaceae > Picea > Picea engelmannii. Next base: position 1,176,003 of record ML780288.1, on the reverse strand, counting down.
CCTATGTGAGTGTTTGAGGATTGCGCACTAAAGGAAGGGTGCACACCATCATGAGTTTGCGTACAATAGAGTAAGTGTGTGATTTTTGGGCTAGAGTGCCTTTGTGTGGTTATTAAGATGGAGATCCAGATGTTAAATGGCCAGTGAGCCATCATTGTAATATGTAATCACATGCAAATATTAATGAAAACACATCAATGTTGTAGATCAACCATGTAAAAGAGTATGGGGGGCTAAAATCCACTATATAGGGAAAGGGGGCTAAGCTAGGGGGGATTAATCCCAAAGGAATATTATATTAATATTCCTTAAATTATAAAGTGTGGATAATTATTTTATCCTAAGTTCTAAGTATGGGGAAAAGTGGGTCCAAGGTAGTTCTCAACATGACAAGTGTCAAGTTGGGAACATGCATACATATAGTTTGGACTTAATTCATTTTCCTATCATGATTCCTTCACTCACACAGTTGTCATCCATACCCTATTTTTACTATACTTGTACCTATACATGGGTTAGATTGGGAGATGGACTGAAGAAGTGGGTTATTAGGCTAGTAGGATGTTGAAGAGGCGAGTTGTTAGGACTATGATAATTCTCTCTAGGTGAGAGAATTGTTGGGAATTGATTCTTGAAGGTGCCAAACTATAGCTACAGGGCTCTAAGACTTCCTATCCAGCCTGTTGCTAAATCCCCAGAAAGGAAGTGGGGAAATAGAGGGACGGTTGAGAAAATAAGGGGAACACTTCCTGGGGTGGGACAGACATGTGGGGAATGAGGGACTATAGGATGTTAGTTTGAGTTGGCACCTATGATTGAGTTTTCTTGCTTTCTAAGATTCCTTAGTCGGGTTACAAATCCTTTACCCAGGTGGATTTTAGTCCCAGCTTGAGGGTGACCCACTGTTGAGAGTTATGAGTAGTGCGGTCTAAGGCTAGGAGGAACATGGAAGGTCTACGCACAGTTGGTGTTCTTTAGATCAAAGATAAGTGTCAATTGTGTGTTAATTCATATGTTGCGTTAATATTTATAGATTTATTTTCATGGCTTTTCCTGTGTATGTTGCATGCATATTTATGTTATTATTTTGTGCATTTATAGAGTATTTTTATAATTTAAATTACTATTAGAGTTCACAATTTTAAGTGGCATATCCAAGAAAGTGGTTGGGGATGTTACAATTTGGTATCAGAGTTGTAAAAAGAGAGATTTTTTCATGGCATGACCCATACTGGGTCGTTGGGTACGTTACAAAGTGGTATCAGAGCCCTATTTTTCAACACTGAGCATGGATGAGCCAATAAATGGAAAGCAGAAGCGAAATTTATAGACTATGTTGACAAGCTAGTTGACAAAATTCCTGAAAAAAAGAATTTTTGAAATTCATTTCTTGAAATTATGGTAGTAAAATTGAGAGACATTTCATGGGTACTGTGAAGAATTGAGCCTCTTTGGAAAAATTCAAACATAAGCAAATCGTAAAAATTCAAGGTATTTTTTGTACGATGACGTCGACATGATGTGGCGGCCACGTTTCATCTGACATGGAAGAAGAAATACTGTGTTGCCACAGTGGCAAGTACATGTTGGACAAGATTACAATTGGCAAGTGATGTTGAGCCATGTGGCAGAGCAAGTGTTAGTCCCATGAAATTGTGGTAAGATCTTGGAAATTTGTCTAAGTCTTAGTTCCAAGAGACCACGGTAAGTTGTGGAAAAATGGTTAAATGTTGGGACTTCTTGGATGTACTTATGAAAATAAGATACAAGATTTTGTGTCTGTGAGTCCATGAAGTGGAAAAATGGTTAAGTGTTGGGGTTTCTCGGACAGACTTATGAAAAGAAGGATACAATATTATGAGTTCTCGAGTCCACGAAGATGGAAAAATGGCTAAGTGTTGGGACTTCTCGGATGGACTTATGATAATAAGATACAATAGTATGAGTTTGTGAGTCCACAAGTCCACAAAGATGGAAAAATGGCTAAGTGTTGGGACATCTCGGATGGAATTATGAAAAGAAGGATACAAGATTATGAGTGATCCAGATGGATGTCGGTGGCCTCCCACCTATTCTAACTGGCTCATTTTGGCAGTTTTCCAGTTTGATAGTTTTTTCCCTAGTTTTCGAGTCCCTGACTTGTGTGGCCGTTTTGAGGCCCTAAACAACATTATTTAGGGCTCGCCACAGTTAGAATGACCTTTGATAGATAAAAACAAAATGTGTATTCCTCAAATAGACCTTTCCAATGGAATATCATGCACCTAAAATGGAGACAGTATGCAAAAGTTATGACCTTGGGAAGTTGATGTTTTAACTTACCCAAATGGGGCCCACATGATTTTTGGTGCTTCATCTCCTAGGGTTAGGTTTTTTGGATGTCTAGGGTTTTTGACATTTCTATTTATTGTAAAAATTCCTTCAGAGCCTCCTTGTAATCATTTTCTTGTGAATGAGCGCAACTGTTACATCTCTTATCAGAGATAAGCTGCCACCATTCTAGCAAGCTTGTTTCTGCTACATTTTACAGTTTCATCTTATTTCCTTATTGAATAGAAACTGATTTTACTGTATATATGTTATTCTGTGTTAAGTATCTTTTGATAATAATCTATATTCATTTAGTTCTGTAAATATATTCTCGATCAGTGGTATCAGAGTGGTCTGCTCGTTGTCATTCTTAATGCATGTCCCCAACGAGGTCAAGGTACAAATAATTGGGTCTCGAGCTTGTTTCTCTTGAGGAAAAAATCTCTCACATGCCCAAATGACCTCTCATGGAAGAATAAAATAAAGATGGCGAGACAGGATATCCCTTCAAAATTTTGCTCGAGGAAGCCCTCATGGAATAGAGGAACAAGATGATGGATAGTTTAGTGCAAATCCTTCAGTGACTACCAACAAGGGACACATCTTCCTCAAATGGAGGCGTCGCCCCCTTCAAGGTACAAATCAACTTTGATATTCCTATATTTGAAGGTGAGATAGATTTATATGCGGTAGACAAATCGTTGAATCTGCTAGAAGGGTATTTCTCTATCCATAACTTCTCGAATAGAGAAAATATTACTTTTGCGCTCCCCAAAGCCGTCCCCTTGTCAAATATTGGTGGGAAATGTTCTGTGAGAAAAAGGAAACAGAGGAACCCTCATTATTTATATTCGTAGTCACTTGGGAGTCCTTCAGGGATGCTATTAAGGAACAATACTACCCTGTTGGAATTTATGACAACCTATAAACAAAATGGACCACGTTGTGGTAGGAAAGAGACCAAGCAGTACCTGACTTCACAAATATATTACATACCTTGCGCACCAAGCTAGGTGTCAAAGATTCTGAGCGACATTTGGTGCTCAAGTATCATGGCGGTCTACATAGATACATCTAGGCCGAAATGGATTTTATGGACATATCGTCCTTGGGCGCGACTTGCTGATATTCTTTCAAAATCGAGCATAAGCTCAAACAAAAGACATGACAATTTGGGCATGGGAACCTCTCACAACAAAAGCCAGGAAAGGGGAGCCCCAACCCATAGAAAAAAGGACATAGAAAATACAGACAACCTCAATACAACCAGTCTAGGCCACAAGCAAAGAAGGACACTCGAAAGACAAAGAAAGATACTGGTAAGTGGTGAGACTTCCATAAGAGCCCTTGGCATAACACTGCTAATTTTTTCTTGAATCAGTCACTGGTGCCTGAGGTGAAAGCCTCTTAATCAGATGCAGGTTATGACTTTGAGTCAGAAATAGAAAGGGGGAGACAGATCATAGACACACAACCTAGTGCTAACATTGCTACCACCAATCTCCAGCCCAGTGAACCAGATGAGCCATAGGAAGGTGAGTGCCTTTTTCATTCATAGATGTGGTTGAAGGGTACCCCGCTGGATTTCATCATTGATAGAGGTATCCAGAAGAACCTAATCTCAGCAGAGGTTGTCAAGCGACTCACCCTGCCGAAAATGTCGCACCCACAACCCTACACCATTGAATGACTCTGCCAAGGAAGAAAAATCTGTGTCAGCCGACAATGTCGCCTGTCATATGACATCAAGCCCTTCAAAGATGAGGTATTGTGTGATGTTGCCCCTTTCAAAGTTTGTAATGTTCTTTTGGTCCAACCATATTTATGGAAACATCATGTTGTATATGAGTCTAAGCCTCGCAGTGTTATTATTACTTTGAACAAGAAATTATACAGGATACCCGAGGCAGTCCCACCCAGTTCTATTTCCTTGATCTTTGCCAATAAATTCATAAAGTTCATCTCTCAGACATGGAAGTTTGTCTTCTTCGTGATTCACTCTCAAAATGAGCGAAATATCACAGCCACATCCAGGGTCTCTACGTCCGACCTCCGCACACAACAGAAGTAAGTGGATAAGGTTGTGGAAGAATACTAATATATCTTCTCCTCACCTATCGGGGTACCTTTGCATTGTCAGGTCAAGCACCCCATCGATCTGACCCTCGATGCACCACTGCTCAATGGGCCGGTATACCGTCGCTCTCTCTTGGAGAATGAGGAGATCCAAGAAATTCTCCATAAGGGGCACATCCGTCACAACTCATCACCTTGTGGGAGCCCAATCGTGCTGACACAAAAGAAAGATATAACCTGGAGACTCTGCATTGATTATCGGGCCCTGAATAAAATCACAGTCAAAAACCTAAACCCGATTCCTCGAATTGACGACCTCCTTGATCAGCTCTGTTATTCCTGAGATTAAACTTAAGGCTCAAAGAGTAATTTCAGGCATCAGAAATTTTACAGAGAGTGCATTTTAGAGGTTCTTTTTCTACCTTAGTTATATGAGAAAATTTCCTTAAATGAAATTAACAGTATAGTAGCACAGAGGCCGTATTTTGTGTCTGAGTCAAAATTGCAATATCAAATGATGTGAGAGAAAACTACAAAACTGTGAAACAAAGCAAGGCATAAATTGTTGAGGAATCTCACCTTGTTAAAGTGGAAGAAAATAGATCGTGCAACCTTAAATAACATTTAAGATACAGTAATCCACACATCTTGCAGGTCTTGATTTACTCACAGCAAATGCAGAGGAAAAGCTGCTTAATAAATTACCTATGCAATATGATTACAGTAGTTTTTGTAATAAATTGGAATTAAACATTTATCAAGGAATACATAAAGAAGTGTTGAGAAATGGAAAAACATAAGAAACACATAACCCAAACTAAACAAAATGTGGAACCTCTGTCTGCACTTGTACTAATACTCAATAAGGAGATTTTTATCTGTTACAATCGACAAGAAGAAACCCTCAATAGATCTTCAATCTATGTATTTATACAAAATTGTCACAACTCAAAATGGTTGGACTTCTCCTAATTTAAAATAGTGAATATCTGAAATAAGAAAATAAAGCATAAAGATTGATGAGCTTCGCTGGAAATCTCTTCATCTGCTCATCAAAACACTTTTGTATTCTGATCTTCTGTATATTTTGGCACAATGTCCTAGTCATCATAACTTTGTTTTCATTTGTCCCTTTGGATATATCCAATCATGTAATAGTACTTTCTTGTTTCTGGATGTGCTTGCTTTCCCATATTCAAGGCATTGGATGCATCTTCTCACTAATCTCACCACCAAACTCGAAGGCTCAGTTTCTTCATACGCTTCGAAAGTGTATAAATTTCTTTCCACCTGAGGCATATTTTCTTGTATTCTTTTCGCTCCTTGAGATATGACATGTAATTGCAAGCTTGGGTTTAATATCCATTTATTTATTTGAAGGAGGTCAATTTGGTTTATTTTCTCAATGGCTGTTAGAGCCTCTTCTTTGCTTGTTCTAGAATTATACTGATTCTTTGCTATATCGATTTATCCCAGGGCTTCGGAAATAACATTCCCTTAAAAATAAATTAGCCCTTTTTCTAGTGATGTCAATGCTTCTAGACAAGCTTCAGTTACATATCTGGCAAGTTTCTTTCTTTCTGTTAAATTTGTTTCCCAAGACTTCAAAACTATATCACCTCTTATCTGTTTCGAAAGAGAAAGTCTATGAAGATGTCATCCTTTCGTACTAATAAGACAACTTCCTGAAACTTACTTCGTGCTGAACAAGCTTCTCTTTCTTTGATGCAGATGTATTTCAGAGAAAGATCAGCTGCCTAGTACCAATTCTAGATGGCTTCTACCTTCATAAAAAGATCTTGCTGGGCATTCTCCATTTTTTCATTTATTTCCACTGCTTGGGTCTATAGAGCCAAAATGTCCACTGAGGTACTTTCGGTCAAATCCAAATTAGCTTGCAATTGTTTTATTAATTCAACATGCTTAGTGATCAGTCCTTGATTGAGCAACGAACTCCTTTGGAGCTCATCAAAGTTGGCCTGGAGTTGTTGAATTTGTTTTTTATCATATGCTATGGCCTGCTCAAAATATTTGTTCATCTTATTTTCCATATACTATTCCATAGTCATTATCTATTCTTACAACTTCCCTACCAACAAGTTTCTCTGTTTTCGTTGTTCAGCCAGATTTTCTACAGACCATTGATTTTCCATGGAAAAGGCACCTAATGATCCTACCATTTCCTTATCAAATTCTGAATCATCTTAGTTATGTCCATCATATATCATTCTTTTCCTTTTGATCATCGATCCATATTTATGGTGTGTTTATCGTTTGACTATAGCCCTCCTTTTCTTGTTGAAAAATAAGTTTGAAGGAGGAATTTGTTCGACTTAAATTTGGGTAAGATCATCTATAAAGATAATTTTAGAACTAGGGTTCCTAAAACTTGACTACAACGGTGTCAATGAAATAATGGGGTTGCCTATCGCTGAGGACAGTTATTTCTATGTTGTATTGGTAACCGGTTTGTCTGGTGTAGAAGGAGACGTACCCTATCCTTGCTTAAGAAAGGATTCAAGCTGAGACTTTGCCTGAGGGCCTAGTGGAGTTGATACTGAAGCTTCCAGTTCCTACATTGAAGCTTCAGTGTTCTTTGGATTTTCCTCAGTATCCTTTTTGTCAGAACTCCTTGCCTTGAAACCCGAAAGTATAGTTTCCTGTGTAGATGAAGGTGCGACTCGCTCTCCCTGTAATATTTTTGGCAATCTATTTCTTCTGTGCCTTTGAAAACTGAAGAAATTGGCATGTTGGTATGGGAACAGATCTTGGACTCTCTTTAGTACTTCCTCATATGACCTAGCTCCCTTGAATATTTCATCATGTGGGGAATTATCGTGCACATATTTCTTTAAATTTTATTGGGCCAGGTGTTTTTCCATGATTCTCTGTGGGTTGTGCCTTTTAAACTTGATGTCAACCAACTTGACATCCTCCAGGGCTACAACTTCCACTTTGGAATGGTCAAAGTATAACAATGAAAACATACCAGCCTGAAGAGGGAAGGTAAGCCATACCTTTTTCTGGTCCGCTTTCAGTTCTTTGCTAATACCCCCGGTAATGGTTTGATAAGACACTTATCAGAATACAAAACTGATCTGGTAAAAACTTTGGGAGACCATGGGGAGGGACCGAGCACCAAAAAACCCTGATGTAAGAAAAGTTTTCTTCGATATACCAGTCTGCTATTTTTCCTAGGTTTCCCATGATTTTGTCTAAAATTCTAGGGGGTGGGAAACCGTAAAGGGCGATATGGATAGGCACTACTACATAATGGAATATTTCATAGAATAAATCTTTGGCCTTTTCCTCCCATAGTTTGGAATGGTAAAAGTGTATAGGTTTTGCACTGGTTGGGTTACAGCTCCAATTCATTAGTGGGAAGGGGGTTATGAAGCATCTGGAATCTATAATATATGCAGACATGTAGAAAGGGGAAGACTGTCCCTTTGATTTAGCCAACTGGTATTCGATGATTTCTTTGGCTAGATTATTCAACAACATCTTGGCCCAGTTGAAAGAGTATCCCTCGGCCACCTCATGCATAATTGGCACCCATGCCAATGGGAAATGAGTGGAGCTCTTCTTCCCGAATAGCCTACATAGAATCATAGCCACATAAATCATATGGGCTTCTAACGATGTTGTGGCATACATGTCATGAGTGTTGTCTCTGAATTTCTCTGGGTGCCCCCACCGGTCCTTGATTTAATCGGGGAAGCTTTTATCATATTGAGTATGCTTCTATTTCTCAAAATCTAGAACGAATGCAGCATTGTAACTATATTTAAAAAAATGGGATAGTTTATACATTACTTTTATGTGTTCTGGTCAAAAAGACCCAACAACTGTCTTTTGAGAGTTGTAAATGCTCTAAGTTTGATGTCGACGTTTTCAAGGGCCCAACCTATCATGTCGTTATACGACATGAGTCTCGGTCGCGCAACTATTTTGTGTAGCTCCAAATGAGATATGTCCCTTAGTTTAGTTGCATGAGTTTCTCTCACTTCATCGCCTAAATCCTCTAGGTAATTTATTAGCTCATGCTCTAGAATATCGAACACCTGTGTCCAAGATTTCATAGTGCCAATGGCCTTTGGTAAGGTATCTAACATACGTTCGCATTCAGATTCACTCCTTCACTAGCTTCTTTAATCATCTTCCGTGGTGCCATGATGTCGATAAAATTGGAATGGGGTTACCTGTTATAGGGGGATGCATGAGCTTCTCAGCTAGCTAAAGCTTACTATTCTGTGAGAATGAAAACATAATTCAAAATCAAGCATTCGTATTCACCTCAGGCACATTGATTTGAGTATGCCTTTACTGATGGAAAATTTATTAACCTTAATGAGAAAGTATATCTGGCGATCTGCAATCCACACTAAAAATCATTACCATTGATTTATGATAAATTTCATTAATATCGACGGTTTGCGATCAAGAGTTTTGGATGAAACATATTTGAAATTTCCCGAATTGCGAATCTGCAAAAGGTTAATTATGAGATAATCTTGTTTAGAACATTAATTAATCGTGTTTAACTTAAAGTGATTTCGGGTATTCCGACTTCAGGATTTTTCAAAGTAGCTTGAGATAGAATCCCCAAAACCCGAAACTGTGAAATGATTAATTATCAGATAATCATTTTTAAGTTTTAATTAACCCTTATTAAGTTTCAAATGTTTCAGAAGTTCGGACTTTGGATATTTCAAGATGTGATAGATGGTAAAGGTCCAAACTCCAAAGTGTGAAGTTATTAATTATCTTTTAATCAAGATTAACTTAACTAATTCAGATTTAATATTTCAACATTTTTTTGCTTCGTGGATTTGCAAGTTAAATCTTTATTATATTTCTGAAAGGTCATTACCCGTAGTGACGTGTCGAAGATGACGCCATTTTAAATGACATGGCATGATCGAGGGGTGCCACATGTCAACCCAAGGAATACTCAAAAGGTACACATGTACCATGAATCTTGTCCTTTAAAGGTTTATGAAAAGGTTATAATGGACACTTTCAGGCTTCAAGACTTTAACTGTGAAGACTTGTCACAACACCTGAAGCATGAAGCTTCGAAGAAAACTTTAGTGATTTGACTCTTTAACAATAAGGCGGCTTCTGTTGAAACAGGGGCAGACCCAGGGTTCAATGCTACAATAGCGCACCAAAAAAACCCTAGCTACCATCCCTTTCAGCAACACCTGCGAAGCAGATGAAGTCTCACCCGAGGTAGAGGCAGGGGTGGTTACAAGACTTAGGTGTCTGCAACCTTAGCTGGGACACAGATATATGATTATAACACTTAGCAATCGCCTAGCATAGATTATTCATCAATATTCAACCCTCATGATACTTCGTAGACAACATAGAGCATCGCAGTATGTAATTAGATCTAAAATAATTAAGCACTTAGCCACAACAAGATAGATTAGATTTGGCAGATCAAGCACTAAGCATATTACATACTAGATCTAATATTCATTCATATCTCAAAAGAACAAAGCATAAATAGATCTATCTAAACACATCAAAGCACTTAGCAAAGGCAGAGACAAACACATTAGGTCGAGGCATAGAGCACAACACACATATTTACCATGGTTCACCCCCACCTTGGGGCTACATCCACAAAGTCTTCTTCTTTATTAGCTTCAGTTAACCAGGTTACAACACAGAACATTCCAAATCCCTCTTCACATAGGACAGAATATCTGTGCAGCTCGCTAGATCCTTCTTCCTTGCACTACAGCACAAAGCCTTCTATAGTCTCTCACAAGGACTTGCACTCGGCTCTGCAAGTCTTACACAAAATGCACAAAGCCTTGATCACACAGATTCAACCCTTGGAACTTAGCCTACATCACATAGATATATCATCCCCTCCTTCTCTATATGGCCTAGACATCTATATATACATACAAAATAGGCCTAAACATGGGTAAACCCATGGGCCAACATCCCAATCCCATTACATTATCCGCCAAAACCCAAAAAGGACCCAAAAAGGGGTCTAGCTTCCATGATTTCTGCTTGGCGTTGCGCTCCATCTTTGACAAGTTGTCGAAGTCCCAAAAATGGTCAAATATGATGAAGAGTTCCTCAAAACTTGGTCAGGGCCAATAGCTCCAAAACTCGGGAAAACAAAAGCATGGTTCGATCAACTGGAGAACTTTATCAATGAAGGATATCATGTGCACCTTATGACCATAAATAAAATTAGTTTAGACTTTGAAAGTTGATTTTTGAGTTTCCACTTTGGGAAGGATGAAGTTGAGAAAGTAAAGCTCAAATTTTAGGATTATATATGTTCCAAAAATCTCATGGGGGCCAAATACTTCAGTAAGATTGATACGAAGTCTGGTTACCACCAGGTCCCGATAGAACAAACAGATGTATGGAATACCACCTTCAAGTCAAAGGAAGGTATTTTTTAATGGTTGGTCATTCCCTTTGGTTTGACAAAGGCTCCATCCACTTTCATGAGGATGATGGACAATATCCTTCGACCATTCACCAATAATTTTGTAGTGGGGTATTTGGATGACATCCTCATTTAGAACAATACTTGAGAAGAATACTTGCAACATATTCAACAGGTTCTACACACCCTGTGGCAACACCAACTCTATGCCAACTTAGAAAAATGATCCTTCGGCATGGAAAGGGTTCATTACCTAGGCTACATCATTGATCAACATGGAATACATGTGGATCCAACCAAAATACAAGTCATCCGTGATTGGCCAACCCAAACCAAACTCACTGAGCTTTGAATATTCTTGGGCCTTGCCAATTTCTATTGTAGGTTCATGTTGGGATTCTCCCATATGGCATGGGCCCTCAGCCAAGTAACCATGGGTGGTGGTAAGGAGAAATTTGTGTGGGGCCGGTCCCAATAACAAGAGTTTGATGATTTGAAGTAGAGCTTATGCTCAGCCCCAGTACTTTCACTACCAGACCTACAACAATCCTTTGAGATCGAGACAGATGATTCAGACTATGTTGTGGGTGTCATTCTCACTCAGTACATCCACCCCGTGGCCTATCATAGTGAGACACTATCAGATGTTGTCCATAAGTACCCTAGTTACGAAAAAGAAATGTACTCCATTGTGCAAGCTTGCTACCAGTGGAGACATTACATTCTTGGGAAGGAGGCAATCATCCACACTGATCATAATCCATTATAGTTCATGCAGACACAAGGAAAATTGTAGAATGACCGCCATCAGATGTGGTCCACGTACTTGCAACAATTCCACCTCAAAATAAAGTATAAAATGGGAAGCACCAACCGCATCGCTGATTGCCTCAGCAAACTACTAGTCACAACACTCACCATGGTGCTAGAATCTTGCGGCCATGATACCTATGGATGGTCCCAAATATATGAGACAGACTCGGACTTCACCACCACCTACCAAATGTTGGGTGAAAACATTGTTGTCGCTAATTTCCATCTTTAGGACAGGCTGTTGTGTCATCTGGGCCATATCTGTGTTCCATCAAGTGAGCGGGTGAAGATGATCTGGGAAGCCCACTATTGTCGTGTGGTAGGACACTTTGGCATCGAAAAGACAGTGCAAATGTTGCATAAACATTTCTACTGGCCAAAATTTCGACATGAGGTTAACAAGTATATTAGATTCTGCACTGCCTATGCGATTTCCAAACCGGCCACTAAGAAACAAGGCCTGTACACCCCTCTGCCTATTCCTAACAGGTCATAGGAATCCATCTCAATGGACTACATGTCGGGCCTCCTGTCCACCAAGCGAGGAAATGACTGTGTTTTTGTGGTTGTGGATCACTATTCTAATATGGTGATTCTGGTCGTCTACAAGAAGAGCATCAAAATAGAGGCCACTTCCAAGCTCTTCTTTGAATGAGTCTGGGTACATTTTGGAATCCCACAAACATTGTCTCATATTGGGATAGTCGATTTATCATCACATTCTGGTCAAGCCTCTGGTCACTGCTGGACACCAAGCTCACCAAATCCACGACCTTCCACCCTCAGACATATGAACAAACCAAGGTTGTAAATCGAATGATAGTGCATAGCTCGTGCATGTATAATTCCAATCACCCTCACACATGGGATGAGAGTCTCCCCTATGTTCAACATAGCTACAACCGAGCCCGTCATAGCTCAACCGACCACATCCCCTTTGAGGTGGGGTTGGTATTCAAACCATTTGGTCCCATAGATGTTGCACTACCCCTTGTGGTCACCTCAACTGAATCATATCCTACTCCAACTGAAGTTGAAAAAGCCACCCAGTTCATTGAGTGGGTCTATCACATCCTCCAACAATTTTAGGATATCCTATAGAAGTCTAATGACAAGTACAAGCAATGCCATTATCAACACCGGGTGCCACATAAGTTTCAGGTGGGAAACAAAATTTGATTGCACTTGCGGAAAGAGATCCTTATAGGACCCCATCGAAATCTTCTCCCACTCCATTATGGTCTAGACAACATCACCATGGATGTGGGTGATAATTCTTTTGATCTCAACATTCCTCCTTTCCTTGGCTTGACCCTGTGTTCAACGTCGATATCCTTAGACCATATTTCCCACCATTATTGGACACCTGAGAGATAGCAGAACAACTGACACCAACAGATCTCAACCCTGACTACATACAAAAGGAATCCAATGATTAGATTGTGGACAAATATATCAAGGGCACTTTCTAGTAAAGGATCCAGCTTTATCGAGTTGTCAAAGAAGGGAAACTCCTACACCAAGGCAAGTGGTTCACCTAGGTCCAAATTCAACAGAAATTTCCTCAACTGATGGGGGAAATCAACACAATGGAGACCATTTATTCCCAAGGGGGGAGGATTAATAAAAATGGATTTCAGTGTCCTCCCACTTATTCTAACTGGCTCATTTTGGCAGTTTTCCAGTTTGGCAGTTTTTTCCTTAGTTTTTGGGTCCCTGACTTGCCAGCCTGTTTTGAGGCCCTAAACAACGTTTTTTAGGGCTCGCCACAGTCAAAATGACCTTTGATAGATAGCAGAAAAATGTTTATTCCTCAAAGAGACCTTTCCAACTGGATATCATGTGCCTAAAATGGAGATTGTATGCAAAAGTTACGACCCCGGGAAGTTGATGCACTACCTTACCCAAATGGGGCCCACATGACTTTTGGCACTTCATCTCCTAGGGTTAGGTTGTTTTTGTATGTCTAGGGTTTTTGACATTCTTGTTTATTGTAAAAAGGCCTCCAAAGAATCATTGTAATCATCTTCTTTCTAATGAGCGCAACCATCACATCTCTTCTTAGAGATAAGCCACCACCATTTTAGCAAGCTTGTTTCCACTGCATTTTACAGTTTCAACTTATTTCCTTATTGAATAGAAATCTGTTTTATTGTATATCTGTTATTCTATGTTAAGCATATTTTGATAATAATATGTATTCATTTCGTTCTACAAATGTATTAGGGATCAATGAGTCTCTGAGTCTGCAAAGATGGAAACATGGATAAGTGTTGGGACTTCTCAGACAAACTTATGAAAATAATATACAAGATGATGAGTCCGTGAAGTGGAAAAAATGGCTAAGTGTTGGGAATTCTCGGACGAACTTATGAAAAGAAGGATGAAATATTAGGAGTCCGCAAAGATGGAAAAAGGGATAAATTTTGACAGTAGGTTGATGGAAGGGTCTTGGAAAAAATATCCTAGATAACCACTCAAAAAATTGATCTGGGAAATTAATTTCACAAGAAATCAGAAGAAATAATTTTGATGCATTATTGGAACAAAATTGTGCATAATTTTCATGAATCTATTAAATTATTTAGTCTAACAAATATTTTTGTCTGGACATTTTGCAGAGTTAACATAATTTATATCAAAACATGATCAACACAGAGATCAACAAAATGGAATATACACAAAGGACTTACAACCATGAAGAGGAATTTAGGGGGTTGTATGTTAATTTGAGTAATGAAGGTACAAATTCGGATGGTCATGGAGAAGGAAAGGAGGAAAGCATGAACTTAGTAGAAACCATAAAAAGTATGCAAAAGGATGTCCAGAGTTATAAAACTAATAATGAAAGGCTTATGAAAGCCAAGCAGTAGCAAGAAGGCTTCAACATCAAGTTAATGCAGAGCTTGGACAAAATAGAGAAAAGATGGATGAGGAGACTGAGTCAATCAAATTAGGGAGTCACAGATCTCATGATGAGAGGAGAAGAAAAAGAAGTGTTGGCATGCATCACCATCACTCCCCAAGGCATTCATCTAGGAGAACACACAATAGTTTAAGTCCATCCCGTGTCAGGAAGCATAAGGGGAGTCCTGGAATAGCTGAGTTATATGGAGAGATGAATAAGATCAAGCCTCCTACATTTGATGGTGAACACAAGAAGGATGAGGATGCAGAGGCATGGCTGCTAAGCATGAGGAAGTATTTTCAACTGCATAATTACTCTTCACAAGAAGAAGGAATAATTTCCATCTATCAGCTCAAGGGAAAAACATCAATGTGGTGGGACCAATTTGTGCAGGTGAAACACATTAATGAGAAGAAGGTTACTTGGAGGGAATTCAAGAGGTATTTTCAAAAGAAATACTTGACTAAGCGATACTATGACAAGAAAATGAAGGAGTTCTTTGAAATCAGTCTTGGGAGTATGACCATAGATGAATAAATTAGTATGACCTTAGTATGAGTTGCTAAAGTATTTTTCTTTCATCAAGGATGATCAAGTTAAGATTCAAAGGTATTTGAGTGGGCTACCATCATTTATCAATGAAAAGATACAATATGATGATCCAAAAACATTGGAGGAAACCATAAGGTGATCTAAATTCCTTTATGATAAGCATAAAGGAAGAATACCTTTCCAACAATCTTGGGAAGACAAGAAGAAAAGAAATGTGGAATAGAGGAAGAAGGGAACTAATCCACCATTCTTCATAAACAACTCTCAGGGACAACCAATTTATAAAAAACCCAGGATGATCAAGACATTGGTGAAAAGACCAAGGAAACCTCCTATTCAATGTTGGGGTTGTGGGGGAGATCATATGTATAGAGATTTCCCTCACATAGGTGAAAAAATGAGGAATATTCACAATGTACAACAAGTTGATATAATGGAGGACATGAGAAGAAATGTACCTAGGATCTAGGCAACCCTGGATAACAAACAAGATGAGTTTTGGTCACATATGATTGAAGTGGAAGGTAATATAAACAACCAAACCATTGTTATAAAAACATGATCGTGGAACAATAAAATAAAACACATAAGATACACAATACAATAGAGACATAGATATACGTGGTCCACCCAGTGTGGGCTATGTCCACCAAAGAAATTGTTAGGTCCTTCCTTTTATTATCCAGCAAAATGAAGGGATACAACCTATATCACACCTGTTGTAACTTCCTCTTCTTTCTCTCACAATCTCCTCTCTCAGAATACAATATTCGCAATGATGCACAACCGTAATACAATTCCCTCATAAAATAGGGTTTCCTTATAGGGTAAAAAACCCTAACATAACTTCTACCATCAGATATGTGACCTTATAATGAATGTTTCAGATTTACTATGATATTACAATATACATTTACAAGACAATTTTTCCTTTGGGGGATTCTCCCCCGAACCTCTGTCGGGGCCCTGCTTGCCCCCAGACCCCCCAACTGGGGGGATGATACCCCTGGACCCTGTAGGGGGGGAAATACCCCCCTTCAAACCTGCCACGTGAAGGGGTGTATAGTATTCATGGGGTATAAACATGACTGAAAACAAAGACCTTTGAATTAGGAAGATAATCAGGCCCCACAACCAACAATCTCGCACTTGGATACTGATCACAACAACTTCACTATTGTTGCATCTGCTGGAATATGATCCTTCTTGGACCTAGAAAATTTCTCATCTTCACATTCATGCTTGAATACCAACTGAAACTGAGGAGGAACTTAGTTACTCCCTAGTTACTCCCTTTGTTAACATGTCTACAGGATTCTAGCTAGTATGCATCTTTTCCAACTTCAAATTTCCATCTTCCAAGATGGATCATATGAAATTGTACCTGAGTTGTATATGATTATTATTTGAATGGAAGGTTGAGTTCTTTGCAATGTGAATGGCACTCTCACTGTCACAGTACAACCTGCTATTCTCCTGCTTCTTTCCAAATTCCTCCATAAACCTCTGCAACCAAATCATTTCTTTACTAGCCTCTATAGAAACACCATACTTTTGTTCTGTTGTTGAAAGTGCAACAACCTTTTGTAGTTTTTAAATCCAACTTACTATTGTTCCACCTACAGTAAAAACATACCTTGAGATGCTCCTCCTGATATCTTTATAACCTGCCATATATGAATCAACATATCCTTGTAGAACAATGTCTAAACCTCCAAAACATAATGCATGAGTAGAAGTACCTCTCAAATATATGATAATCCACTTTACTACCTCCCAATGTTCTTTACCTAGATTGTTCATATACTTGCTCACAACTCCCACTGCATGTGCAATATCTAGTCTTGTGCAAACCATATCATACATCAAGCTACCAACTGTTGATGAATAAGGGACCCTGGACAAGTATTCTATCTCCTCTTGTGTATTGGGACACATTTCCTTGGTTAATTTGAAATGGATGGAAAAAGGTGTACTAACTGGTTTTTCATTCTGTATTCTAAACCTTTCCAATACCTTCTCTATGTACTCACCCTGAGACAATGTCAATTTCCAATTTTTCATGTCCCTTGTTATTCTCATACCAAGGATTTTATTTGCAACACCCAAATACTTCATTGCAAATGAACTTTCTAATTTCTTCTTGAGCACATTTATATCCTACATATTATACCCTACAACAAGCATGTCATCTACATACAATAGAAAGATAATATAGCTTCCATTTTTTATCCTTTTAAAATAAACACAGTGTCAAAATGACATCTACTATAATCTTGTTCTTTCATAAACCTGTCAAACTCCAAATACCACTGCCTTGGATCTTACTTTAGGCCATACAATCTCTTCTTCAACATGCATACCAAATTTTCTTTCCCTTTGACCTCATACCCATGTGGTTGTTGCATATAAATCTCTTCATCCAAATCCCCATGGAGAAATCATGTTTTTACATCTAACTGTTCAAGATGAAAATATTCTACTTCCACAAGACATAAAATAGTCCTAATTGAATTCATCTTAACAACATGATAAAATATTTCATCAAAATATATACCTTTATTTTTTGCAAACCCCTTTACAACAAGTCTAACCTTGTACCACTTTTTTCCTCCATGTTCTTCCTTCAACTTGTAAGCCCATTTATTTTGCAAATCTCTTTTTCCTGCAGGCAACTGAAACAAGTCCCAAGTCTATTTATTTACCAAGGAATCCATTTCCTCTTTCATGTTTTGCTCCCACTTCTTTTAGTGTCTACCTCCAGTGCCTCTTCATAACATTTTGGTTCACCAAAATCAGTCAACAATAAAGAATACAATGAAGGAGAGTATCGTTCAGGGGGTCTACTTAACATGGGAGGTATTATAACAACACTTGTAGGAGTTTGAGGTACCTTTTTCTCCTGTTGTTGTACATTTTTTTTTTCTGGCACCTTTGAAATTTATTTTTGAGTGATCTCATCAAGCATTGTGTATTCTGGTTTTTCTTTTTCCTGTTTATTTCCCTGCAACTGATCTTTGTACATGGCCTTCTCATTGAATATGAAATATCTACTCCTAATGATTTTTTTATTTTCATAATCCCATAAGCGATAACCAAAATCATTAACACTGTATCCAATAAAGGTACACTTCTTTGATTTTTCCTCAAGCTTTGTTCTATTTTCTTTATCAATATAGACAAATGCTTCACAACCGAAAGTCTTCAAAAAAGAGTAGTTTACCTTTTTACATGTCCATGCCTCCTCTGGAATTACACCATCCAAAGAGATTGAAGGTCTTATTTTTATTAAGTAAACAAAAATATTTATAGCATCTGCCCAAAACTATAAGGGCAACCCAACATGCAATCTCATACTCCTTGCACGCTCCATGATTTTCCTATTCATCCTTTCTGACATACCATTTTCTTGTGGTGTTCCTGGAACTGTTTTCTCCCTACAAATCCCGTGGTATGAATAGTAATCATCAAACTCCTTTATGCAATATTCACCTCCATTGTCTAATCTGAGACACTTCAAAATTTTTCCTACCTCATTCTCAACCAAAGATTTCCATTTCTTAAAAGTATAAAAAACATCTGATTTTTGTTGAATGCAATAAACACAAGTTTTTATAGTTTCATCAATAAAAGTAACGTAATAATGAGAGCCACCAAGAGATGATACCTGAGCCGGTCCCCATACATCTATAGGCACAAGATATATCCTTTCACTCTTCTTTTCTTTTCCAACTTTGAGAAATATGACTCTCTTATGTTTTCCATAAACACAATGTTCATAGAAATCCAAGTCAATTTGTTTAGTATATGGAAAAAAACTTCTTTCGTGAAGTATCTGCATCCCCTTCTCACTCATGTGTCCAAGCCTATCATGCCACAGAGTTGTATCCACTCATGTAGAGGATAAAGAGATAGAAGAATCAGTATCACCAGTACATAAATACAATATACCTACCTTCTCTCCTTTTTATATCACCAGTGATCCTTCGATGACCTTCCACGCCTTATATGTAAATATAGATATACATCCTTCACTTGCCAACTGCCCTGTTGAAATTATATTTTTCCTTAGATGTGGAACATGTCTTACCTCTTTCAACAACCATTGGCTTCCATTCATTTTCTTTATTTTTACCTTTCCCATTCCAACAATTTTGCATGGTGCATCATCACCCAAATGAACCTATCCAAAATCACCTTGAACATAATCTAGAAAATGTTTCCTATGGGGTGTGGCATGAAATGAAGCTCCTCAATATAATACCTATCAAGGAAAAGATATGAAATGATCTTACTCAAGCATTTTCAGATTCTTCTTGGCTAAAGAAAAATAGATGGAAATATCACCCTATGTTTATTGCCAACAAAAACAACATCCTAACTCACAAGTATTAATTACAAATGCTTAGGCTAGTCTTTTATCAACAAAAAGCTTGTTGGAAATTCACTTTTTATGTAATTTTATGAACATATCAGTCGCTGAAATAAATGTAAAGATAGAAGAAAAGTCACCAAGATGACAATCAAGACAGATGTGACATAAATAAATCCTTTATTTTATTCAAATTAACCAAAGAGTCATTTTCTTTACAAAATCTTATGCAGAAATTTTGGACCAAAGTCAAAATTAGACATCCCCAATGGAACATACAAAAGGACCTCTGACAGAAAACCAAAACTGAACTCTAAAATCTGGATCAACTTGCCATAGATAGTTGCCCACTCAACTCTGCACAATAGCCTTTGTCAGTCATGAAAACTAATTCACAAACAAACAAGTCTACATAGACTATAAAAGATAGATCAACACCTCTGAAAAACAAGTGTCTGAATGATGTGATTCAACCCTGAATATTGTTGTCTACAATAAGACCCTGTTATCATAAAAGAGAATTAGGCTTGTGATGAATAAATGAATGAATGAAAACTGAACTATCTCAACATAAACTCAAAGAGCAAACCTTAGTATGTTTCAGCTTCTATCCCTCTCTTGTTCCTCCCTTTCCTTTTTCTTTTAACAAATTATAATTGGTTGAAGTAGTTAAACCAACTCATTAGTTAAGTTAAATAAAATACTCAACTAACTTTAGTTAGGGTGAAGAGTAATAATTAAAATAAGGGTCAAAAGTAAATAATAACTAGTAGGTGGGATCCCTTTTGACTCCCTTTAGTTCATAACAATCATAACAATCATAACAATAGTTAAGAAAAACACACCTCCTTGCGCCTTCCATCAACATATTCACTTTTTGCAATTTTAGCTTCTGAAATTTGAAATTATTTCAAAGCTAATACTCATATATCCAAAATAAAACATGTTGTCCAAAGATCCTTGAAGTCAACTGTCATAAAACAATAGATAAAATAAAACTCAAAATCCATATTTCCCAGTCTGCGATGCAACCCCTCCTTGATTGTTGTTGTCACCTCTTGATTTTCCTGAATTTTCCTTTGGATGTGCAGATCCTTTAGGCCTAATCTCATTGATCACGTGGGAACAACCGTCCCTCAAATGCATCTGGGAAGACACGTATTTGTCATAGCCATTGGAGGGTGAGGAAGGGGCAGCAATGGATTTTCCTTTATCAAGGGCATGGTGGGCCTTAGTTTTCAATCTCTTGCTAGCATGGGAGGATTGCTCTGGCGAGTGGTCAAGGGAATATTGGACACTGGGGTTAATAGGTGAAGGAGCAGGAAAGGACAAGTTGGGCCAGCCATGATGTTGGGAGACTGTCGGGTGGACAATCTCCTGCAATCCATCATTTTTTGGGACCTCGAGACCTCGGGTTGCAATGAGACATTAGGAGGTATAGGGTTACCGGGGGCCTGCGGGGCTTGGAAAGGAGGCCTTTTAGGACTAGGTTGGACTATTCCCTGAACAATCTAATTGAAAAATCTGGCATGAAACAATTGGTCGAGTTCTTCTGAATCAACGTCAAAATATATGGAGAACCTAAGCCTTCTTTGGCCTTGGTTCCAGTTACCTCTACCTCTGTTTCCTCGGCCCTGGATACCTCGACTGGAAAAACTCATCCTGTAGGCGTGATTGAGTAGAAAATAGTCTTTTAAATAACCATACATGACAACTCTTAAAAATATGAAATATATTTGGCTCAACAATGTATCAGACTCATGCAGTCCAATCCATGCAATTTTTTTTACTGTTAATCAATGAGCAGGGGGTGGAAAGGGTTCTGGGATATGTGAGGGGTTTTTATTGAGAGAAACATGATGCAATGAGGGGGAAGAGAACATGGTTATTGCTCAATGAAAAAAATAATCAACTGCAAATCAAACCAATAAAACATCATTGTAATCCACGCAAGACACTACCACTTTCAACTGCTTTAACACCAAAATTCTCTTGACTGTAATTAATCTCAAAACGGGGAGTGGAAAAATGAATATGGGAGGTGACAGGGTTTTTAATTAGAAGAAAGTGAAAAAACAATGGAAGGGAAGAAAGACGATTACTTTTCATGAAATTAATTAAGTGATCCATAAAAAATTCTGCGAAAAGAGATGCATCAACCATCAATCATTTTGACCAAATAATAATTTATGTGCATTTAACTAGTTCACCGTTCATAATAAAATATCTAACACAGTTCCATCACAAGACAATATGCATTTCACACAATCTGTAAAGAGGATTTTGTTCCTTTCTTTGCATCTTATAACAATTTCCAAACAGTAGTCATTCCACTCTGTTAACCATCAAAATCAACCACTGCCCATACATTACTTCAATCAACAAATATACTCAAATTCATGTTTCCAAAACTAAAAATGAAGTCACACTATCACTGCAATTGGGCCTATCATTTTAAATGCACTGATATTCGTTAAACCTATATATAGGCAGTAAACCCAATAATCTGGATTAAATTGCAAAATCCAAATTGATATTTAAACATACAATCAACAACCACCATTTAGACACAAGCTATGCATAGGGTAATTCACCAAAGCAATGTAATTCTGCCACTGTAAAAAAAAACAATTCAGTGTGACTTAAAAAATTGGGCCATCCATTCAACACGACGAGGTCTCGACAACATGCCCTTCTTAACACATGATCGATTGCAACAAATAAACATCTTAAAACTTTGTGAAACCCAAGCTATCCATACTATACACAATGCGTAGCCACCAAAACACTGTGATGCGATATCTCCATTTAACAAAATCATACACACAGCCATGGTGATAACTCAATCCATCGTGATGAGTCATCAATAACACAGTATTACTTCGATTTAGTCCAACTGTAATCAACTATTTTGTGCAAACTTAGGTTTATACAATTGAACAATCATAAGGCTACAATGGATATAGTTTCTACAGTCATTTGGTTCCATAATCATTTGGCCCCAAAGAAAACCACATTTAGCATGAACATTATTTCATTGTGAAAAAACCGATACACACAACACGACATGTGTGAGCAACATCAATAATTTTTAACCAATGCCAGCTAAACATCCAAACAATCCTTAGTGCAAAAAAAATATTAGTGACTGTGTACCATCCAACCAATTTTTGACTGTCATAAAATCAATTGAACTAACAAGGTATGACAACAACGCATACCCACACATCGATTTGAATCGGGGCAGGGACCCTTTCCATTAAACAATACTGAATTATTAATCATAAGGAAAGTGACTGTGTAATCTAAGTGGTGCCAATAACAATGCAGGATTTGTTATTATTATCACAGAGGAAGTAAGTAAATGCCAAACCAACACGACTGCCATACGACCAACTGGGCGAGTCTATATTCAAAGTAATTGACCATACATTCAATCCACAATAACCCATAGTAGCTTGACATGCCCGACAATCTTCTTTATAAAACTCTAGACTGGAGGGTTAAGGGTCTGCTCTTTAGCCAATGCATTGTTATTATTATCACAGAGGAAGTAACTAAATGCCAAACCAACATGACTGCCATATGACCAACTGGGCGAGTCTGTATTCAAAGTAATCGACCATACATTCAATCCACAATAACCCATAGTAGCTTGACATGCCCGAAAATCTTCTCTATAAAACTCTAGACTGGAGGGTTAAGGGTCTGCTCTTTAGCCAACACAAGGGGAACATATCCAACTCCTTGTAATGGTGAAAATTCCGAGGCCAATGGTGTACACATAGAGATAGCCATGATTCATTTGTGGATAGGTAGCAAATCCATGAAAGGATCCATAATAGAAGGTGAGGCTCTAATTTTGGCCTGGCAATGTTATTTAACGCATGCGGGGTATAACCCTCATGCTCTCCGATCAAACAACCAGAACACAAAGGTGAACATAGGGCTGAGTAAGAACAGGGAAACCCATTTCATGACCCTTAGTGGTGAAATCAACCAATGCCCAAATGAACAAAACATAGTGACATAGAATGCCTTCAGCCATTAGACCCATAAAAGCCAAAGACTGGATTTAGTGACAAATGCATGCAGATAGCCATCCACTCAAGACCAAACAAAAACCCTCCAACTAAACCAGCAAGGATAATAGAGAGATACTATCTAGGATGACCAATAACTTCCACGAATTCAATATTGTTACAGGAAGAACCATCCACTCTTCATTCCAAGAACACAATTTCACACAATTGCAACACTTAGGAAAACACAAACCAATACACTTGAGCCAGCAATCATTTCATAACTAGAGAAAAGTCACGAATGGCCAAAAAAAGAACATACCTGTAATCGAATTCCTTAAAATGCGAGTTGGACGAGTGGTTCTTATCTACTAAGAATTCGAAGAATAACCACAACAACAAAATCGAACAATAGCCCAACTAGGGTGGTGGCTAACGGGAGGAGTAAAGGTGATGTGCAGTAAATGCATGTCACCTCCACCCACAATGCATTAATTCATCAGTACATGCAAACGAGTTCTCCATTAACACCATCAATCAACCCATGTATCGAGACCATCACCCATTAAAACCAACAGTGTGGCCATATCACCTTTCTAACTTATGCCATAACATAATTCCCAAGTTCCATATAATTCAACAATTCGCATAACCAATAGCACTATTACCTTGCCAAATGCGCCACCAACATTTCATACCATATGCATATCAACGATATAACTCAATCAGAATTGCATAACCATTTACTTGCTAGCTAGGATTTAACAATTATCACTAAGTCTTTCATGCATGTAGTATAGTTTATAGGATAGCTTTAAATTATTCCCTTTTGCAATTGTTTCTCATTTCCTTCCAATTGTTCGCATGTAGTATTGCAGAATTGGATCCATTTTATTTGCATTTGTTATAGTATTTTTTCCTTTCTCAAAACTTCCCTTCATGTAATCTCACTAACATGTTTGTTGTGCAGGTGCGATAAGAACAAATAGCAACAATATTAATGAATAACATAGGTTGTAGTAACATAAGGAATCAACACTTCATAAGCTCAAATAATGACCAATATCAAAAATATCTCATTAACCATGTAAGCCATGTTGCACATCATCATAACATAAAAAATGAACAGATCTGATATTGAATAGTTTAAGGGGGTCCCACCTACTAGTATAATTTAATTTTTATAATAATAGGGTTTTAGCAACACTTTGCGGGTGAAACTTCGTTGGCATTTTTTTAATCATCAAAAAAATGGTGACTCCACATGAAAATTTGTTTTCAACAGATTTAGAACTTATAACTCATGGTTTCATGGACCAGGACAACAGGTCAAGAATATATAATCCAAAATATTATGCAATAGGGGGAGGTGAGAGGATTTAATGGAAAGATGACCAGGAATTTGGGAATAATTCATGTAAAGTGTTAAGTATGAGGGGATTTTACCACTATATGCATAATCATCCAACTGGAATCTTCTCTCTAACCTTTAAGGGGGAAAACTTTTAGACTTTCTCTTAAAATCTCAATGGACGAAGAAATGGCAAGAAGAAGCGGGAGATAGTTGATTCTTCATAAGATTGCAGTGGAAATATATAACAATTTCAAGGGCCCTTCAGAGGAGACATTATAGAAACTATGTAAGCTTGATTGTTTTTGGCTAACAATGCTTTGCAGGAGTGTCACTGTGGCATAATTGATCCAACACCCTAATTGACCAAATTAACCAAAGATAATAGGAAACAAAATTATGACGAAATTAAAGTTGCAAAAACTAAAACAGCAGCAATGAAGACATAATGAATGCAACAAAGAAAGAAAACTTAACTCAAAAGGAAGAAATCAAAGTACTGTAAGCATAGAAAAGAAGAACAAAAAACCAAAAGCAGAGCTAGGCTACTAGTATATAGAAAATCAATCAGCATTAGAACTTTTCATGCTAGCCCCTCGCAATATTTCAAGTGAGGACTACTATTGTTGTAGGAGAACAATTGTCTCTGTAATTCCCCTAGAATGTATGAATTAGTGTCCAAGACAAAATTAATTTGGAAAGGACCCAATACTTGAAATTCTGATGTAATTATCAGCCCTTTTACGCATATGATTAAATCATCAAGATAAGAATGGAGACTAACCAATTCATTGAAATTTGCATGTATAGACCTTTTAAGGGTGGTACTTGCATCAAGTAAGCTAGGAGGCAGGCATTTGTAAGGCATAGTATCACAATTAGTAATAAAAGTGGTTTTGTGAACAATTACCCTTTTTACCTTGATTCTCTTGTAACCAAATAGACTATCAAGTAAGGGCCTTAATTGTGACTCTACAACATATTGCAAAAACATTTTCACATTGAGAGGAGGGAAGGGATTTCTCATAATCTCTTGCCTAGAAGTTCGAAGACTAATACAGGTTCTAATATTATTAGTGATCCTTGAGGCTGGTTCCCAATTCGAAAACCATTCAGGGTGGACTGAAGAAAATGTTCCATCCCTTAATAAATCTCTCAACTCCCTTTGAGAGGGTGCTTCCAGTGCAGAGTTAACAAGTTTTTGTTTTTGCCTATCTAGTTTCATAATACGCTGAACAAGACCAGAATCAAAACCACGAAGATCCTCATAGGACCAAGCAAAAACCTTTTGAGATTCACCGAGTAGCCCGATGGACCCCATCTCTTCTTTAACAGAACATTGGACATTCATTTGAACATTCTTTGAAGACTCAGGTGTCCTAATGTTGAGGAGGATGGTTTCAACCACCTTCTTTTGTAACTCCTCTTATTTTTGTTTTTCTGTGTTGCCTACAACACTCAATGAAAATGAACTCTCAATAGGAGTCAACCCTCGAGAATCTCATTATTTTCTGTAGATATAATCTCCTCGGGCTTAAGAGGTTCATTTTGAATGAAAACACAAATGATCTCATCATTAGGGATGGCCTTCCAAGATCCTGTTGGCAGCAAGTATATAATTATCATTTTTATAAGCTACCTACATAGGGTCTATGAAATTTTATTACTCTTCATAAGCATTTCTCTAAACAAAAATTGTACATCGTCGCATTTTACCTATCATCTATTCATTCTTAGTTTTCATAACTGAAAGTATGAAAACTCGCAACTATCATTACTATTCTGTTTTAAAATTTCATTAAAAGCATATCGTTTATTAGAAAATTGTGATTTCTGGCTATCAGCATGTTGCTGTCATTATTTGTGATCCTTTTGATTCGAAGAGTACCTAAGAAACTTTGGTTGTTTGAACGAAAGAGCCCCATCAATTTATATTTGAGTTTTGTATCGATTTTGGTTTAATGTTTGATCATATTTCTTTCATGAAACCTTTGGCTATTCAATTTTTGTAAACTCACCTATCTTTGCAATCAAAATTTGATGCGCACATTATGTTTTCAAGTACTTTGGTCCTAGCATGTACCCAATTCCAAGGTGGCATATGTAGTACAGAATGCCATTACTCTTGATCATGGTCTTGGGCTTCACAAATTTGCTCACATGCATTAATATTAACACCTTTCTCGTCATTTGAATTATCACAACATGTATTGATAAGGCTCGGGGCTATGGCTCTGTTGCATTTTTGCAAACCCTACCTATGTGTTCTATGTTGATTACCTATCCATTCGGCATGGATCCAGTGGTAAGGGTCGAACCGAATGGCGTCCAAACCCTACTCTCACATGATAATGCCAGAGAGGATTTGGAAAGGAATGGTTGGCATTTGTTCATCGAAAAATTTCAGGGTTTTAACCTTCAGGTCACCCAAGAGTTTGCCTTAACCTTTGATGGCTATAGGGAAAAAATCGGTGATGTGCAGTTGGAAGTAATAGAAGAGTTCTTAAGCCAAGTCACGGGATTGCCAACAGTTGGTCAGAAATGGTTCAAGAATGTGAAAGTGGAGGAGGTCCCTTGGATCGAGGTATGCCAATTTCATTCTTGAAACCTAGGTAGCATGATTTACTTGCTGTAGTGAAGAAATTCATCACATGTGAGGGATGATTAGGACTTTTTTTCCTATATCATATACGTCTACTTATGAGTTTTATTGGTTTTCCGTTGAATATGCCTTACTACCTGCTCAGAAGTCTGTATAAAATGGGTAAATGGTTTAGGAAACATAGGTTAGATTCGAGTTTATTTCATCATGGCCTCATTAAAATCATCCTCATGCACTAGTTATAGTCACAAAATGATTGTTGGGATGTGTTCATTACACGAAATGGTTTTGGCAACCATGAGTTGGGACAGGTAGATAAGCCGGTCATTGTGGAAACCTTGTGAACCCTATGACCTCTTCTCCACCGCTCCAGGCCTGTGATTTTTCCCCTAATAATGAACACTCGAGCTACCCTAATGTCATTCAACAGGAAAGTCGACCGGTTACACATCCAAACGATTGCACTAAAATTGTAAAGAAACCTACAAGAAAGAAGCTAAAAGGCAGTATTGATGTCAATTTCAAGAACAAAAGAGTTGGTCAGTTGATTTCTCAATGTGTTCAAAATAAAATGAAACCCCGTGCAGACACAATCAACATGATTGAAGTGAGCGAAGATTCAGACTCAGAAATTGATAAATTCCTGGATGAATAGGACCCTGTGTCATTCGGGTTATACCCTGACCAACCCTATGACTATGTTAACAAATTGCCTCCTTGTCTAAGGGACAACCCAGAATTTCCTGGTATCCAGCTCTGCAATAAATGTACCATTCGCATGGAGGATTCTCCGACCCATAATGTTTTTCATGCTAATGCAAATTCCTTACAGTCACAATGCGATATGTGTCGATCGTGGATCGACAGATACTATACCGATGTTCCACTGCTACAGTCATGACTCAAGTCTTTAAAAGACCAAGTTGATATGTTGACAAATGAAAACAAAAGACTTGAATCCATTATCCAAGGGAAGGAGAAACGCTTGAAAACTACAGGTCGTGTCATTTTAAAAAATGTAGAGGCAGTAATAGCTGTCGTTAATTCCAAAATTTCTTGATACGTTTTGATTTCATGATTTGAGGTATGATATTTTTATTTTTTAGCATGATTGTGTCACTCTTAAGTTAGGATATTCAATTTGATTGAATAAACTATTTTTCTTATTAATATTAGTCTGTTTTGTTTATTTAATAAAATACGATTGCATTTGCTATTATAACTAGCTACAAAATCGCAAGATTATGTAGCCAGTTAAGAAAATTCGAATTGTTTGATTTGATAATTGAAAACATATCTGAGATCTTCTTATTTTAATTTTTTTTCGGGATGAGTAAGGAGCCTATGATTTCAAAGATGATATGAGACACTTTTGAGGTCTCCCAGCCATATCAATTTTGTATTTTGAGTAAACATAATTAGACTGTTAATAGTGTTTTAATATCTAGTGAAATTGGTGGTTACATCCCCCATATTTTTGAAACAAATTTGATCTTATCAACAGGAAATAGTTATGTTTCCTGAAACCTATAAAAACATATTATTTTGTAAACATTGGATGATCTCAGCCTGGGGCAAGAGTATGGGTGTTTTTATTGCAAACTTGAATGAAACTGAATACACGTTACAACTTTAGCTTCTATGTATGATGTTTTGATTAAGGTTATGTCTATGTTGATTAGATAATAGATGAAGATTTCTTTTGTCATCATGATTTATTATCATTTGACATAATTCATTTTATATGCTTCCCATATCTTATGTTTCAGATACAATATATATACAATGATCATCTATTCAAATTAAATTAGGAGATTTATCTCTAATTTCTATTGAACACTTACATGCAAGTTTTTATAAGAAGAATTATCTCATTGTAACCACTTGAAAATCATAATATTATTGTAACTGTGTCCCTTTTATGTTATGTTATTATAATTCAATCTCCAACATTGTTGTTTTGCATTTATTCAAAGCAATTTCAAAGATCTGTTGCAGGTTTACTTCTCAGATGAAGGTGGCTGGAAATTCAATACTGAACATACATTGGATGAAAATAACAAGTTAGCCTATTATTTGATTTTGTTAGCTTGCTAAATATAGAAGTTTTCTATTTATAAAACATTTTCTACTATCTATTATTTTATGTTTAATTAGGCAGTTTAATGTTTGATTTCATGAGTGTATATATCTAAGAAAACAAACTCAAAAATAAACATTATTTTAGCTTTCTTTATTACTTTCAACGGAAAAATCATTAAACATTTGATTTTCTATGAGTTTAGATTAAAACTCATTATTTGTATATATTGTACATATGATAACTAGAACTATTTTACAAGTATTAGTTATTTCAACTGTAGATATATATTAGATGTATATATATTTTTCAGCGATTGTTATTTATTAAGTTATTGTATTTCCTTTAGTTATTTTTTTTTCTTTCTTTAGGAATTAGATCGGCCAACGGAGTCACTAAACCTGTCGTAGTGAATTAATCCAAACGGGTTGGGTTAATTAGACAACCCCAGACCAGATTCACTCCTCCAGTTGACGAGCGGTCAATTTCGCCTGTCAACAAATGGTGCTAGAAGGAGGGCCTGAAAACTATTAATGTCACAAGGAGGTCGTAAGACTCCTCCCCCACCTACCTTCTCACCTATAGTAACTATAAGTCATTCAGACGAAAACATTGTCCCTCAAACAACAACCACATCAAACGACGATCTATGGATCACAGTTGAACCAATAACTCCAAATCCCCCAGGTGGAGACATACAAGAGATTGTTCATCAATCCCTCATAAGAATGCACAGTGACTTAGCCCATATCAAACAACCAAGTCGACCTTTGAACCAACCATTAGAATTCTCTGATATCAGGGAACAACTCGTAGGTACTGATCTTACATTAAACCCTATGGATCCAGATCATATCCTCACTCCTGCAGTAGGAGGATTTGGTATTCCACCATCACCACCCCCTTCATCTCCTTCTTCTTTTGGAGAAGAAACCTTAGACGAAGGCAGTTCCTCATCTCAGCCTTTGACACCACCCACACCTATGGCCAATCTGAACAATCCCGCCAGACCCTGGCTCGACCAAGATGCAGTGCCCATACCTGGGCCCCAACATCCTTTACCTAAACATCCAAAGAAACGGCTCCCTAAATTTGACCCAGACTCCAAGAAGATCACTGAAGATCACATCAAAAAGTTTATGCTAGCCATTAGGCTCTGTAGTGTTGAGCACGAAGACGTAGTGTGCAGATTGTTTCCCTACACCTTTGAAGGCAATGCCTCTACCTGGTACGTTGCCCAACAACCCCACACCATCGTGTCATGGGATAAATTTGAGTCCTGTTTCCTTGAGAAGTTCTAAGATGAAAAGTCTCTTGAAGTTCTAGTCATGGAGCTTTCTAGTTTAAAAATGAACCCCAAATAAAAGATAAAAGACTTTAATCAAAGGTTCCTAACACTAAAGAACCGAATCCCCATAGATTCAATGCTTGTCGAGAATCTTATTGTTGCATACTATACGAAAGCCTTACATCAAAACATAGCCATTTGGGTAAGGAGGTCCAAGAAAGCCACATTGATAGAAGCCTTCGAAGAGGCCAGTCAGATCGAGAAAGATATTCTCAGCTTAAAAGACAATACCGGTAATGAGATAGAGACTAGTTCATCCTCCAAGAAGAAAATTGAAATCCTTCCTAGACCTCCCCAAAACAAAGCTCAACCAGAAAGTTAGGATCTAGAAAACTTACAGAAAGTCATTCAGAAGTTATCCAATCAAGTTATATATTTGAAAATGTCGACTGAAGAAGCTTCTTCGAGCAAAGGATCTTACAAACCCCCTTTTAGGAAGCCTTTTCCTACAAACCGACCTAACTCAAATTCTAAAGGTCTAAATCTAGAAAGCTTACAATTTTCTATTCAAACAATCCTAGAAGCACATGATAACTTGATTCCTCTCGATATTCCTGAAGAAGTAGTTGAACAAGAGACAGTAGAAGAAGATGAATCCTCTCCAAACATTTTCGGACATTTTTCGGATAGCATTTTTCAAGCTAATTTCGAAACAGTGCATCCTTACAATACCAGGAGCAAGACAACAAATAAGCCTTCTTCTGAAATTGTGACTACTTTGCCTCCAAAACAGAATTCAACAAACCCAAGTTTAGATTATGATTTGATTGAAAATCTAAAAAATCTTAGGGCTAACATTTCTTTTTACGAATTATTAAAATTCCATTTTCTTTTGCAAAAGATGCTGTAGAATATTGCATAAAACAACAAAAATAACAATCTGAACAACAACAAAGGTGTTAAAAAAAACCCCAAAATTCCTCAAAAGGCCTCCGCCAAAACTAAATACGAGCCTCATGATAAAAGAGGCCTTCCTGTAAATAGTGTAACAAATGTAGATAAACCAGTTTCAGAAGTTGCGATAAAAAAACAACAAACTTCTACTCTTAATGCTCGCAGAAACGTCCCTCCATTTTTGTTAACTTTTGAAATTTTCAATAGGGATGTAGATAAATATATGGTAGATTCAGGGGCATCATCTAACGTAATGCCTTGGTCTGTTTATCAAAAGATTAATGCTGAAGTTCAACTGTCCAGCTTGAAAATTATCCAGCTTGATCGAACTAGTGTTAAAGTGATAGGCGAATTAAAAAATGTGCTTATAAGATTGTCATCTAATCCTAAAGGCCATCAAGTGATTGATATCATTGTTGTAGATATCCCAGAAGTATATGGTTTGTTTTTAAGTAGAGATTGGTCAGAACAATTACATAGCTATTTTGCAACGGATTGGTCTCACTTGTGGCTACTCGAGAATGGAAATCCTAACAGAATCAAGGTAAATCATGAACGTTATCTGAATTTCATGGTAACTGATTTAAATGATCCCAATGAACCATTGACTCCTTCTGCCAATTCTCTTGAAATACAAGGGATGGACACTTTTTTTAGCAATTTCATGGCCGAAACTTCTACCATCACTGACCTAGAACAACAATATGAAATTATGACATGCACACAGTCAACAACCTTCTCTCAGTGGTCACATGCATCTGACAAAAATCAAATATGGTCTCTTTACTTCGATGGGTCAAAATCTAAGGAAGGAGCTGGTGCAGGGTGCATGCTCATCGATCCAGCAGATAACAAGACTTTGATTGCTTGCTGGCTAAAATTTGAATGTATAAACAACACGGTCAAATATGAGGCACTCCTGCAAGGTCTCAGAAAAGCACTAGATTTAAACATTCAGAATTTGACTGTTTTTAGTGATTCAGAAATAGTGGTTAGATAGGTAAAAAAAATTATCCACTGTTTATCTCCACAACTAAAAAGCTATAAGAATTAGGTATGGAATTTGATGAACAAGTTTTCCACATTTAACATAAATTCTATTCCTAGATTAAATAATTCTGAGACCAATTTGTTAGCTAACGTTGCCTGAAAACTTTTTCTTGCATAAGGCCTATCTCCGAATGCATTTTCCATCGAATTGTTGTTCAAACTGTCTATCCCAAACAACATCACGAATTGGAGAGTCTTCGATGACGATCAACAGATCATAAGGTTTTTGCATATGGAAGAAACTTTCCATGGCGCAGTGATCGATGAAGGTACCCATGACGAAAATATCCGCAATTTTACGGTAATACCAGATCCGAGATCCCCAAAATCTGCATCAGACATGGTAAACTCTATCCCAAAATCTGTGGTTAGGTTAGAATATTTTTATGATCTTCACGATAAGTTCAGAAAATTAGTGAATTGTAAAACGAATATTTCTTCTTTGACACATGAAAAAGTAAATTTGGGAACTAAAGATAACCCACAATGCATCAATTAGGGTTGGGGTGTTCTGAGCAAGAAAAGATAGCATTTATTAATTTGTTTAAGGAATTCAAAGATGTTTTTTCCTAGACGTACGACGACCTAAAAACCTTTGATCCTAACATCATACAACACGTTATTCCCATGAAACCCCAAACCCAACCTTTTCAACAAAATTTAAGGAAGATGCACCCAAAACTCGAACCAATAGTCAAGAAGGAATTAAACAAACTCCTGAATGCTAAAATAATCTTCCTGGTAAGGCACACACAACGGGTCTCTAATCTTGTCCCCCTCAGAAAGAAGAGTGGTGAAATCCGACTATGTATCGATTTCCGAAATCTTAATCGAGCGTCTGATAAAAACAACTACCCTATCCCTCCCATGGAACAAATCCTTCAACAGGTATTTGGTTATGAAAGATTATCCTTGTTGGATGGTTTTTACGGGTATAACCAAGTCCTTATGTCTCCCCCAGACCAGCTCAAAACTACTTTCCGTACCCCATGGGGGACCTACACTTATAGAAAGATTCCCTTTGGACTCATAAACGTCGGTGCCACTTTTCAGAGAACGATGGATATCGATTTCCGTGGCTTAATCAATCAATAAGTAGTATTTTACCTGGATGGCGTCACTATCTTCTAAAAAAATAAAGGATATCATCTAGCTCATTTAAGATTTGTTCTACAACGATGTCGTAAGTATGAAATTTCTTTAAATACTAAAAATATGTCTTCAAATTAGAACAAGGTAAGCTCCTCGAATTTATTGTATCGAATGAAGGGATGATTATTGACCCTGAAAGGTCCCAATTCATTTCGAAACTGCCCCCTCCCTCGTCAAAAAAGTCCATGCAATCTTTCTTATGACAGATAAACTTTTTTCGGAGATTCGTCCCCAGCTTTTCAGAAATGTTGAGACCATTACAAAACTTAATAAAAAAGGATGTACAGTACCATTGGGGACCTTTAGAAAACCAGGCTTTAGATTCAATAAACAATTCCATAATAGATTCTCCTTCTCTAATGAGCCCTGATTTTTCGCAAGACTTCACCCTCTACACGTTTGCCTTTGATCGATCTTATGTTGTTGTCCTAACTCAAAAGAACGCTGAAAATAACGAAGTCCCAATTTCCTTTATGAGCTCAGCCTTCAAGGGGGTAGAACTTAATTACCTAGCAGTAGATCAGCAAGCTTATGCTATTTTTAAAGTAGTAAAACACTTTCAATCTTATCTGTTGAAATCTAGGACGAAAATCATTGTCCCTTACCCAGCTGTCAGAAATTTGTTAGTACAGAAAGAACTAGGCGAAAAAAGGGAAAACTGGGTCACATCCTTACAAGAATATGACATAGAAATCACCCCAGCACAAATTGTAAGAGGCCAAGGTTTATGCAAGTTGGTCGCCAATTCAGCTGTAGGACAACAAAATGAAACTGATATGTTAAATCCAGATCAACACTATCAAAATCAAATCTACTGTGCACAAAACCTTGTTAGTTCCTGGTACGATGACATCAAATTTTGTCTTATACACAGATCAGATCCCCATCACCTTGATCCCCAAAAAGGAAGAGCACTAAGATTAAAATCTGCTTCTTTTCAGCTGATTAATGGTATTTGTTTCACCAAAATTTTGATGGAATACTTATGCGTTGTCTTGAAAAAGATGAAGCAGAAAAAGTCTTATTGGAATTATATGCAGGCGAAGATGGTGGGAATTTCAGTGGAGACACCACCGCCCATAAAGTATTAAGAGTAGGTTATTACTGGCCTACCCTTTTTAAAGATGCTCATGCCTTATGCCGCAAGTGTGTCATTTTTCAAAAGGCATCTAGACGGATACATAAACCAACATTCCCTTTGCAACCAGTTTCGGTAGACTCCCCTTTTAAGCAGTGGGGCTTGGATATTATAGGCCCAATCAATCTGGCATCCTCGCAGCAGCATAAATACATCATAACAACCAAATATTATTTCACCAGGTGGTCTGAGGCTGCCCCATTAAAAGTTGTAAATACCAGTCAGGTGATATCCTTTCTGAATTCAAATATCATCACTCGTTTCAATATTCTTGAATGTTTAGTATTTGACAATGCTTCCTATTTTTCATCTCTTGAAATGAGTGATTTCTCTCTAGAAAAAGGAATTAAATTAAAGTACTCTGCCAGCTATTACCCCCAAGGCAATGGTTTGGCGGAATCAACTAATAAAAATCTGATGAAAATTATCAAGAGAACGGTCTTCAAAAACCATAAAAATTAGCATAACGCACTGTTAAACGCAATCTAGGTGGATAGAGTAACTCCTAAAACTGTTGTGGGTAACTCATCTTTCTTTCTCATTTACGGCAAGTAAGTGATTCTTCCACCGCATGTCCTTCTTCCATCTCTGCAGTTATCACAGAAGGTACAGGAAGAAGACTGGCCCCCCTTCGAGAGTCGAATTAACGCTTTGTTAAAGTTAGAGGAAGTGAGGGCTCAAGCAAAATGAAAATTGGATCAACATAAACTCATTGTTAAAAACTGGTTGGACTCCAATTTTTCCTCTGACAAAAATTTTGAGGTAGGTGACCTTGTCCTAAAATGGGACAAACCTCATGAGGGAAAAGGAGAGCATACTAAGTTTCAAAATTTGTGGTTGGGGCCATTTTTAATTGTTGAGAAACTAGGTCCCAGTTCCTTTCGCTTATAGAATTTAGAGGGATAGCCAGACACCTTCCCGGTTAATGGACAAGCTCTAAAAAAGTACTTTGCCTGATGACGCTCCCATACACCCTTTGTAAATATTTTCTGTTTTGTTTTATTTGTTGTTTTTTTTTCTTTTCTGTTTTGTTTTGGTTCTCATTTATGCTTATTGGTCTTTCTTTTGAAACACATATACCTGCACCCCATGCTAGCTCAGACAAAGAAAACAAAAAAATTTCCCCTCGAAAATGCCTGTTGAAAGTTGTTAAAACATCAATTCTTGTATTTATCTGAAGTTGCAGCCCTATTGATGAGGACTTGCTATTTGAAAAGCGTTTTCTTGGTTTCAATATGCAATTGAAGGTATTCACGACCATCTATAAAAATCATTTTTACGCTATCCATGTTCTTTAAGAGAACAACTCAATGATGTCTCCCTGCTCTTGAAAGTAAGTTTTATTAATAAACTATTTCTAGATCTTGATGAAGGACAGCTAAAAAAAATTTCATGGTCTGTGACATATTAAGATGTGTCAAAAAACAAGAATTTTCAGCGTCACCCTGCTCTATTGAATATCTTTAAAAACTAATATAAATTTTCAGAGAGCTGTGGGAAGTGCTTGTAAACCCACCGAGACACTGAAAAGGTCTACTGGAAGTGGGTAAATGCATGCATGATGCCAAGATAACTTCGCCAAGGTACTGAACAGGTCCGCTGGAAGCGAAGCAATGTTA
Organism: Picea engelmannii; assembly: GCA_009831015.1. Lineage (NCBI taxonomy): Eukaryota > Viridiplantae > Streptophyta > Pinopsida > Pinales > Pinaceae > Picea > Picea engelmannii. The sequence continues at coordinate 1,139,289 of ML780288.1, read as the reverse complement.
GGTAAAAGAAAATTCTTAGATATGGATTCTGTTTTGACCTTAAACGTCCTTCGTTTTGATATGGAATTTCTTGACAGGATACAGATATTAGAGTGGGTTAATTGAAATCCATGTTGAGTCTATGGACGCCTGCTGGCAGCAATGGCCCTGTCAACAGTATTGAAGTTTTCAACTTTAACATCGTGGCTCTCTTTTGCTAAGATTGTCATCAGTTTTCGTCTCTTTAAAAATAACAATTTTCTGAAATTGGAATGCATTATAATTATTTGGGATGCTCAAACAGCTTTTTGGTTGTTTTCGATTCAAAGTTTTTTTCTGATCATTCTAATCTGAACTCGTTCATTTGCCAGAGATAACTTCTTCTCCCAGCATGTCGCCATTGTTGGCAGCAAGTATATAATTATCATTTTTATAAGCTGCCTACACAGGGTCTATGAAATTTTATTACTCTTCATAAGCGTTTCTCTAAACGACAGTTATACATCATCACATTTTACCTATCATCTATTCATGCTTAGTTTTCATAACTGAAAGTATGAAAACTCGCAACTGTTGTTACTATTCTGTTTTAAAATTTCATTAAAAGCATATTCTTTATTACAGAATTGCGATTTCTTTCTATAAGCATGTTGCTCTCATTATTTGTGACCCTTTCGATTCTAAGAGTGCCTAAGAAACTTATGGTTGTTTGAAAGAAATACCCCCATCAATTTATATTCGATTTTTATATCAATTTTGGTTTAATGTTTGATCATATTTCTTTCATGAAACCTTTGGCTATTCAATTTTTGTAAACTCACCTATCTTTGCAATCAAACTTTGATGCAGGCACTATGTTTTCAAGTACTTTGGTCCTAGCATGTACCCAATGCCAAGGTGGCATATGTATTACATAATGCCATTACTCCTGAGCATGGTTTCGGGCTTCATGAATTTGCTCACACGCATTGTTATTAACACCTTGCCCATCGTTTGAATTATCACAACATGTATTGATAAGGCTTGGGGCTATGGCTCTTTTGCGTTTTTGCAAACCCTACCTGTGTGTTCTGTGTTGATTACCCATCCATTGAGCATGGATCCAGTGGTAAGGGTCAAACCGAACGGTGTCCAAACCCTACTCTCATATGATAACGCCAGGGAGGATTTGGAAAGTAATGGTTGGCATTTGTTCATCGAAAAATTTCAGGGTTTTAACCTTCAGGTCGCCCAAGATTTTGCCTTAACATTTGATGGTTGTAGGGAAAAAATCGGTGATGTGCAGTTAGAAGTAACAAAAGAGTTCTTAATCCAAGCCACGAGATTGCCAATAGTTGGTCAAAAATGGTTCAAGAATGCGAAAGTGGAGGAGGTCCCTTGGACGTTGCTGTTTACCTCACGAAAAATAGCCAGATGTGATCGAGGTATGCCAATTTCATTCTTGAAACCTAGGTGGCATGATTTACTTGCTGTAGTGAAGAAATTCATCACAAGTGAGGGACGACTCAGACTTTTTTTCCTATATCATCTACGCATGCTTATGAGTTTTATTGGTTTTCCATTGAATATGCCTTACTACCTGCTCAAAAGTCTATATAAAATGGGTAAATGGTTTAGGAAATAGAGGTCAGATTTGAGTTTATATCATCATGGCCTCATTAAAATCATCCTCATGCACCAGTTATAGTCACAAAATTATTATTGGGATTCGTTCATTACACGAAATGGTTTTGGCAACCATGAGTTGGGATAGGTAGATAAGTCGGTCATTGTGGAAACCCTTGTGAACCCTATGACCTCTTCTCCACTGCTCCAGGCCTATGATTTTTCCCCTAATAATGAACCCTCGAGCTACCCTAATGTCATTCAACAGGACAGTCAACTGGTTACACATCCAAACGATTGCACTAAAACTGTTAAGAAACCTACAGGAAAGAAGCTAAAAGGAAGTATTGATGTCAATTTCAAGAACAAAAGAGATGGCCGGTTTATTTCTCGATGTGTTCGAAATAAAATGAAACCGCGTGTAGACATAATCAACATGACTGAAGTGAGCGAAGATTCAGACTCAGAAATTGATAAATTCCTGGCTGAAGAGGACCCCGTGTCATTCGGGTTATACCCTGACCGACCCTATGACTATGTTAACAATCTACCTCCTTGTCTAAGGGACAACCCAAAATTTCCTGGTATCTAGCTCTGCGATAAATGTACCATTCACATGGAGGATTCTCCAACCCATAATGTTGTTCATGCTAATGCAAATTCCTTACAGTCACAATGTGACGTGTGCCGATCGTGGATCGTCAGATACTATACCAATGTTCCACTGCTACAGTCATGACTCAAGTCTTTAAGAGACCAAGTTGATATGTTGACAAATGAAAACAACAGACTTGAATCCATTATCCAATGGAAGGAGAAATTCTTGAAAACTACAGGTCGTTTCATTTTCAAAAACATAGAGGCAGCAACAACTATCGTTAATTCCAAAATTTCTTGATACGTTTTGATTTCATGATTTGAGGTATGATATTTTTAATTTTTAGCATGATTGTGTCACTCTTAAGTTAGGATATTCGATTTGATTGAAGAAACTATTTTTCTTATTAAGATTAGTATGTTTTGTTTATTTAATAAAATATGATTGCATTTGCTATTATAACTAGCTACAGAATCGCAAGATTCTGTAGCCAGTTAAGAAATTTCGAATTGTTTGATTTGATAATTGAAAACATATCTGATATCTTCTTATTTTCATTTGTTTTTAGGATGAGTAAAGAGCCTATGATTTCAAATATGATATGAGACACTTTTGAGGTCTCCTAGCCATATCAATTTTGTATTTTGAGTAAACAGAATTAGACTGTTAATAGTGTTTTGATATCTAGTGAAATCAGGGTGGTTTCATCCCCCATATTTTTGAAACAAATTTGATCTTATCAACAGGAAACAGTTATGTTTCCTGAAACCTATAAAAACATATTATTTTGTAAACATTGGATGATCTCATCCTAGGGCAAGAGTATGGGTGTTTTTATTGCAGACTTGAATGAAATTGAATACAAGTTACAACTTTAGCTTCTCTGTATGATGTTTTGATTCAGGTTATGTCTATGTTGATTAGATAATAGATGATGATTGCATTTCATCATCGTGATTTATTATCATTTGACATAATTCATTTTATATGATGCCCATATATTATGTTTCATATACAATATATATACAATGATCATCTATTCAAATTAAATTAGGAGATTTATCTCTAATTTCTATTGAACGCTTACATGCAAGTTTTTATAAGAAGAATTATCTCATTGTAACCACTTGAAAACCATAAGATTATTGTAATTGTGTCCCTTTTATGTGCTGTTATTATAATTCAATCTCCAACATTGTTGTTTCACATTTATTCGAAGCAATTTCAAAGATATGTTGCAGGTTTACTTCTCAGATGAAGGTGGCTGGAAATTCAATATTGAACAGACATTGGATGCAAATAACAGGTTAGCCTATTATTTGATTTCGTTAGCTTTCTAAATATAGAAGTTTTCTATTTATAAAACATTTTCCACTATCTATTATTTTCTGTTTAAGTAGGCAGTTTAATGTTTGATTTCATGAGTGTATATATCTAAGAAAACAAACTAAAAAATAAACCTTATTTTATCTTTCTTTACTACTTTCAACGGAAGAATCATTAAACATTTGATTTTCTATGAGTTTAGATTAAAAATCATTATTTGTATATATTGTACATATGATAACTAGAACTATTTTACAAGTATTAGTTAGTTAAACTGTAGATATATATTAGATGTATATATATTTTTCAGCGATTGTTATTTATTAAGTTATTGTATTTCCTTTAGTTATTTTTTTTTCTTTCTTTAGGACTTAGATTAATTAGACAACCCGTCAGAGTGAATTAATCCAAACGGCTTGGGTTAATTAGACAACCCCAGACCGGATTCACTCCTCCAGTTGACGAGTGGTCAGTTTCGCCCGTCAACAGATCCTTCCTTTTCAGGGATGTATGGACAATGTAGAGATTGAAAAGCACAATCAGGCCTGTGAGACAAGAGTTGTTGATTAGGAGAGGTTGCAAAGACAACTAACCGATCAGCCATTGAATTCAACTCCTTCTTAACATGAGTGATGTTGAAAGATAGAAGGTTCAAGACAAGTGCCCAAACAGTTTGGGAGTATCGTTCCATCAGATTGTCACTAGGGGATCATGTCTTACATATTAGGCTCACAACAAGATCAGAATTTCTGAAAAATGAAAGGTGACCACAACCCAGATTAAGGGCGTTCTCAATGCCTAATAATAAAGCTTTGAATTCAGTTGCATTGTTTGTACAAGAAAACTCCAACCTGTATGATAGATTGTGGATTTTTCCTACAGGGGAAACCAAGATAATACCAGCCCCGTTAACTTCATTAGAGTGTGAACCATCAAAGTGAATATGCCATAAATCATCATCTAAATCAGTTCTTTCCAAAGGAATATTATCCTCTTCAGCAAATATGGAATATAATCCTAGGTGTTCTTTGATGTAGTTTACGATATATTGCAGAACACTCTCTATGTAGGGTGAAATTATTCCCTCTCTAAGGACTATAATATTATTACCATTCCAAGGAACAGATAAATGTGTCTCGTTGAGCAAGAGGTATCCACCTCTTATGGATTTCCAATCTCTCCCCAAGATAATTGAGTAATTTCTTACAGGCATATCAATCCCTTGAATGTCGAGGGTTTTCCTTATCTCAGGATGAGCGCATAAAACCAAGGTTATGTCCTTAATATTGCCTATGGTTGTTTGTTGTATACTATTACAGGAGAGCATGCTTCTGGCATTTTCATTTGTACAAGACAAGCCTAGATCTTCCATAATAATCTTCGACATCACACTTGGGCCTGAACCACCATCGATGAGACAAAAATGGGCAATTTTATCCATGATCTTTACAGAAATATAAAAAGGGGGATTCTTCACAGGGTATCTAAAGTTATTTACGCCTACTTTATTTACATAATAATCCTCTTTGTCTACCTCTTCGGAAAGATTGGCTACAATGGAAGCTTTTCCTTCCATGAATTGTTTTAGATGCATCTATTGTTCAGTGATGAAAACCATGTATAGGAGGGTTTCATCTGCTTTGATGTTGTCCAATTGGTTCAATATATTGTATTTGGAAGAGGGAAGAGGGAAAGTGATTCTCTAACTCTCAGGAATTTTAGGAACCTGAGGCATAGCAGTGGTTGAGGATGAGCTCGGGCTAGAAGAACTATGGGGAGGATCAAATTTTCCCTTGGAAGTGTAGGCTTTGTTCTTAGTGTTGATTACCATGACATCCTCTGTCTCTGCAAAGTATGGACAACAATAGTAGCTTCTGGTATTTTACCAAATATGTTATCTCTAATACTCTTCTTCACCTCACATGTGGTTTCTTCATGGTGTTCCTCACAAACGTTACTCCAACTTCGAGGGAGGATAGATTTAGGATGAAAATTGTTTTCAACCGGAAAGGGGGTGCAAAAGAGGATGAAGCTCCAGGGGCGAGATGGGAAACAATACCCTTCCTCTCAAATGCTATCATACAATTTTTCATATATTGTACTAGTTGTAAGAGAGTGAACATGTATGTCTATCTAACTGATTCTCCCTAGGGAAGACCAGTTCTTTCAAGATGTTCTTCATACTCTGAGCACGTATGCAGAGCAGAACCAATATTATCAATGGATTTTTCCTCAAGCCTATGATGGTAGGGAGAAGTAAATGCATTGTAGTAATGCATGAGAGTGGATTGGTTCTGAGGGCGGATAAGTTTGGGGATTTGATTGTACAACTTGCTAAAATGCAAGTTGAAAGACCTGATGGTCTCACCATATTTATAGGTGACGTTATTATATTCCCTTAACTTCTTGGCAGGGCTTTTGGATTGCCCATAAGTGGATCAGAACCAATAGATTAACTCCTCCCAAGTAGACAGGATCTTAGGAGGAAGGTCAAAGAAATCGGCCACAACCTTTCCTTCCAAGGAATTGATGAACAAGCACATGCAAGTGTCATTGTCGTTAGCCCCTATGTTATGACCATCATTAGAAAATTCCACTAGGTGTTCGTTTGTACTGACAGTGTTGTTTCCTGAAAACTTAGGAAAGTGCTCTTTAAACTTCGAAAGTGGGCAAGTAGCAGGTGCTAAGTTAAGAGTTTAATTTAGAGGAGAGGACACATGCCACAGTGTGGTTATGACGTCTTCTTTGAACTAAAAAAGTCCATACTTTTTTATGACTTTGGTGGCATTTGTGGTATATTGGACAGGGATGTGGTGGCTATATAAGCTACCAATCACTAATGAATATGAATATTGAGAAGATGAAGCACTTCCAGTTCCACTAGAGCCTCCTCTAGATTCCATTATGTGGGTGATAGGTGAGGGAAAGAAAGACGAGCTGGATGAATCAGATAAATTCCTCCTTAGAGTAATTTGTTGGATAGATAACATGACGTTTCTTCTTCCTATTTCAAAAATAGGATTGATTTTAGCTGACAATCCTATTCTTCTTCTAGAAGCACGAGAATCTAAGGACATGAAAGAAAGACCAAGACTAAAGAAACAATAGGTTATTGTTGATTTCTACGTTGTCTACGTCTAGCTTCCAATTGTTCTTGAACACTAATACCTTATTCAATTGCTGCCCAAGAATGGTTAAGCTCAGCACAGGTCCTGGCAGTGTCTAAAATAATATGAAACAAGTTCAAAGCAATGTTGGTCTGGTCTTGGAGACCGGGCTCAATATTGGGTTGCCTTGCAACAAGAACAATCATTAATAGTAAAAGCGTCAAAGAATCAATTTCATAAAAGAAATATGTATCGATGAAAAATCGAATATAAAAATTAACCAGAGAGATATCAAGGATTTCCTCAGTATGGTTGCCAAATAAATGTTGAGGAAAAGATATGAAATGATCTTACTCAAGCATTTTAAGATTCTTCTTGGCTAAAGAAAAATAGACGGGAATATCACCCTATGTTTATAGCCAACAAAAATAGCATCCTAACTCACAAGTATTAATTACAAGTGCTTCGGCTAGTCTTTTATCAACAAAAAGCTTGCTGGAAATTCACTTTTTATGTAATTTTCTGAACATATCAATTGCTGAAATAAATGTAAAGATAGAAGAAAAGTCACCAAGATGACAATCAAGATAGAAGAAAAGTCACCAAGATGACAATCAAGATAGATGAGACATAAAGAAATCCTTTATTTCATTCAAATTCACCAAAGAGTCATTTTCTTTACAAAATCTCATGCAAAAATTTTGTACCAAAGTCAAACTTAGACATCCCCGATGGAACATTCAAAAGGACCTCTGACAGAAAACTAAAACTGAACTCTAAAAGCTAGATCATCTTTCCACAGATTGTTGTATTAAAAAATAGACAAGTCTACATAGACTATCAAAGATAGATCAACACCTATGAAAAACAAGTGTTTGAATGATGTGATTCAGCCCTAAATATTGTTGGCTACAATAAGACCCTCCTATCATAAAAGATAATTAGGCTTGTGATGAATAAATGAATGAATGAAAAATGAACTATCTCAACATAAACTCAAAGAGAAAGCCTTAGTATTCTTCAACTTCTATCCCTCTCTTGTTCCTCCCTTTCCTTTTTCTTTTAACAAATTAGAAATGGTTGAAGTAGTTAAACCAACTCATTAGTTAAGTTAATTAAAAGACTCAACTAACTTTAGTTAGGGGGACGAGTAATAATTAAAATAAGCACCATAAATAAATAATAACTAGTAGGTGGGACACCTTGTGACTCCCTTTAGTTCATAACAATCATAACAATACCATTAGTTAAGCAAAACACACCTCCTTGTGCCTCCCATCAACATATTCACTTTTGGCAATTTTAGCTTATGAAATTTGAAATTATTTCAAAACTAATACTCATATATCCAAAATAAAACATGTTGTCCAAAGATCTTTGAAGTCAACTGTCATAAAAAAATAGATAAAATAAAACTCAAAATCCATATTTCCCCATCTGCGATGCAACCCTTCCTTGATTGTTGTTGTCACCTCTTGATTTTCCTGAATTTGTCTTTGGCTGTGTAGAGCCTTTAGGCCTAATCTCGTTGATCATGTGCGAACAATCATCCCTCAAATGCCTCTGGGAAGACATGGATTTGTCACAACCATCGGAGGGTGAGGAAGGGGCAATAGTGGATTTTCGTTTATCAAGGGCATGGTGCGCCTCATTTTTCAATCTCTTGCTAGCATTGGAGGATTGCACTGGCGAGTGGTCAAGGGAATCTTGGAAAATGGGGTTAATAGGCAGAGGAGAAGGCAAGGACAAGTTGGTCCAGCCACAATGTTGGGAGACTGTCGGCTGGACAGTCTCCTACCATCCATCATTTTCAGAGACCTCGGGTTGCAATGAGACATGAGGAGGTATGGGGTTACCGGGGGCTTGCGAGGCTTGGAAAGGAGGCCTTTTAGGCCTAGGTTGGACTATTCCCTACCCAATCCAATTGAAAAATCCGACATGAAACAATTGGCCGAGCTCTTGTGAATCAACGTCAAAATGTATGGAGAACCTGGGCTCTCTTGGGCCTTGGTTCCAATTACCTCTACCTTTGTTTCCTTGACCCTGGCTACCTCGACTAAAAAAACTCATCCTGCAGGTGTGATTGATTAGCAAATAGTCTTTTAAATAACCATACATGACAACTCTTAAAAATATGAAATATATTTGGTTCAACAATGTATCAGATTCATGCAATCCAATCCATACAAATTTTTTTACTATTAATTAATGAGCAGGGGGTGGAAAGTGTTCTGGGATATGTGAGGGGTTTGTATTGAGCGAAACATGATGGAATGAGGGGGGAGAGAACATGGTTACTAATCAATGAAAACAACAATCAACTGCAAAAGAAACCAATAAAACATCACTGTAATCCACGCAAGACACTTCCACTTTCAACTGCTTTAACACCAAAATTCTCTTAACTATAATTAATCTCAGAACAAGGAGTGGAAAAATGAATATGGAAGGTGACGGGGTTTGTAATTAGCGGAAAGTGAAAAAAAAAATGGAAGGGAAGAAAGATGATTATTGTTCATGAAATTAATTAAGTGATCCATAAAAAAAATTGCAAAAAGAGATGCATCAACCATCAATCATTTTGACCAAATAACAATTTATGTGCATTTAACTAGTTTACTTTTCATAATAAAATATCTAACATAGTGCCAACACAAGACAATATTCATTTCGCACAATCTGTAAAGAGGATTTTGTTCCTTTGTTTGCATATTATAACAATTTCCAAACAATAGTCATTCCACTCTGTCAACCATCAAAATCAACCACTGCCCATACATTACTTCAATCAACAAATATACTCAAATTCATGTTTCCAAAATTAACAATAAAGTCACACTATCAATGCAATAAAGCCTGTCATTTTAAATGCACTGATATTCGTTAAGCCTATATATAGGCAATAAAACCAATAATCTAGATTAAATTGAAAAATCCAAATTGATATTTAAATATACAATCAACAACCACCATTTGGACACAAGCTATGCATAGTGTAATTCACCCAGGCAATATAATTCTGCCACTATAAAAAAAAAAAAATCAATGTGACTTAAAAGGATGGGCCATCCATTCAAAATGATGAGGCCTCGACAACATGCCCTTCTTAACAAATGATCGATTGCAACAAATAAACATGCTTAAAACTATGTGAAACCCAATCTATCCATACTATACACAGTGTGCATCCACCAAAACATTGCGATGTGATATCCCCATTTAACAAAATCAAACACACAATCGTGGTGATAAATCAATCCATCGTGTTGAGTCATAATTAACATAGTATTACTTCAATTTAGTCTAACTATAATCAACTATGTTGTGCAAACTCAAGCTTATATAATCGAACAATCATAAGGATATAGTGGATATAGCTTCTACAGTCATCTGGTTCCATAATCATTCGGCCCCAAAGAAAACCACAATTACCATGACCATTATTCATTGAGAAAAAACCCATACACACAACACAACATGTGTGAGAAACATCAAGCATTTGTAACCAATGCCAGCTAAACATCCAAACAATCCTTAGTGCAAAAAAAATACCAGTGACTTTGTACCAACCAACCAATTTTTCACTATCATGAAATCAATTGACCTAATAAGATGTTACAACAAAGCATACCCACACATCGATTCGAATCAGGGAAACGACCCTCTCCATTAAACAAAACTGAATTATTAATCATAAGAAAAGTGACTGTGTAATTTGAGTGGTGCCAATAACAATGCATGATTTGTTATTATTATCATAGAGGCAGTAACTAAATTCCAAACCAACATGACTTCCATACGACCAACTGGGTGAGTCTGTATTCAAAGTAATCGATCATACATTCAATCCACAATAACCCATAGCAACTTGATAGGCCCGACAAGCTTCTCTATAAAACTCCAGAATGGAGGGTTAAGGGTCTACTCTGTAGCCAACACAAGGGGAACAAAGCCAACTGCTCGTAATGGTGAAACTTTCGAGGCCAATGGTGTACACACAGAGAGAGACATGATTCATTTGTGCACAGGTAACAAATCCATGACAGGGGCCATAACAAAATGTGAGGCTCTAATTTTGGCCTGGAAATATTATTTAACGCATGCAGGGTATAAGCCTCATGCTATTCAATCAAACAACCACAACACATAGGTGAATATAGGGACGAGTGAGAATAGGGAAACCCATTTCTTGACCCTTAGTGGTGAAATCAACCAATTCCCAATTGAACAAAACACAGTGACGCAGGATGCCTTCAACCATTAGACCCATAAAAGCCAAAGACTAGATTTAGTGAAAAATGCATGCATATAGCCATCCACTCAATACCAAACAAAAACCCTCCAACTAAACCAACAAGGATAACAGAGAGCTACCACCCAGGATGACCAATAACTTCCATGAATTCAATATTATTACAGGAAGAACCATCCACTCTTCATTCAAAGAACACAATTTTACACAGTTGCAAAACTTAGGAAAACACAAACCAATACACCTAAGCCAGTAATCATTTCATAACCAGAGAAGAGTCATGAATGGCCAAAAAAATAACATACATGTAATCAAATTCCTTGAAATGTGATCTGGTCGAGCGGTTCTTCTTTGCTAATAATTCAAAGCATAACCGCAACAACAAGATCGAACAATAGCTCGACTAGGGTGGCGGCTAACGAGAGGAGTAAAGGTGACGTGTAGTAAATGCACGTCACCTCTACCCACAATGCATTAATTCATCAATACATGCCAATGAGTTATCCATTACCACCATCAATCAACCCATGTATTGAGACTATCACCCATTAAAACCAACAACGTGGCCATATCACCTTTCTAACTTATGCCATAACATAATTCCCAAGTTCCATATAATTCAACAATTCGCATAACCAATATCACTATTACCTTGCCAAATGCACCACCAACATTTCATACCATTAAGTCTTTCATACATGTAGTATAGTTTATAGGATAGATTTAAATTCTTCCCTTTTGCAATTTTTTCTCATTTCCTTCCAATTGTTCGCATGTAGTATTGCAGAATTGGATCCATTTTCTTTGCATTTGTTATAGTATTTTTTCCTTTCTCAAAACTGCTCTTCATGCAATCTCACTAACATGTTTGTTGTGTAGGTGCGATAAGAACATATATTATTGATATTAATGAATAACATAGGTTGTAGTAACATAAGGAATCAACACTTCATAAGCTCAAATCATGGCCAATATCAACAAAATCTCATCAACCATGTAACCCATGTCACACATCATCATAACATAAAAAATGAATAGATTTGATCTTCAATAGTTTAAGGGAGTCCCACCTACGAGTATTATTTAATTTTTATAATAATAGGATTTTAGAAACACTTTGCGGGGAAAGTTCGTTGGTGTTTTTTTAATCGTCAATACTACGCAAGACTCAAAAATATTATCTATAGAAAGAATCAAAGCATCTTGTAACACATCACATGTTACATTTGCTTCCTGATTTTTCTCCTGCTGTCCATCTCTTTGTTTCTTTGGATCTCTGTAGTCTTTCTTTAGATGTCCTTTTTTCCCACAATTCCATCACTCTATATTTCCAAGTTTGTATTTAGATCTACCCTTCCTAGAATTATCGTGGTTCCTTGAGCCCTTTCCTCTATCCTTTTGTCATCCCATGTTATCCATGTTTAACAAATTACCTGATGTCTCACCTGTGATTTTCTATCACATTTCCCCGCTAAGGATAACGACAACAACATCATCAAATTTTAGAGTGTTTGAACCAGAGAGAGAGTTACTTACAACCATGAACAAGCCATTCTAGATGTATGGCAATGAACACAATATTAGAAGATCCCCGACCTCATCATCAAAGTCCAGTTTTACATAACTTAGATGATTAGTAACCATATTAAATTCATTTAAATTATCTGCAATAGACCCACCTTATGACATATTCATATTAAATAATCTCTTCATTAGAAATACCTTATTGGATGCTGAGGGTTTTCTATACATTTTAGCAATTCATCCATCAACTCCTTCATTTTATTTTCTTTTGAAATATTGAAATCTATCAACACTGACAGGATCAGTAGTATCATTCCTAGTGACTTTATGTCAATAACCTCCCATTCTTCGTCCTTCATGGTCGTCGGCTTATTTTCTATTCCTCCCAATGGTAGGAATAGATCCTTCTTATATAAACAATCTTCCATCTGCATCTTTGATAACTGGTACTTTTGGCCGTTAAATTTCTATACCCTAAACTTTCCATCTTACACCATTGCTCCCACTCGAACCACAAACCCTCTTTTCCTACGAGTTACCTTTCTCTCTGATACCAGTTGTTACAAAAATAGAATCGTGAAACAATAAAATAAAACAAATGCATAAATAAAACACATAAGATACATAATACAATAGAGACACATATATACGTGGTTCACCGACCAGAGAAATTGCGAGGTCCTTCCTTTTTATTATCCAACAAAATGAAGGGATAAAACCTACAACACACCTATTGTAGCTTCCTCTTGTTTCTCTCATAGTCTCCTATCTCATAATACAATATTCGCAATGATGCATAGCCGCAATACAATTCCCTCAAAAAATAGGGTTGCCTTCTAGGGAAAAAAACCCTAACATAACTTATATTGTTAGATCTATGACCTTATAATGAATGGTCCATATTTACTATGATACTACAATATACATTTACAAGGCAATTTTTCCTTAGGGGGCTTCGCCCCTGAACCCCTACCGGGGGGATGAACTCCCTAGACCCCATATGGGGGGGGAAGCCCCCCTGAAACCCCCTGACATAGAGGGGTGTACAGTATTCATGGTGTGTAAACATGGATGAAAACAAAGACCTTTGAATTAGGAAGATAATCAGGCTCCACAACCAACAACCATTGCTATTTTAATTGATTTAGGAGCTAGTCATAGTTATCTAGATCCTAAGATGGTGGAAAGATTTAAATTTCCAAGAATAAAGCTTGGAAAATCTTGTTTGGTGCAACAGGGTACAGGAGCTAAAAGAAAAATTAATGAAATGGATAAGGCATGCCCAATGGACATGAATGGACTGAGCACCAGGGAAGATTTGAGGATCATACCTTTAGGTTCCTATGATTTCCTAATTGGTATGGATTGGTTGGATCAACATCATGCTATCGTAGACTGTTATAATAAGGAATTTACTTGCTTGGATGAGTAAGGGTAATTAAGGACAGTACAAGGAATTCCTAGGGTAGTAACCATCAGAGAAGTTTCATTCTTGCAACAAAATAAACATTACAGGAAAGGGTGTCAAATATTTGCAGTACATATGGAAGAGACACCTAAGGATAAGGTGTCAAATATTGAAGATTATGAAGTCCTAAAAGATTTTGAAGATGTATTTAAATAAATATCAGAATTTCCACCCAAGAGAGCTATTGATTTCTCCATCAATCTGATGCTTGGAGCATCTCCAGTGTCCAAGACCCAGTTGATGGGTCTTAAATCCCTTTAAATCAACAACAGGAACCAAACCCACTATCGAGGCCCAATTAGACTCTGCATCATTTAATGGTGGAATGGTTCTCTAGATCTTGCGATCCGGTCGAAATAATCGATAGGATTTACGTTTTATTTTGAAGGCTTTTCCCTTTGGTTCAGATGTTCTCTTTTTTGTATTTTCTCTTAGGTAGGACTGACATAATATAAAGCCAGTATAAACCAACTAGGTGAAAAAGTGGGAACAAACTAAACTACTGGAGAAGAGGTTGAGATCGGGATAACCCTTTACTCTAGCGTGCATGCAATGATCGTCTATCACAGGCCTAGTACTAATACGTTAACCATGTGAATATTCCAATTAATGACTGAGATACAAATTATCATAAGAAAACATGCATGTGATAAACGATAGCAAGTAAAATAATTCACTCAACTCTAATCATCAATCACATAATAACACAAAGACTAATTTTCATCATTAAATAAAGAACTGTAAAACATTACATGAGATAACTTATCAATAGATTTAATATCTCTTACTCATTACTGCATCCATTCATGAGACAAAACAGGAAATAATTCTTATCCACATCCAATCATACACACATTTGATGAAAACATAAACTTGTCTCTGGTCCAGAAGGACTTCTCTATTAAAGGCAGCTCTAAAATAGTTCTTAACAAAACAAAAAATGAGAGTTTCTTGCAACAACCATCGACCCTTAACTAATCGGTCGATGCCCTTATTTATAACATATAATTAATTAAAAATAACAAGCAAAGTGCAGATAAGAAAAACAAAATTCTCCACCTAGCGTTTTCTCCTATGAGTTTTCTTAGAGTCATCTCAATATATCACTTAAGAGGGTGACTCTTCTCATACTCTCACCACTTGATGAACAGATCCTCGCAGGTGTTGGTGTATGGGAATCAATGTTGTTCCATCGGGGCTGAGTGAATCTCTCTTATCTCTATTGCATGTGCTCGATACTTGACTATACTGGAACTTAACTATTGCATCATAGCCTGAGCTTTGATTGGGTGTTCCGTGAACTATCGCACCAAACCTGGCGCCACATCCGTCACCTTAGCTATTTCCTCAGCCCATAATGAGTCTTTCTCGGTGTGTGATTTGACTATGTCGTGCAAGTCAACAAAGTCATCGGGCATTCCAAACTCGGTAGTTCGATATCCTTCATTTCCTTGTTGATTTTAACCCATCTCCTCTCGCACTTGGCCCATTTTTCTTGAATCTCTCGATGAGGTTCCCGGGCCATTTTTTCCCAATATTCGATCGATTTCTTGATGTGATCGAGGCTACTCTCTTTTAACACCAGAATGTTGTGTTCCTTTATATCTCAACCCTGTTGAATTGCACCGATGTAGTCGACTCTCTCAACGGCTTGTTGCGATTTCTTGTACCACTGCTCCATATCTTTGCACGTCGCAAGTGCCATGAGGGTGTCTTCCTGGAGCTCGACTATCCTTGCAATTAATAGTTGTCACTCATCTATAAACCTATTGTATGCCTCTTGGAACTCACTCCTTAGGAACACTGCATCCTATGTGGTGTCCTGATAGTATTTCTCCAAGTGGCGCAAATGTTCTAGCTCCTTCAGGGAAATGACCAACTCCTCTTCATCTCTTTTAGCTCTATCTAGGGTGGCATTCATGATTTCCATCCCTACGCCAATGAGTTCAGACATCTTACCATGCTCTATATTGATCATATTTTCCTCTGTAGTGATGAGGATGGAGTGATCTAAAGTGATCCTCCTCTGCTTGGTGGCCCTCTAGATGATAGCCTTCCTTTTCCGATCATAAGATATCGCATGTATGTTGGTTACTTCATCCATAGGTTCAGGGATTTGCTGATATCCTCGGGTCAGTTTATTCCTCAGACTCTCGATGGTATATACTTGTTCAAGATTGGGTTCTTGAACTTCCTCATTGTGCTCCGAAGGCCTAGCCTCTATATGTCGCTCATCGGGGGTTTGAGTATTGATTGAAATAGAGGCGTCGGGAATAGGCTCGGTACTTACTTGTTCATTGGTCATTGAGGTGTTAATTTCCTACTGTGGGGCTTCTTCCTTTGGCTCGTCTGCCCAAGCTCATCCTTCAAACTGTCTACTTGGGTCTTCGATGCATTGGGAAGCCTAGTGTCTAGGACACTCTCAACTTCTTGTTCTTTCTGTGGAACCTCTTGAATTAGGGCGTCGGGAATAGGGGAAGATGTCTTCTCTAGTCCCTTTTCTTCTTCAATATGCACAAGGGTCCCGAGAGATGCTTTTGGGCTCTCATCATCATCATATATATTTATCATCTCACTTAAGGGGTTTGATGCACTGGTCCTCCTTAATGCTTCGACGGTCCCTAGCTGAGTCGAAACACCCGTCAGCGATCCGACCAGTGGTGTTGTAAACTTAGGTTCATCTAGCCCAGTAATCTCATCAACATCTATGAATTCAGGGCTTCTTGGGCCCGCTTGGCTTCTATCTGGATTGTCTTCAAGGATCCTTTTCATGTTTAGGACGTCTGGGTCATGTTATAGTTGATAAATTATCTGCTATGCATGTTCTAACATGAGTAACTCCCTTTCCCACACATCCTGAGCCTCGAGAGAAATTATATCTTGCACCAGGGTTACTCGAGAAATCTTTGTTGTTTTGGTTGCTACATGGGGGGATTCTTCTACTTCAGCCGCTATCATTTCTTCCCGAGCCTTGAGGGCCCCTTGAGCCAATTTTTCTAGGATCATTTTTTGTTCATCCAGTCTCATGGCTCTGAACCTAGTCATCATAGGGTTGGCCATTCTTTCCACAAATTCGTCCTAATCCTAATAATTTTCTGTGAATACCTCATCTTCAAACCTGTCGTGGGCGTATGGCCAACAGGATGATACTTGCGATGCATGCTTCAAGACTAGACCCTTTGGGTTATTCTTTTGAAAATGGTCGGTCTGGAATCAAAAATCCAATTGGCTTAGTCCTTCCTACTTAGCTTGAGAAATGTCTTTTACTAAGTAGAAACCTATATGGAATCCATAAGGTATAAATGCCCACTTCTTATCTTTCACCAGAGTAGCATTGTAGCCTTGTAGGATAGTCTGGTAGCATATCTCCCCTACTACTAGTCAATCAGGAACATGCACAGGTAGTAGATGAGGTGCTCCAGTGGCCCCGAATACCCTAATGTAGGTATCGCATTCATCTAGATACCAGTGGCCAACCTTTCCTATGACCTTTTTTGCTGCAACCGATAGCTTCAGACACTCTTTCTTGAAAAGAATAAAATGAATGCGTGTGTTGAATTCATTGCAGATAAGGGAGTATGATTTTTTGTACCTATTCTCCCATAAAATGTTGAATTAAATGTGGACCAAGAGTTTTGAGGCGTGCCAACTCAAGTTCATGCCTGCAAAAACATTCCTGGTGCACATGATGTCCAGCAAATACGAAGCCATGTGGAAGGATGGAGTCTCTCCTTCTTTCGAAGTTTGAGCCTGTTGGATGTCTATGCTCAACTAATTTGAAATGATGGCTCCCCAGTTGAAATCTCTCCCATAGATGGCCATTATGTAATCTAGAGGAATCCATGCCTATGAAAATCGGGAAAAGTCCTTTTCCCCATACAACCGAGAGATGAGATCCATTAGATAGATATACGGCTCCTTTAAGTTGGTCGTCTTGTACCAACCAGAGTTTTGATTGGTATATTTATTATCCTCTTTCCACCATGAATCTATCTCCCATCCAGTGTCGCAGTGCTCGTAGAAGTTTACAATGAAAACAGTGTTCATTCGCTCCTCTAGGTCTCTAAGCTTGTAATAACTCTGCACCTCTATCGGAAGTAAAACCCTGACACACTCGCCATTGACGTCATTAATAAGACATTTTTGTGTGTCTGTGTGGTCGATGAGCCACTTCAGGAGTTCTATGCAGGGGAACACTGGAGTTCTTCTTGCCACCATGTGCAAGTATGATCTTTGAATGTTTGAAAAACTTCATCATCGAGCTTCCTCATATCGGGGTCGATGTGCATGATATATTTTGGGAATTCTTATTGGTTGATCTTCAAAGGTTGGAGGTTGAGTGAAATCCTTCTTGGTACATGTCCTAATGACTGGTTTCATCCTTGGAGAAAATTATAGTTGTTTTGTGCCCACTGGGGAAGAGCCTTCTCCTACCTCTGGTTCCTTTAGCTTCGATGCTCTTGAAGATCTCTTGGTGGTTGGTTTTCTTGGAGGCATTGTTCCTGAAATTGAAACAATCCTTTAGGGACTTTGTAGAGAGAGACATTGGATAAAAATGTATATATGAAGTGAAAAAACAAAAAATCCAGGCTGATACATACATGTAACGCTTAATAAACCTTGTTGTTTGATACTCACGAGATCTCAGAATATTTTGAATTGCTCATATCGCTTCTATGGATGCTATGAAACTCCTTTGTGTGTAGAATGGTCGTGTTTACAATGGATCAAGAGAATTTAAATGGGAAATAACTTACTGTGTCACATTGATCAATTAATTTGGGTGATGAGTGAAATTCAAAAAAATCTATCGCCGAATCTCTGCAAATTTAATTCATCGTGGGTTGATGGCGGAGGCACAGAGGGTGAAGTGTTTTATCGATAATTTCAAATGGCCTTTTTATTCTCACATGAAGTAGCAACTAATGCGAGATTTGGAATTTAATTAACCTCTTAAAATATCAAAATCTAATTGTATATAGCACTAAAACATCCCACTGTGTCGCTTTCCTATTGGGCGGATCGAGGATCGAGGATGTGCTATGGATGTTTTTGTTGATATCCTTATGCGAAAAACCTCTGACATCGATCAACTTCATCGTAAGGTGCTGATATGGTGATACTGGCTTAGGGCACGTGGTAATGAAGACCGAAGACTTAACTCGTGAGCATTAGTTAGAGTCAGGACCTTATTGAAGTTGTGCATTCTTAAACTAAATTTGGGATTGATGATGCCGAAAAGGTATCGAGGATCAACGATTAGGGATAAAACTATCGTATATTTTCCTTTGGGTTAGATTCTTTGAAAAAATGTCGATGTCGAAACTCTTTGAGAATCGATGATCATGGAAAATGTCTTAGCATGGTTGCAATGTTTGATTTGGTTTTCTCCGACTCCGATAAGCACGTCGGGTGTCAGCTATCAGCGATTATCATTCCCTTTCCTTTTAAACATTTACTCCCTTTTCCTTTTAATGATGTCAAAGGGTATCGACTATCGACGATCTTTGTATGTGATAATCGTAGTGAAACAAAAGATTCCTTTCGCCGATGCTAGTGAATATTGGCACTCGACAACTGAGGTTTTCTGAGGGATTTTTCTACACATCTTAATTCCTTCTGATGCCAAATTTTGAAGCACGTTGAGTGAAGTGTTTTGGCTATTTGATTCCTTATTTAAGTGTTAAGATTCTTCAATTCATGGGGTTTTCATAAGTTATACAAACTTGAAAAGATAGCGAGAGTTAAGAGAATAAGAAAAGACAAAACCTTTCTCAAAAGAAAATTGAATTCAGACAATGCAAAGAGTAAGTGGTACCCAAAAAGTGAAAAATTGACATAGGCTTTTTAGGGTGTGTTGAGTGCTCAACAAATGGAGACTTACTGGGAAAAAGAAGAAACTTTGTTCCTTCCTCGAGCTTGGCTGATGCAAAATCTGATTAGGAACTTAACTGGTTTTCATTAGAGCTTCTTCTACCTTTGCATTTGGAACTTTCCTAGTTGATGGATCTAGGCCTGCCTGTGGGGTTTTGTAACCTTTATTCCACCTTATTTTCCCGTAACCTTGAATCACGCCCTCTTTGACAAAAATCTATTAAATCATTCACTATAACGGATCCTTTAGTTACCTTTACTCACTTTCTACAGTGTTGCTCCGCTACCAACGAGCGTCCATAGCCCTAGCGGAGTCACCCCAATGTCACAAACCTTTCTCCGCTGCTAGAAATAATCCATAGCCCTGACAGAGTTATCTACATACCCTCTCCTACTATTCACTCATTTTATATAGTTGAATTTTATTTTCGCAGAATGCCCTAAGCGAGCGGGAGAGGAGGACATCTATTATTTGCAAAAAATGAGATGTTTAAGGTGAAACTCACTAGATCTGTCTTTGAGGTGCATGTATTCCTTTCCAACTAACCTTATTTCCCTTAAGGTATTACCATGCCACCAAGCAGACACTTCCACATTTCTCCAGGATTTTTCATCTACATGGGTTAGATAGTGAATCCCTTGAAACAACAACAAGTCCGTCAGGATTTCTTGTGTTTGTATGTGAGCGTCGGTTTAGGAAGAGAGTTCGCTATGTTGCATGATTTGATGTAAACCATTGTATTTCTAAACAAAATATGTCAAATCTCATAAGCACGCTCGAAAAAGATAAAATGAAAAAGTATAAATGCAAAAGACAAATCAACGCATCAAAAATAAACAAAATTAATTTTTTTATTTTTTATTTTTTATTTTATTGGTGAAAATATTGTTCAAGGGCTTGGCCATTTACTGGGAGAGCGTCAGATTCTCCCCTCATATTCTATAGTCGATATGTGCCTAACCCTATCTTTTCAGCCACTTGGAAAGGTCCGAGTCATAGATTCTGAAACATAGAATGTTTTCCTTTAGGCTCATTTTCTCTGTCCCATTTTAGGACTAAGTCTCCAACTTCAAAATTATTCTCTTTCACCTTATGCTTATCAAACCACCTTTTTACTATATACTGATGAGCTATGAACTTTGACTTAGCTTTTTCCCTCTCTTCTTCTAACATGAGCAAGGTGTCAACTCTTTGTTGTGTGACTTATGAGGGTTGTCTTCTCGAATACTGAGCAAGTTGAAGAGATGGAAGATATATCCCATTTGGGAGAATGGCTTCTTGTCCATATACTAGAAATTATGGGGAATTCCATATAGATTCCTTGGGTGTCACTCTATCTTCCCATTAAGCGTTATGGAGTAGATTATGCCAATTCTTCTGGCTACTTGCAACTGTTCTCTTCAATATCTTGACTAGGTTCTTATTAGTTGATTATGCCACTTTGTTTCTCTATGGATAATAATTTGTAGAGTATCTAATTATGATTCCTTTGTCTAGGGAAAAATCCGTCAATAAGGTGGAAGAAAAATAAGCTTCATTATCAAAAACAAGAATAGAAGGGACACCAAAACTTGTGATTATTTGTTGTTATATGAATTGGATTACCACCTTCTCATTTACATGAGTCAGAGGGATGGCCTCTACCCATTTCATGAAGTAATCGGTAGCAGTAAGTATGTACTTATGTTGTTTTGAAGAACTTGGTGTAATCTCTCCTATGATATCCAACCCCTATTACTCAAAAGGCCTAGATATGGTCACCAATTGGAGTGGGACAATTGCTCTCTTCTCTCTCCCAACGCTTATTTGACAAGTTTTACAGTTTCTAGCATATGTGTGAGCATATTTGAACGAAGTGGTTTAATAATAACCATCTCTTAGTATCTTATGAGCGATGGTTTTTCCTACAAAATGTCCACCGACAGGGCCATCATGGAGCTCCTTCATAAATTTTCCTGCATCTTCACGTTCAAGGCATCTTAAAAGTACCCCATCATAATTAACCCTGAATAGCACTGAATTCATGAGGCGATATTGTGCGGATTTTAACCTGATAGATATCCTTTCCCTAGGGTTGAGGTTTTATGGATAATTCCCATGGTGCAGGAGATAAGTCAATTTATCACACCAAGAATCTTTCCCTGGGGAGATGTATGAAGCTTCACCACACCATAATTCCATTTCATTCTCCCATCTGGGGTGTTCATTTACTTGGTATTGAGCTTCAACTACCAGTTTGCATAACCCTTGTCCTTTAACTAGTTTGGAAGGTTTTATATCTAGATCAAATTCTTGAAATACTGCCATCCAATTTCCTCTTCTTTCCCCCATATCCTATTAAGTAAATAGGAATCGGACTACAGGGTGAGGCACAATTACTTTGGTGTGGTTCTTGAGGATGTAAGATCTGAAGTGTTTTACTACCTTATAAACTGCATAAGCCTTCTTATCTATAGAAGGATAATTAAGTTCAACACCTTGGAGGTTAGTGCTCATGAATGATATCAGAGCTTCGTTTTTGTCATCATCCATCTGATTTAATACTACGACTAACGATTGATCGAAAGCAAAAGTATAGAGGAATAAATCTTTGTTGAAATTGGGACTTCATAGCACTTGGGCTTGAGAGATTGCAGTTTTAATATCGTTGAAATACTTCTTTCGTTCATCATCCCACTTAAACTCAACATCCTTACGAATCATTTTTTGTAAGGGTTTGATAGTTTCCATGAAATCGGGAGTGAACTTCCTCACAAAAATTATTTTCCCAAAGAACGACTGCATAGACTTCTTGTTGTGAGGTAATGGAAGCTAAGCTATAGCCTTAATTCTTTTTGGGTCTATGCAGATGCCTTCTTGAGATATAATGTGGCCTAGCAACTTACCTTCTTCGACACCAAAAATAATTTTCTTAGGGTTTAAGGATATGTCGTATTTCCTACAGCTTTTGAAAATCTGGGTTAAGTGTTGGATGTGATCTTCTTTGTTCTTTGAATACAAAGTCATGGCATTCAAGTAAACCACTACACATTTGTTGATTATTCCTCGAAACACTACATCCATGGGCCTCTGCAAGGTCACTCCTGCATTGATTAACCCAAAAGGCATGTGTTTGTAAGCGAAAGTTCCCCACTTGGTTTGGAAGGTAGTTTTCAATCGGTCTTCTTTTGAAACTAGAACCTTGTTTTACCCTGAGAAACCGTCTAGTAAGGAGAAAATTTCAGAGGAAGACATGGTCTGCAGGAGTTGCTCCATCGGTGGGAGTGGGTAGTTGTCCTTTTCTAAAGATCCGTTGAGATTTCTGAAATCTACGCATAGGCGAATCTCCCCGAAATTTTTCCTTACAGTAACTAAATTACCTACCCATGTAGAGTGTCTAACCTGGAAGATAATTTTGGCATCCAACAATTTTTTTAATTCTTGACACATGAGAGGCTCCAGGGATGGGTGGTACTTTCGAAGCTTTTTTTGGAAGGGTTTTACTTCAGGCTTTAAAGGGATAGTGTGTTGAATGATACAGGTATCATAAGTTTTCAGATCTCGGTAAGACCACGCAAAGACATCTTGGTACTATCTGAAGAGTTTGAGATAGACCTTCTTTTCTTCTTTAGATATTGTCTTGCTGAGGTTTACATTTTTTGGGTTGTTCAGGGTTCCAAAATTTATAGTTTCATGCATGGGATAGGAACTACCAGCCTTCGCGTTTTTTGACCCCTTAAATTGTTCCTTTAGATCAAAAAGGTTTTATAATTTGGTTATCCCCTTCAGTATCGTGTGAGACTTTGATTTGTCAATCATTCGATCTATATGAAGGTCGGTTTCCATCAACTGTTCTCGAAATACTTCATCGTCAATAGCCAAGTCCTTAAAATTATATTGGTTAGTCAAAAAGTTTATGATCTGTTCATCTCCTTCAAAGGCCTTCCAATTAGAAATATTATTGGGCACCGATGGTTTGTAGATAAATTCCATAGTAAATTGGGAGGATTCATAATCTTCTAGAGGTGACATCCTTGAAGCAGTGATGGCCATAGAATCAATAAGAATGTTCTTTGCTCTGGGAATCGCTGAAATATTGAAAGCTTCAAAATGCTCTATTATCATGTGCATTTCCTGTTGGTAGTTCTTTAGGTGCAGAGAATTGCAATGTATGATATTCCTTACTTGTCTAACGATGATTTCATAATCTCTGAAAACCTTCAATTCTCAAGCTTCATACTCGGTACTAGAGCTTCATACTCGGTGGTGTTATTTGTGCATTCTAATTCTAGTCTACAGAATAGGAAATAACGTTTACCCTTAGATCAATGAGGATGCACCCTGCCCCAGAATTTTCTTGCGATTTGGAGCCATCAAAGTATAAGGTCCAAAATTGTGGGTGAAATATGTTAGCTTCCTCTTTTCTCCCCATGGGTTCTATGATTTCTAATGTAGGCTTTTGGCAGAAGAGGATTTCTTCCGCCGTCATCGACAATTCCTCTCAAAAACTCATTTCAAAATTTTGGGTAAGAGGGACATTAGATGAGAGAGGGGAGAAGTTCTTGAAGTATGAATCAGAAGAATAATTGCCTAACACATGGAAATCTATCGATGAGAGTTTGTTTAGGGTTTCTATATCAGTGACATTATGTTTCAGATATCTTTCCCTATCAATTCTGATCATATTTTTGTTCCCCTTTAATGGCAACCAAAGGTGAGCCCAGTCTGTACTAAAGTATCTGTTTAAATTCTCAAACCAATATCGACTTAATAATATCCCATAAGCTTCTGGGATATCTACTATAATGATGTCAATCACTTGCACAAACTTAGGATGTGTCGCTATTCTGATCATCACATCTTTGAGTTCTCCCATGACCTTGACCTGTGTTCTGTCTAGTTGTATTACATGTTTGTCACTTTTGAGAGGGATCGTGTTTATTTTTTTGCAAATAGACAGTAGAATAAAATTAGAGGATGCTCCTGAATCGACCAAATAGTTATGGAGGTTTCTGTTGAAGACTTCAAATGTTAATAGGAACAGTGGAACAAAATATTTTCCCTTCTTATCTTCAGAACATGTGTTCACAGTTGGTCTATTTACTATATATATGGGACTTGGATTTCTTCCCTAATCATTTCTTGTCATATGATTTTCTACTGATTTCAAATCTTGTAACATGAAGTCTTTTTGCTTAGGGATTCTACATATGTCCATAACTGAAATATTTGCCTCCAACTTCTTCAAATCCTCTACTATGTTGTAATCCATCTTGGGTGATTCTCATGTATGGATGTCTATAGGGTTCTTACGAGGAGAAAAAGGTGGTTTTGGGTGATCAGGAGTTGATATTCCTCCCAAAGTTTGGGTAGTAGTAAGGTTGTTTGAGACAGGTTGACACCTACTTCATGTTTTCATAGCCAAGACTTCATCGGGTGGTTCTTGAACCTCAAACAGGTCATCAGAAGGCATGGCTAGGTCAGGATCCCATATCAATATGGTTGTTTCTTCTAGTGGAGTGATTTCTTCCTGATTGGCGATATTAATACTGGAGCCGCTTGATTGTTCTATCAGGGAGAATTCATCTAGAAATCCGTTGGCCATCAAATTCATGGCATGCACCCATTTAGGGAAGTCTCTTTTGGAGTGGTTCTCTTGGTGATAAGTGCAGAAAGGGTCAAATGTTGTGTTTCCCAGATCAATGTTTAAGTTGGTCGGGGGAGTTTCAATTGCTTTGAACGGTCGATTTCTTTTAAATAAAGGCTTATAAAGCCTCTGGCCTTGGTTTCCCTCCCCCACACTTCTCTTCATGTCTATGATTTCATTTGATAGTTTTTTTACCATGCGTTATAGGTCTTCTATGTCTCCATTACCCTTTTCAGGACCTTGTTCTGTTTGTTTCCTTGTGGGTCTAGTTAACAAGAGTCCTCTTCTGGGAGGAGGTTGAAATTCCTTCTTAACTAATGAGACCCGACCTTCTTTACATCCTTTCATTTGGAACTCTATCATTTTGGATTCTTCAAAATTCTTAGCTAGGGTTAGTTTGGAAGCCCTCTTCACAAACATGGAAATAGAAGCTGGGAGGGCATTAAAGTATACTTCGATTTGCAACTCCTAAGAAGGTTTAGCTTTGGGACGAAATTTTTTTAAGATGGTGGTAAATCTCTGATTAAATTCTTTGACCCTTTCCTTCAAACTCATGGTGGTGGTGAACAACTCAGCCATCAAAGCTCCTGTAGTAGTTTCTTCTACAAATGTATCTAAAAAATCCTTCTGTAACTTCGTCCAACTGGTTATGGATCCTACGGGTAAGTTAAAATACCATTTCAAAGTTGAATTCTCAAAAGTGTAGGGGAATATCCTGCATACTACTTCTTCATGTTGGGCATTCATCAGTCTAATAGCCAATATGAATTTCTTGATATGATCTTCAAGTAGTCCTGAGGTTTCAAGGTCAAATTTAGGAAGTAACTTCTCTAGATGTCGGGGAAGGTTATGGACTTTCCCTTGAATGGCCAAAGCGTCTCTGGCCAACCAAGGTTGATTGTTCGTAGGTGGGTTTCCCCTTTCTTCATCATGGTCGTTGTTGTCTTCTATATCTTTATATCCTGAGTTAAACTCTTCCTCTTCCGAAAAATCGTATGTCTCAAAGACATCGCCAACTAGCGTTTCAGGGATTAGATTAAGAGGATGTTCAATTTCGGTGATTGTGAAATCTATTAGGTATTCTACTGTGTGAAAAAAAACCTGGTCGAGGGTGTCTACCATTGGTCTACTTATTTTTTGTCTTCGAGGAAGTATCGTAGCTAAGGACATCGCATCAATCTATCGGGTGTATGCTCTTGTGATTCTTATGAATTGATTTAATTCCTTGTGAGGAGGAGTGTAAGGTATATCAGGGAACAAACATTCTTCCTCGAGATTGGGAGAGTTAATCATTTCAGTAGTACTCAATGTGTGTAAGTTGTCTTGGGAATGAATAGCCATGCATGTGGGTTGTTTTGAATCTACAAGTTGTCTGAAATATTATATCGAATATGCATTCAACCATTCATTCTCAAGCCCTCCTTCTAGCACCAATTCTGTTGATGGGTCTTAAATCCCTTTAACTCAACAGCAGAAACCAAACCCACCATCGAGGCCCAATTAGACTCTACAATTTTTAATGGTGGAATGGTTCTCCAGATCCTGCAATCCGACCAAAATAATCGATGGGATTTACGTTTTCTTGTGAAGGATTTCCCCTTTGGTTCAGATATTATTTTTTTTTCTATTTTCTCTTAGGTAGGACTTACATAAGATAAAGCCGATATAAACCAACTAGGTGACAAAGTGGTAACAAACTAAACTACTGGAGAAGAGGTTGAGCTTGGGATAACCCTTTACTCTAGCGTGCAGGCAATGACCATCTATCACTGGCCCAGTACTAATATGTTAACCATGTAAATATTCCAATTACTGACTGAGATACAAATTATCATAAGAAAACATGCATGTGATAAACGATAGCAAGTAAAATAATTCACTTAACTCTAATCATCAATCACATAATAACACAAAGATTCAGTTTCATCATTAAAGAAAGAACTGTAAAGCATCACATCAAATATATTATCAATAGATTTAATAGCTCTTACTCATTACTTAATCCCTTGATGAGATGAAATAGGAAATAATTCTTCTCAACATCCAATCATACATGCATTTGATGAAAACATAAACTTGTCTCTGGTCCAGAAGGACTTCTCTATTTAAGGAAGCTCTAAAATAGTTCTTAACAAAACAAAAAATGAGAGTTTCTTGCAACAACCATCAACCCTTAACTAATCAGTCGATGCC
The DNA here is from genome assembly GCA_009831015.1 of Picea engelmannii. Classification (NCBI taxonomy): domain Eukaryota; kingdom Viridiplantae; phylum Streptophyta; class Pinopsida; order Pinales; family Pinaceae; genus Picea; species Picea engelmannii. The sequence goes on along the minus strand of ML780288.1, from coordinate 1,111,736 downwards.
CTTATTTATAACATAGAATTAACTAAAAATAACAACCAAAGTGTAGATAAGAAAAATAAAATTTGCCACCTGGCGTTTTCTCCTATGAGTTTTCTTAGAGTCATCTCAATATATCACTTAAGAGGGTGACTCTTCTCATACTCTAAACACTTGATGAACAGATCCTCGCAGGTGTTAGCATATGGGAATCGATGTTCTTCCATTAGGGTTGAGTGAATATCTCTTGTCTCTATCGCATGTTCCCGATACTTGACTATACTGGCACTTAACTGTTGCAACATAGCATGAGCTTTGATTGGGTGTTTCGTGAACTTTCGCACCTCACCTAGCACCACATCTATCACCTTAGATATTTCCTCGACCCATATTGAGTCTTTCTTGGTGTGTAATTTGACTATGTCACGCAAGTCGACAAATTCGTCAGGCATGCCAAACTTGGGGAGTCCAATATCCTTCATTGCCTTGTTGATTTTGACCTAGCTCCTCTCGCACTTGGCCCATTTTTCTTGAATATATCGATGAGGTTCCCAGGCCATTTTTTCTCAATATTCTGCTAATTTCGTGATGGAATTGAGGCTACTCTATTTTAACACCCGAATTTCATGTTCATCTGTATCTCGACCCTGTTGAACTGCACTGATGTAGTCAACTCTCTCCATGGATTGTTGTGCTTTCTTGTACCATGGCTCCATATCTTTTCACGTCGAAAGTGCCATGAGGGTGTCTTCCTGGAGCTCAGCTATCGTTACAGTGAATGGGTGCCACTCTTCTGTAAAACTGTTGTATGCCTCTTGGAACTCGCTCCTTAGGAACACTGCAGCCTGTTTGGTGTCCTGATAGTATTTCTCCAAGTGGCACAAATGTTCTAGCTCCTTCAGAGAAATGACCATCTCTTCTTCATCTCTTTTAGCTCTTTCCATGGTGGCATATGTCATTTCCATCCCTGCGCTGATGATTTCAGACATCTTAGCATGCCCTATATTGATCAGTTGTTCCTTTGTAGTGATGAGGATGGAGCGATCTAATGTGATCCTCCTCTCCTTGGTGGTCCTCTAGATGATAGCCTTCCTTTTCCAATCATAAGCTATGGCATGTATGTCGGCTACTTCATCCACAGGTTTGGGGATTTGTTGATCTCCCCAGGTGAGTGTATTCGCTAGACTCCCGATGGTATATACTTGTTCAATATTGGGTTCTTGACCTTCCTCGTTGTTCTCCGAAGGCCTGGCCTCTGTTTGTCACTCATTGGGGTTTTGAGTACTGATTGAAATAGAGGCATTGGGAATAGGCTCGGTACTTTCTTGTTCATCGGTCGTTGAGGCATCGATTTTCTGTTGTGGGGCTTCTTCCTTTGGCTTGTCTGACCCGAGCTCGTCCTTCAGACTGTCTTCTTGGGTCTCTGACGCATCGGGTAGCTTAGTGTCTAGGACACTCTCGACTTCTTGTTCTTTCTGTGGAACCTCTTGAATTGGGGCGTCGGGAATGGGGGAATACATATTCTCTGGTCCCTTTTCTTCGTTGATATGCATAGGGGTCCTGAGAGATGCTTCTGGGCTCTCATCATCATCATATATATTTATCAACCCACTTAAGGGGTTTTATGCGTTGGTCCTCCCTGATGCTTTTATGGTCCTTGACTGAGCCAAAACACCCGTCATTGATCTAACCGGTGGCATTGTAAACTCAGGGTTGTCTATCCTAGTAATCTCATCAAGATCTATGAATTCAAGGCTTCTTGGGCATGTTTGGCTTCTATCTAGATTGTCTTCAAGGAGCCTTGTCATATTTAGGATGTTTGGGTCATCTTCCAGCTAATCAATTATCCGTAGTGCATGTTCTAACATGAGTAACCCCCTCTCCCATGCATCTGAAGCCTCAGGGTAACTTCTATCTTGCATCGGGGTTACCTGTGGAATCTTTGTAGTTTCAGACGCTACATGGGGGGCTTCTGCTACTTCAATCGCCACTTGGGATGATTGTTCTACGATCGTCATCTGTTCATCCAGGCTCATGGATCTGAACCTGGTCATCTTAGGTTCGACCATTATTTCCACAACTTCATCCCAATACTAAGAATTTTTTGTGAAGACCTCATCTTCAAACTTGTCATGGGCGTATGGCCAGCAGGACGATACTTGCGATGTGTGCTTCAAGACTAGACCCTTTGGGTTGTGCTTGCATAAATGACAAGTATGAAATTGAAACTCCAATTGGCTTAATCCATCTTTCTTAGCTTGAGAGGTGTCTTTTACTAAGTAGAAACTTGTATGGAATCCATAAGGTATAAAGGCTCGCTTCTTATCTTTCACCAGAGTAGCATTGTAGCCTTGTAGGATAGCCTGGTAGCATATCTCCCCTACTACTAGTCAATCAGGAAGATGCACAGGTAGGATATGAGGTGCTCCAATGGCCCCGAATAACCTAATGTAGGTATTGTTTTCATCCAGATACCAGTGGCCAACCTTTGCTATCACCTTTTTTGCCGCAGTCGATAGCCTCAGATACTCTTTCTTGAAAAGAATAAAATGAATGTGTGTGATGAATTCATCATAGATAAGGGAGTATGTTTTTTTGTACATGTTCTCCCATAAAATGCCAAAGTGAATGTGAACTGAGAGTTTTGAGGCGTGTCAGATCAAGTTCATGCCTAAAAAGACATTCTTGGCACACATGACATCCAACAAATACGAAGCCATGTGGAAGGATGAAGTCTCTCCTTCTTTCGACGTTTGAGCATGTTGGATGTAGATGCTCAACTACTTTGAAATGATGGCTCCCCAGTTGAAAGCTCTCCCGGAGATGGCCACTATGTAAGCTAGAGGCATCCATGCCTATGAAAACCTGGAGCATTCCTTTTCCCCATTCAACCGGCAGATGAGAGCCATTAGATAGATATACGGATCCCTTAAGTTGGTTGTCTGGTACCATCCAGAGGTTCAATTGGTATATTTATTATCCTCTCTCCACCATGAAGCCATCACCTGGCCAATGTCATGGCGCTTCTATAAGTTTACAATGAAATTGGTGTTCATTCGCTCCTTCGGGTCTCTAAGATTGTAATAACTCTGCACCTCTACCAGAAGGAAAACACCGACACACTCTCCATTGGCATCGTTAATCAAACATTTTTCTGTGTCTGTGTAGTCGATGAGCCACTTCAGGAGTTCTATGTAGGGGAAAACTGCAGTTCTGCTTTCCACCATGTGCAAGTATGATCTTCCAATGTTCAAAAAAACATCATCATCGAGCTTCCTCATATCGGGGTTGTTGTGCAGGATATATTCAGGGAATTCTTCCCAGTTGATCTTCTTAAAGAGTTCTCCCCAGTGCAGGAGTAAATTTTTGTAATTGTTCTCCCATAAAATTATGAAGTGAATGTGGACCGAGATTTCTGAGGCATGCTAGTTCAAGTTCATGCCTGCAGAGACATTCCTAGTGCACATAACATCCAACAAATATGAAGCCATGTGGAAGGATGGAGTCTCTCCTTTTTTTGGCATTTGAGCCTGTTGGATGCAGATGCTCAGTTGCTTTGAAATTATGGCTCCCCAATTGAAAGCTCTCCTGGAGATGGATACTATGTAAGCTAGAGGCATCCATGCCTCTAAAAACCTGGAACAATCTTTTTCCCCATACAACTAGCAGATGAGAGCCATTAGATAGATATGCAAATCCCTTAAGTTGGTCATCTCATACCAGTTGGAGGTTCGATTGGTATATTTCTTATCCTCTCTCCACCATGAAGCCATGACCCGACCAGTGTCGTGGGGCTCGTATAATTTTACAATGAAATCAGTGTTCAGTCACTCCTCCGGGTCTCTAAGTTTGTAATAACTTTGCACCTCTACGGGAAGGAAAACCCCGACACACTCGACATTGATGTCGTTAATTAGAAGTTTTTGTGTGTTCATGTGGTTGATGAGCCACTTTAGGATTTATATGCAGGGAACATTGGAGTTCTACTTTCCACCATGTGAAATTATGATCTTCAAATGTTAGGAAAAAATTCGTTATCGAGCTTCCTCATATCGGGGTCATTGTGCGGGATATATTCTGGGAATTATTCCCGGCTTATATTCTTGAAGAGTTATCCCCAGTCAAGGAGTACATTTTTGGTCCCTGTGCTTGCCTCCATGTCTCCAAAGGATGGAGGTTGAGTGAAATCCTTCTTGGTATATTTCTTGATGATTGGTTCTAGCCTTGGAGCAAATTCTAGTTGTTTTGAGACCATTGGGGAAGATCCTTTTCCTACCTCTGGTTCCTTTAGCTTCGACACTCTCATAGATTGTCTAGTGGTTGGTTTTCTTGGAGGCATTGTTCCTGAAATTGAAACAATCCTTTAGGGCCCGTGTATAGAGAGACATTGGATAAAAATGTATATATGAAGTGAAAACACAGAAAATACAGGTTGGTACATACCTGTAATGCTTGCTAAACCTTGTTGTTTGATACTCATGGGATCTCATAAGATTTTGACTTGATCATCTTGCTTCTATGGATGCTCTGAAATGCCTTTGCGCACAGAATGGTATCATTTACAATGGTTCAAGAGAATTTAAACAGGAAATAACTTACTGTGTCACATCGATCAATTAATTCGGGTGATGAGTGAAATTCAAACAAATCTGCCACTGAATCTCTACAAATTTAATTCATTGTGGGTTGACGGTGGAGGCACATAGGGTAAAGTGTGCTATCGATAATTTTGAATGGCCTTTTGATTCGCACACGAAGTAACAACTAATGTGAGATTTGGCATTTAGTTAACCTTTTAAAAGCTCAGAATCTAATCATATCTAACGCTAAAATGTCCCATCGTGTCGCTTTCCTAGTGGGCAGATCGGGGATCGGGGATGTGCTATGGATGTTTTCATTGATATCCTTCTGCAAAAAACCTCTGAAGCCGATCAAATTCATCGTACGGTGCTAACGTGGTGATACTGGCTTAGGTCATGTGGTAATGAAGACCGAAGACTTAACTCGCGAGCATTAGTTAGAGTCGGGACTTTCTTTAAGTTGTGTGTTCTTAAACTAAACCTGGGATTTCTGATGCCGAAAAGGTATCGGGGATCGATGATTTGGGATAAACCTATTGTGTATTTTCCTATGGGTTAGCGTCTTCAAAAAAACGTTGTTTCCAAAATGCTTTGGGAATCATTGATCAGGGAAAACTTCTTAGCATGGTCATAATTTTCGTCTTGATTCGGTTTTCTCCAACTTCAACAAGCGCATCGGGTGTCGACTATTAGAGATTATCACTCCCTTTCATTTTAAACATTTACTTATTTTTCCTTTTACCAACGCCGAAGGGGATCGGCTATCGACGATCTTCGTATGTGATACTCGTATTGAAACAAAAGCTTCCTTTCGCTGATGCTGGTGAATATCGACACTCTATTAAGCCCTAATATTGGCTCATTACCCCTTAATTGGGGCATATTATATTAGTAATGTTATTTTATTTATGTCAGTTTTAGGCCATTAGTTGTAATTATATCTCCTAGTCTCCTATATATACCAAGGAGACATTTTTAATTTGAATCATCTTGTACTTGAACATTTAAGTGGGGTAAAAGGAGGTTGCCCCCTCAAAGAGGCTTATTATCTGAAATTATCTCTTTTTCAAGGCGTTGAGTACTTTTTCTGAGGTTTTTCTATGCTATATTGATATTTGGTTTTTCTTGAGTACAACAAGTTCTCCAAATCTTAAAGGACAACCTAACCATGGCATAGAATCGCATGAAACAACAAGCAGATCAACATCATAGTGAAAGAAGTTTTGAAGTAAGGGATTGGGTATTTTTAAGACTACAACCATACAAAAATATCTCCCTCAAGCAAGCCAAGAAGGATAATAAATTATCACCAAAGTACTATGGCCCTTATAAGGTGTTGCAAAAGATTGGTACTATGGCATACAAATTGGAGTTGTCTGCATCTTCACGAGTACACCTCGTTTTCCATGTTTCATTCTTAAAGAAAGTTATAGGCGACAATATCCCAGTTCAAACTATATTTCCAAAACTTGATGAGGAAGGAAAAATCATATTGGAGCCTGAAGCCATCACTGACACAAGAATTCGCCAGCTGAGGAATAGATCCATTTTAGAGTATCTCATTAAATGGACGAAACTACCGGCTAAAGATTCCACTTGGGAAGATGAATCTTTTATACAGAAGCATCCAGAGTTACTCAAGCATTGTGGAAAACACTTGTCTCAAGGGGAGGGGCATGTTAAGCCCTAATATTGGCTCATTAGCCCTTAATTGGGGCATATTATATTAGTAATGTTATTTTATTTATGTCGGCTTTAGGCCATTAGTTGTAATTATACCTCCTAGTATCCTATATATACCAAAGAGACATTTTCATTTTGAATCATCTTGTACTTGAACATTTAAGTGGGGTAAAAGGAAGTTGCCCCCTTGAAGAGGCTTATTATCTGAAATTATCTATTTTTCAAGGCGTTGAGTAATTTTTTGAAGTTTTTCTATGATATATTGATATTTGGTTCTTAACGCACTCGGTGACTGAGGTTTTCTGAGGGATTCTTCTACACATATTAATTCCTATTGATCCTGAATTTCAAAGCACATTGGGTGAAGTGTTTTGGCTATTTGATACCTTATTTAAGTGTTAATCTTCTTCAATTCACGGGGTTTTCATAAGTTATAAAAACTTGAAAAGATAGCGAGAGTCAAGAGAATAAGCAAAGACAAAACCTTTCTCAAAAGAAAATTGAATTCAGAGTGTGAAAAGATTAAGTGGTACCCAAAAAGTGAAAAATTGACATAGGCTTTTTAGGGTGTGTTGAGTGCTCAACAGAACCCTTATAGGGTGAGTACACTAGAATTGAAGGAATTGAAAATGTAACTAGAAGAGCTTCCAAAGAAGGGGTATATATGCTCGAGTGTGTCACCCTGGGGTGCCCCAGTATTATTTGTGAAGAAAAAGGATGGAGCATTGAGACTTTGCATTGAATTCAGGCAGTTGAACAAGGTAGCTATGAAGAACAAGTATCCTTCAATAAGGATAGATGACCTTTTTGATCAACTGAAAGATGAAAAAATATTCTCCAAGATTGATCTCAGGTCAAACTATGATCAATTAATAATTAAAGAATAAGAAATCAACAAGACTTCATTCAGAACAAGGTATGGCCATTATGAGTTTGCAGTGGTTCCATTTGGGTTATCAAATGCACCAATTGTATTGATGTGTTTAATGAAAGGTATTTTCATGGATTACTTAGATATGTTTGTCACTGTATTCTTGGATGACATTATTATATATTCTAAGTCTGAGAAAGAGTATGATCAACACTTGAGGATGGTATTAAATGTATTGAGGTAACATTAGTTGTATTCCAAATTGAGCAAGTGCTCATTCTACCAAAAGAAAATTCATTATTTGGGCCATATCATTTCAGAGGAAGGGATAGAAGTAGATCCAGAAAAGATAAGGGAAATTGAAGGATGGCCAACACCAAGGAATCTATCGGGGGTGATATCATTCATGGGCCTTGCAGGTTACTATAGGAGATTCATTGAAGGATTCTCAAAGATTTCACACCCAATCACTTCCTTGCAAAAGAAGGGTGTGAAGTTTCATTGGACATCTGATTGTGAAAGAAGTTTCCAACACTTGAAGCATTTATTGATAAGTGCTCCAATATTAAGAATTTTTTATCCAAATTAAGAATTCATTGTATGCATTGATGAATGTAAAGAGGGACTTGGGGAAGTTATTAGTCATAATGGACATGTGGTATGTTATGAATTAAGGAAATTAAAGGATCATGAAAAACACTATGATACTCATGATTTGGAATTCGAAGCCATAGTGCATGCATTGAATATGTGGAGGCACTACCTCATGGGAAAAATATTTGAGTTGAGGATAAACAATAGTGGTCTAAAATATTTATTTGGACAACCAACTCTAAATTCCAGGAAAAACAGGTGATTGAAATTCCTCAACGAGTATGAATTTGATATAAAACATATCAAGGGTAAAGAGAACAAAGTAGCATATGCACTCAACAAAAGAGTGCATGAGATGCATGCTACAACCGTTATCATGTATAGATTAGATTTTAAAGACAAAATTTTAGAGGCTACAAAATCATATCTATGGTATATGGAAATAAAGACAAAATTACAACAAGATAATTTACAGCAGAAAATTGAAGACTATAAGCTAGAAAATGATGAAATTCTCATGTACATGGGAATAATTTATGTGTCAAATTCTCAGGAATTGAAAAATATGATATAGGGAGAAATGCATAATGTGGCTTAGGATGGGTACCCAAGTTACCAGAAAACTATTGCAGTTGTCAAGAGCCAACATTATTAGTTAGGCATGAAGAAAGAAGATGTTGATATTATTGTCAGGTGTATGGAATGCCAAAAGGTCAAGGCTAAGCATAGACACCTAGTTGGTTTGATACAACCATTGCACATTCTTGAGTGAAAATGGGAATTTGTAACAATGTATTTCATCACCAAACTACCTAGAACCGTCAAGCAAAATGATTCTATCATGGTAGTGGTGGATAAACTTACTAAAGTTGCCCATTTTATTCTAGTAAAGCTCACACACAAGGCAAACAACATTGATGATATTGATATGAGAGAAATTACTTGGCTACATGGTATACCAAAGACAATTATATATGATAGAGATCCAAAATTTACATCAAATTTTTGGAAAGGATTATTCAATGGATTCAAAACAAATCTGAATTTTAGCACAAGTTATCATATAGAGTTAGATGAGAAAACAAAAAGGGTGAATCAGGTGATAGAAGACATGATAAAGATGTATGTGATGGATAATCCATCCAAATAGGAGGATTATTTCCATTTGGTAGAGTTTTATTATAACAATGGGTACCAAGCATCTCTAAAGATGAGCCCATTTGAGTCACTTTATGGAAGAAAGTGCAACACACCAGTGAGTTGGGACAACCCGACAGACATAGCACTAGTTGGGCCATAACTACTCAGGGAAATGGAAGAGTAGATGATGAAAATAAAACAATATTTAAAGGTTGCCCAGGACATGAAGAAAATCCATGTTGATAAAGGAAGAACTCATAGAGAATTTAAAGTGGGTGACCATGTGTTCTTGAAAGTAAAATCCAAGAGAATTTCCCTGAAGTTGGGAAACTTTTCAAAGTTGGAAACACATTACTGTGGACCATTTGAAATAATGGAGACAATTGGTCCTATAGCATATTTGCTTGCCTTACTGGCATCATTGTGTATTCATAATGTATTCCATGTGTCATTTATTAAAAAGTATGTACCTGATGGTATTCATGTCATTGATTCGAATATGATTTAGGTGGAGAAAGAGGGAGACTTTCAAGTGCATCTAGTGTGCATATCTTGGAACGAAAGATCAAACATCTATGAAATCAAGCCATAGGGATAGTAAATGTCCAATGGACCTGGTACAGTCCTAAAGATGCAACTTGGGAGAACAAGGATGCTATGTGGACAGAATACCCACATCTTTTAGAAGAATTTTGAAATTTTGGTTGTATATGTGTATATACTGCATTGAGGAGAGTTCATAAATAAAGGGGGGGGGGGGGTGTAATACCCTAGTCCAAGCCCAAATTGTTCATATAAATGTAAATGTAATTATACATATAAGCTGGTGAGTTAGCGGTACAAGGTGTCAAGTTCAATTTTGTGCTCATTGAGTCAGTGCCTGATAATCTTATAACAAAGAAGTGCACACATTTTATAATGTATCACACACCTGTGTGAGTTTGTGAGGATTGTGCACTAAAGAAAGGGTGTGCACGATCTTGAGTTTTCCTACAATGGAGTAAGTGTGCGGTTTTGGGGCCAAAGTGCCTTTGTGTATATGTGTTTTGAGGCGAGAGTGCATGTGTGGTTATTAGGCTGGAGAGCTAGATGTTAAATGGCCAGTGAGCCATCATTGTAATATGTAATCACATGCAAATATTAATGAAAACACATCATTGTTGCATACCAACCATGTAAAAGAGTATGGGGGGATAAAATCCACTATATAGGGAAAGGGGGATAAGCTAAAGGGGATTAAGCCCAAAGGAATATTATATTAATATTCCTTAAAGTATAAAGTGTGATAATTATTTTTTTCCTAAGTTCTAAGGATGGGGACAAGTGGGCCCAAGGTAGTTCTCAACATGACAAGTGTCAAGTTGGGAACATGCATACATATAGTTTGGACTTAGTTCATTTTCCTATCATCATTCTATCATCATTCCTTCACCCACTAAGCTACCATATGTACCCTGATGTTACTATGCCTATACATATACCCTGGTTAGCTTGGGAGTTGGACTGAAGAAGCGGGTTGTCAGGTCCATAGGATATTGAAGAGGCGGGTTGTCAGGATCGTGAGCATCCTCTCCAAGTGAGAGAATTACTGGGAATTAATTCTCAAAGGTGTCAAACTAAATCTACATGGATCTAATATTTCATATCCATCCTATTGTTGAATCCGCAGAAAGGAAGTGGGGAAACCGAGGGATTGTTGAGAAGAGAAGGGGCACACTTCCTGGGGTGGGATAGGCATGTGGGGAATGAGGGATTGTAGACTATTAATTTGAGTTGTCACATGTTACTGAGTTTTCATATTTTCTGAGATTCCTTAGCTAGGTTAGGAATCCTTTACCTAGGTGGAGTTTAGTCCCAGCTCAGGAGTGACCCATTACTGAGAATTATGAGAAGTGCGGTTTAAGGCTAGGAGGAACGTGGAAGGTTTGTGCGTAGTTGGTTTTCTTTTAAATCAAAGATAAGTGTAAATTGTGTGTTAATTCATATGATGTGTTAATATTTATGCATTTTGTTTCATTAGTTTTTCCCGTGTATGTTGCATGCGTATTTTTGTTATTATTTTGTATGAATTTGTGCATTTGTAGAGTATTTTTATGATTTAAATTTGTATCATAATTTTAAGTGGCATATCCTAGTAGGTTGTTTCATCCATAGGACCTGTGTACAACATGATGTTGTTGTAATATACTCTGCTTTGGTTGTAGATAAAGATATTGATGACTGGTTCTTGCTTAGCCAAGATACTAAACACTCACCCAAGTAGAACGTGGCTCCATTGGTGCTTTCTCGGTCATCAATGCAACCTGCCCAATATGCATCTGTGTAGGAAATAAGTGATAGATCCTTTCCTTTTGGATACCATAATCCAAACTCTTATGTTCCTTTGAGATATCTGAAAATCCTTTTCACTGTTATGACATGTGATTCCTTTGGTGTTGCTTCAAATCATGTCGCCTATCCAATTGCCTGCATTACATCTAGTTTGGATGTTGTCACATATAGTAAGCTACCAGTCATTGACATGTATTGCCTCTGATATGTATACTTTGAATCATCATATTTTCTCAACTTGCATCTGGTTTTCAAAGAAGTGGTAACTCGTTTTCAATCTTCCATTCTGAACTTATTTAGTATTTCTCTGATATACTTAGTTTGAGAAATAAAAATTCCTTGGTTTCTTTGACATATCTCAAGACCCAGAAAGAAGGATAGTTCTCTGAGTAATGACATTCCAAATTCATTATGCATATCCTTTGCAAAATGTTGGCTTAATCTCTCATCATTACTTCCAAAAATAATATCATTAACATAAACTTAAATTAATAAAATACTATTTTGAGTTACCTTGATGTAGAGGTTTTTGTCTCCACTTCCTTTTATGAAACCTACCTACTGTAGATATTTATCTAGTCTAGAGTACCATGCTCTAGGATCCCGTTTTAGACCATACGAGGCCTTCTTCAATTTACATACATAATTTGCATTCTCAAACAACTGAAAAACTTCTGGTTTTTCGATGTAGACTTGTTATTCAAGTTTCCCATCAGAAAATATGATTTCATGTCCATATGATACACTTTAATATTCTTGGAGCATGCATAAGCTAAAAGAAATCAGATTTCTTCCATTCTAGAAATTGGAGAAAATGTCTCTTCAAATTCGATTCCTTCAACCTATGTTTATCATTTACATACCAATCTAGATTGTTTCCTTGTGACCTGTCCATCTTCATTCAATTTATTTCTGAAGACCCACATTGTGCCAATCACATTCTTATTATTTGGTCTTGGAACCAATTCCCATGTGTCATTCTTCTCTATTTGATCCAATTCTTCATCCATGGCCTTATTCCAGAATTCAGCCTTGTTGGCCTCTTCAAAACTATTTGGTTCAATCATAGATAAGAGTGCTAGGTGAGTTTTATCTGGTGAATGAATTCTTCTTCTAGTCTCAACTCATGCATCCTTGTTTCCGATAATCTAATCTAAAGGATGATTCTTCTATACTCGTTTGCTAGGTGTATTTGGAGGCACTTGTTGAACTTGATCTTCTACTTTTTTCTGATCCTCTTCATCTTCCCCTTCTACTTCTTCTTCATCTTCTGCTTCTTCTTCGTAAAGTTGTTCCATTGATTCATTTTCTTCTTCCTTTAATTTTCATCCACATGTTTCATCAATTGCTACATTGATTCTTTCTATAACGTTTTATTGTACTTGAGTAACCAACAAGTACTCCTTTGTCCACACAAGATTCAAACTTTTCCATTATTCCATCTTCTCTTTTGATGTAAAATTTTCTTCCATATACTCTGAAGTGTTTCACATTTGTTGGTATTCCTTTCCATATCTCCTAGGGATTTTTGTCATTGTTTTTTCTGAACATTACTCTGTTTTGAATGTGACCTATTGTATGCACTGCATGTGTCCAAAAAATATTTGTCAATTTTGAATCCATTAGCGATTTTCGAGCCATTTCCTATATTGTCTTGTTCTTTCTTTAAACAACTCCACTCCGTTGAGGTGTCCTATTAATGAAGAATTGCCTTTTTATTTCATGCCTGCTGTAATAGTCCATAAATTCCTTTGAAGTGAAATATCCTCCATTATCAGATCTCAAACATTTGATTTTTGAATCCATTTCATTTTCAACCATATCCTTGTAGACCTTGAAGTTTTCAAAAGCTTCTGACTTATTCCTGAGAAAGAAAACTACTGTCATTCTTGTATAATGATCAACTAATAACATAAAGTATTTCTCACCTTTTAAACCCTTTGTTGTAGTTGGTCCAACTAGATCAGTATGCACAATTTCCAGTGGTCTTGTCATTGAACATTCCTTTCATTTGAACATGGTCTTTGTTTTTTTTCCTTGTTGACAATGCTTGCATAAAGTGTTGGTTGGTTTCGTGATCTAGGGAATTTCTCTAATTGCTTCCTTTTTTCTTACTTTGACAAGGTTATCAAAGTGTATGCGACCCATTCTTTTGTGCCATAGCCAACTTTAATCTTCCTTTCCTAGACAACACTTTTCATTTCCAATTTCACTTAATACATATATGTTGCTTGAAGTTCTTGCAGTTGTTGCAAACAATTTTCTTGAACCATATTTTCTTATCTCACACTTCTATGAATCGAAGGTAATTTTATGACCTCGGTCACACATTTGAATTACACTTAGAAGATTATGTTTCATATCTTATACTAGTAGAACATTTTATGCCTTGGTATTCTTGTTTCCAATTCCGACTGTGCCTTTTCCAATGATTTTAGATTAATCATATTTTTTGAAGGAGACCGATCCATCTCTTTCCTTTCATAATGTAAGAAACCTTTCTTTATCACTTGTCATGTGTTTTGAACAACCACTATCAACATACCAAGAACGTTTCTTCTACTTAGATTGTAGAGCGGGTGTGCATTCTTCATTGCTATATTGATTCTGCGTTCTTATCCATGTTCTCTTATGAGGTTCCTATCTGTGAATGTTGTTGTTCTGTTGTGGTTCTCTAGGAGGGACTCTCATTCTACAATTTGAGGCCTATTTTTTTTTTGTCGATCGTTGATTCTGAAATTAGAATCTTCTTGGTGGAGGAGTGGTCCTGTAATCTTCCTTGTAGGTCTTCCTATTCTCTTTGATTGTTTATACATAAATTTTTTGGTATGTTTCTTATTTTGTTGCTTTGGATATTGATCCCTTTTCTGTCTGATTGTATCCAAGTCTAGACTTGTCATGATGATGCTTTTGATTGTTGATAACTTCATCCAAAATGTTTGAGTTGTTATGCATATTTTTCTTTTGAATATCCTTTCTCAATGTGACAATCTTTTCTTTCAAATTTCCAATGATCACGTCTCTTTCTTCTAATTGTTCTTTGAGTGTTTCTTAAATTCTTTTATCTTCTTCTATTTGAACCTTTAATTTCATGATCATTTGTTCTAGTTCTTGAGTGTCTTCTTTCTTGTCTAGTTCTGCATGTAGCTTCTTGTTTTTATTCTTTTCTCTTCTTATAACTTCTATTGTACTCAACAATTATTCTCAATAGTCAACTTCTTCCTCTTCATATTCTTCTTCGGTGTCTTATTTATCAGAGTCTTCTACTGCCATGAATAGAACTCTTTTTGTCTCACTGTCACCGACTTCATCTTCATCTGATGAGGTGATGTCTTCTTTGGTGCATAATCTTTTCTTGAAATATTTCTTTTTGGTTCTTTTGCCTTTATATGTTTGTTTTCTATTTGAGTGATCTTCATCTTCCTCTCATTTTTCTTATGAGGACATTTGTTAGCAAAATGACCAATACCATAACAATTAAAAAAAAAACAATGGAAACTTACATTTATATCTGTCATTGGTTCCCTTGTTCAACCTTCTGAGCAAGTTGTCCACTTCTTCTTCATCATCTTCTGAGAAGTCACTGCTGCTACTATGTTCCTTTTTCTTTCCCTTTTTCTTTGACCTTTTGTATTCTTTGAAAGTTGTTTCTTTTATATCTGGATTTTCCTGTTCAGTTCTCATTTCATATGTTGTGAACATTCTATGTAGTTCGTCGATGCTTATTGAGTCTAGATCTGCTCTTTATTCTAGTGTTGATATCTTAGGATCAAATCTCATAGGAAGAGATCTTAGTACCTTTTGAACAATTAAAAATTCTTCAATTTCTTCTCCCAATCCTATGATTGCATTCACTATTTCATTGAGTCATAAAAAGTAAGATGCAATATTCTCATCTTTAGTTGTTCGAATTGACCTCTGTAAGTTTGAAGCTTTGTTGCTTTGACTTTTGAATCTCCTTCATAAGTATTTTTAATTTTGTCCCAAATCTCTTTAATGGATTTACAATGTAAAAATTTGGTATATACCAATTCACCAAGACCATTCAGAAGTGCATTTGTGGCTTTGGAATTATTTTGACTGAGTGACATTGTTTTTTCACTTGTTGGCGGAACTACTGGTTCTTTGTATCCATCTTCTACTGATTGCCAAATTTCAAATCCCTGTGCATGTATATAATTTTTCATCCTTTTTCTCCAAAATTCATACTTGTGTCCATCAAACAGTGGTATTTTGTTTTTATACATGTTGTTTCTCTCCATGATCTACCTTTCAGTGGTTAAACTAATTTCTGAAGGAACCTGGTCTGATACCAATTGTTGGATTACTGAGAGGGGGGATGAATCAGTAATAGAGAAATATAATCATTTTTAACCATAAAATGCAAGTGTTATATCAATGTATCATTATCATCCAATAGTTTCAAAATAAATAAACAATGAACAAATGAAAAATCATACACAGTACACCAATGTTTTTACATGGAAACCAGAAGCAGGTGAATACCATAGAATATTTTTTCTTATATGTCTCTAATACTTACATTCACTAGAAGCACCAACTTCCTTTGTTTTCCAACTACAAATGGAAGGAGGATAATCCCCTATTTTCTCAGGCTACAACTTGAGGGAAGCTCCAACTCCCCAATTCTCTGGGTATAACCAGAAGGAGGATACAACCCACTATGTTCTCCAACTAAAACTGGAAGGTTGATACAACCACATGTCCTTGACCCATACAACCTCCATGTCATAGAAGTAGAATGATGGAACTACTATCACTGTGAGATATATTATTGCAAACATGTACCAATCAATCTGTAACAAGACATAATCAACCCGTACAATAAACAAGTGCATCAATCATGCACCAACCTGTACCTCAACCTGTACCATCAATGAGTGCATAAACCATGCACCAAATATGTACCAATCATGCATAAAATACACACAAACTATGACTCATCAATATGTACCAACATCATCAACTATACACCTCATGTATGTGCCAACTCATCAACTACTTGTCTCAACCATGTACCCAACATGTACCTCAACCAAAATCTCTCATCAATTTCATCATCCAAATATGATTTGTAACTCTTTGATAAACCTAGTGCATATGATCACATGCCTGCAAACCTTCCTTAACTTTAACAACAAGAGACTAGCATTTTCATCAAACTTTACTTTAGTCTCACATGACTAATTTTGGATTAGTTAACAACCTTAACTTGAAATAATAATAACTATGTACCTATAACGAATAAAGGTCTAAAAATAGTACACAATGTTCTTCAGTATCTTTGATGCAATTCCTCCAGGTTTCACTACTTGGAACCTCTCAGAAAAAGAGTTATAGAAAAATTGGCACACCTTGTTGAATTCTGACTTATTCTAGAGAGCGAAGTTGTAGAGCATGCCCCACATGGAATATTTGTTGTATGAATCTGAAAATGGTACACATAATACTACACATTGTACTCTAACTAATACATTTGTTCTTACTGAATTTGGATCTGTTATGAATAATTTATGATGCTTTTACCCAAAACACATGTTTTAGGCTAGTTTTAGGACTAGCCACAAACCGTATATTCCACGAAGTGTAACTCCAAAAATACAACGACCCACAAGATGAATTTTTTATCAAAAATACTTGGATATCTTTCCTCAATGAAATCCATATTTCATGGTCTGAATCATTCTAGAAAAAAAATTATTGCAAAAATGGTAAGATGACCAGTAAATAACATACCTTAGAAAGCATCATCAAAAGAATGTATCCTCCCTTGAATTTTGGCCTTATTTACTTCACCTTCCCTCTCAAATTCACCTTAGATATACTTTGGTTACCTCAACCACTTGTAGATATTCAATATGATCAAGTGTCATTAAATGCGAGACCCGCGCCTCTTATTTATACTTTTATGTAGCTTCCTCAAGGGGTTACCTTCTAACCATCTTAAACCACTTTCCTTATTTTAGGGCTAACCCACTTCTAACCACTTGTCCACTTAGTAATTTCTCCATTAACATTTTTATTTAAATAATTTATTTTGTATCCACTTTTACTTATAGTACCCTCATCACTTCACTTTATTATTTAAATAATTTCTTCTTTGCAACCACTTTGACTACTTTGACATTTTGGGACTTCTAGATGACTCATGAGGGTTCTCCAACTTCAAATGGCCATAACTCTTTAACCTTCAGGAGTTATGTGACGTTCCACATACCACCAGAAATGACATGACATGTACTATCCATCTAAAATAGTCTTACCTTCATATATATTAAAATGCATACCATTATACATTAAACAAACTTGTGTCCATTACCCAAACCTTTGTGCTACCGGAATTTGATATCGAACTTTCTTCAAGGGTTGAAATCAATGAAAACTAACCCAAATAATCAACAATCACTTGGGTGGATTTATACTAGTCTATCAAAGGGTGATGTGGAAGATATGATGAGAAAATAAAAAGCCTATAAGTAACGTAATTAACGTTAACTTCGAGACAAAATTCCTTAAAGGGGGGAGTATTTAATGCCCCCATGTTATTAAATAAATAATAATAAATAAATGGTATAAAAATAGAAAGAAAATAAATAATAACTAAAGTAAAAGATTAAAATTAATAAATAAAAGGAATTATTTTATTAATATAATAAAAGGGTAAAAATAAGAAAAGATAAATTTACGGAAAATTAAATTAATAAAATTTAAGATAAGAAAAAGGAAAATGCATGTTGATAAGAGAAACTTATGCATGTAATTTATTTGCATGGATGGACAAAGGAATTCTATTTAAATGGAGGAGGAGAAAGATAAAAGGCATCTCGAGTTGGGACCTGGGAGAATTCTTGGGAAGTAAGGATTTAACACTCGAATAGGTAATTGATTGAGGGCCTGGGGGATCTCAGTTGTGTTGGATGGGGGGATGGTTGGGTGGAGAATCATCACCCACACTTTGTTGCAGTCAATGAGATCCAAGTCTAGGGCACTTCGGTTCTACACTCACCTTTTTTGTAAGTAATTGTGTTGTGCAATCTTAGGTAAGCTCCTCACCACTCTTATGTAATGCGAATTATTCAATTAGTAAAATAATTTCCTCTACTTTTATCATTATATCATTATAAATTTATGTGTTTTATATCCACTTTATTGATTTCATGTAATAGATTTAAAGTGGTTATATTGGCCATTACAACACTTTAACCTCCATGATCATCAAGGTAACACTACGTGTAAAGGGTGGTTTTGGGAATTTCAGAGGCAAGAGGTCATGTTAGAAACTAGCAAATTCAACCTCTACAATAGATCAAGACCATTTATCTTGATAATTATGCAGAGGACATGCGCATAGAGGAATGGATGTCAGATATGGGAACCCCCATCACATCATTCAAGGAGGTTGCACCAAGAGGATGACTCTGATGGCCCACATTACTATATATATAAAGTAAAGTAAAGTAGAAGAGAACATAGGGGCCACAAAGATATAACATAGCAAGTTAGGAGGCAAGGGAAATGGCATGGTAGTGTCAAAGGATGACATGTGGACACCACTACCACATTAAGAGGCACACACCATTCCATGTCAACAAATATACCACCTCAATAAAATGGAATTTTGTTAAGTATAAAGAACCTATGAAATGCACATTTCTTTTACTTTCAATTACACTCTCTATTTCTCTCTCTCTATATATAGAGTTGATATAAAATTTCTATATATAGATTTGATATAGAATTATTTTACTTAAGATGGATATTGAAATATTTTATTTGTCGCTGACATTGAAACCTTTTTTTTTATTAATATTTTTTAAATGCCACGTGTCAAATCCATGTTGATCACATAAGAAATTACACATCTCCCTCATACTGGGTTGTATAAATCACCTTTCAACGCAACTAGAAACTAAGTGGGAAGTTGTTTCAATCTATTTTGTGACAGGCTTGCCTATGACCTACAAAAGATATGAATACATTATGGTAGTCGTGGACAAGCTAACCAAAGGAACCCACTTCATTACAATTAATATCACCTTTGATGCACCAAACATATCTCAAGTTTTCCTAAAAGAAATAATTCGACTGCATGGGGTGCCTCGAAAAATCATATCAAATAGGGATTCACAGTTCACTTCTAGGTTTTGGAAAATTCTCCTAAATTCTATGGGCACTAAACTCAACTTGAGTATTGTTTATCATCCCAAGATTAATGGGAATATAGATAGAGTTAATCAAATACTAGAGGATATGTTAATAATGTATTTCATGGACTAAAAAATCTAGTGGGAGAAGTATTTTTCCTTTGTGTAAATTTCCTACAACAATAGTTATCACAATTCCATTCAGGATGCACCATATGAAGTCCTATATAGAAGACCCTTCCACACACCTTTAAGTTGGGATCGTTTATAATATCAGATCATATTGGGAACCAATATGCTCTAGGAAATGGAAGAATAGATGGTTACAACTTAGAAAAGGCTTAAGGAAGCTAGGGACCGTTAGAAACGTTATGCAGATGCTAAGAGAACAAATAGAAGCTATAAGGAAGGTAACAAGTTTTTATTTAGATTCAAACCCTCTAAGAGTTCCTTTATATTTGGTAAAGGAAAAAATGTATCCCTTAGGTTTTTTGAACCATTTAAGATACTAGAGAGGATTAGAAAAATTGCTTATAATCCTGAGCTGCCATTCCATCTAAGAAAAATGCACAATGTATTTCATGTTTCTGCACTTAGGAATTATGTACCTGATCCATCCCATGCATTGAAATTTGAGGGATTATCAGTTTCCAAGGAGGGATCCCTCCAAGTCGAACCATTCTATATAATGAGCCACAAGATTTGTTGTCTCAGGAGCCAAGAAATTGAACTAGTCAAGGTCCAATTGGACCAATACAACCGAAGGTCTGCTACCTGGGAGGATGTAGAGACTAGTCTGCTACTTGGGAGGATGTAGAGACTATGTGTCATGATTTTCCCTATATATTTTATTAATTACATTTATGAGTCAAGTTGGATTGACTAACTTAACTTAGACAGATGCATATCCTAGATGGCAGTTTTTGGATGAATATTTCTTTTTAGATGCTGACTAGTGTTGATTGAGATAAATACTATATGTCAATGTGATCATTCTATATATTCTCTATGGTTACTTATTTAATAATTTTATGCCATATTAAGCACACCTGAGGCATTTCCATATGATGTTATGATTAACATGTGATTCCCTTTTATTTTGTTATATGATTGCTATATCCTTGATTTACAAAAAAAAAGAGGTGTTGGCTCATTATCTAATGACATGATTTAAATGCATGATAATATATTTTATAATGAAATGCATGATCATGTGGTGACTTAGTATTTAGGATGTCGTCATTACAATGATTTTACATTCTCATGATGACATGCAATGATTAGCATGTTTGTTATTTTCTATGAGATGTTGATATTGTGATTATAACTAATGCATTAGTTGCATGTTGTGAGGTGGTGATTGATAGGAAATCCACCAATGGGACAAGATGTTCAGTTTGTTTGATCATATTTTAGGAGCCCATACCTACGAAGGAAAATATTTACAAAGTAACACCTTATGGGCTCTCGACAAACTCAATCAACCAACCTATGCTAGTGGTTATTTTTCCTTGTATAATTCTTGATGGAAATGGGACTATATTGATATTTACAGAGTGTTTGATATTGGATTTGCAATGCCAAATTACAAAAGAAGGGTTGGAGTATTTCTCACCGATGGTGTTGTGGGATTGGACTTCAATGCCTATTGCGTGTAACTGGTATTTATGGAGGGAGTTTAGGTCAAAATTTTGAGATGACTGGGGTATGTGAGTACCAAGTTGAATACATGCTTGGGAATATGAGGTCTCGAGCCTTGGGGCCCCAGATAGACCGGTAGGAATTAATCCTGGTTCCAAAAGTTAGGAAGAAAATCTCTAGATTACTCGCGCTTCCCCATTGTTGTGATGTGGACTTTTGATGCATTTTGTGGTCACTGTTGGATTACTGAGAGGGAGGGTGAATTAGTAATAAAGTAATCTAATCCTTTTTAGCCATAAAAGGCAAGCGTTATATGAATGTAGAATTATTATCCAATAGTTGCAGAGTAAATAAACAATGAACAAATGAGAAATCATAAACATACATAGTACACTCGTGTTTTTACGTGGAAACCCAAAGAGGGAGAAAACCACATAATTATTTTTCCTATATGTCTTTAATAATTACATTCATTGGAAGCACAAACTTCCCTTGTTTTCCAGTTGCAACTAGAAGGAGGCTCCAACCCCCTAGTTTCTCAGGCTACAACCTAAAGGAATCTCCAACTCCTCAATTCTCTGGCTACAACCAGAAGGAGGCTGCAACCCCCTATGTTCTCCAACTACAACTAGAAGGTGGCTACAACCACATTTCCTTGCCCTATCCAACCGCCCTGTCGTAGAAGTGGAATGATGGAACCACTATCACTATAAGATATACTGCTTAAACCTATACCAATCAACCTGTAACAACCTGTACCAAACAACCTGTAATCAACATGTTCCATAAACAATTCCATCAACCATGCACCAAACTGTACCTCAACCTATACCATCAATAAGTGCATCAACCATGCACCAAATATGTACCAATCATGCATCAAATACACATAAACTATGACTCATCAAGATGTACCAACATCATCAACTATACACCTCATTTACGTGCCAACTCATCAACTACTTGTCTCAACCATGTACCCAACATGTAAGTCGACCAAAATCCCTCATCAATTTCATCATCAAAATCTGATTTGTAACTCTATAATATACCTAGTGCATATGATCACATACCTGCAAACCTTCCTTAACTTTAACAACAAGAGACTATCAATTTCACCAAACTTTACTTTAGTCACACATGACTAATTTTGGATTAGTCAACAACCCTAACTTGAAATAATCATAAGTATGTAATTGTAATGAATAAAGGTTTGAAAATATTACACAATGTTCTCCAGTGTCTTTAATGCAATTCCTCAAGGTTTCACTACTTGAAACCTTTCAAAAAAGGATTTATAGAAACAATGGCATACCTTATTGAATTCTGGCTTATTCTAAAGAGAGAACTTGTAGAGTGTTCCCCGCACATAATATTTGTTGTATGGATCTGAAAATGGTACAAAAAATACAAAAAAATGTACTCTAACCAACACATTTGGTCTTACTAAATTTGGATCTGTTATGAATAAGTTATCACGTTTTTACCTGTAACACTTGTTTTAGACTAGTTTCAGGACCAGCCACAAACCCTATTTTCCACGTAGTGTAATTCCAACAATACAACGACCCACAAGTTGAAATTTTTATCACAACTACTTGGATATGTTTCCTCAAAAAAATCCATATTTTGTGGTCTGAATCATTCTATAAAAATATTTATTGTGAAAATGGTGAGATGACCTGTAAATACCATACCTTAGAGAGCATCATCAAAATAATTAATCCTCCCTTGAATTTCATCCTTCTTTACTTCACCTTCCCTCTGAAATTCGCCTTAGATATCCTTTGGTTACCTCAGTCACTTGTAGATATTCAATATGCTCAAGTTTTATTAAATGAGAGACCCTTTCCTCTTATTTATACTTTTCTGTATCTTCCTCAAGGGGTTTCCTTCTAACCATCTTAAACCACTTTCCTTATTTTAGGGCTAATCCACTTCTAACCACTTGTCCACTTAGTAGTTTCTCCATTAACTTTATTATTTAAATAAAAAAAATTGTATCCACTTTGACTTATAGTACACTCATCACTTCACATTATTATTTAAATAATTTCTTCTTTGCAACCACTTTGACTACTTTGACTTTTTGGGGCTTCTAGATGAATCATGAGGGTTCTCCAACTTCACATGGCCATAAATCTCTAACCATGAGTTATGTGACGTTACACATACCACTGAAAATGGAATGACATGTACTATCCATCTAGAATAGTCTTACCTTCAAATATATTAAAACTCGTACCATTATACATCAAACAAACTTGGGTCCATTACCCAAACCTTTGTGCTACCAGAATTTCTTCAAGGGTTGACATCAGTGACAACCAACCCAAATAATCAACAATATCCCCCTTTGGCATTGATGGAAACACTCGGATTGTTAAGAACCAAACATCAATATAGCATAGAAAAACCTCAGGAAAAGTACTCAACGCCTTGAAAAAGAGATAATTTTAGATAATAAGCCTCTTCGAGGGGGAAACCTCCTTTTACCCCACTTAAATGTTCAAGTACAAGA